>VWYH01000376.1:21271-91535 GCA_013399365.1 Pampusana beccarii
AAACTCTTGCTCTTCTTGGTATATTACTGCTTCTTGTGCTTTGTTGGTGCCTCCAAAGTACACAGTTCATTGACTTATGATCTACCCATTTCAGGTCCCTAGTGTCAGTAGAGTACTCAAAATTATTGGGTAAACCATTAAGTTAGATGGGGAAAGACGAGTTCATAGAAAAACAAAGACATACAAGAACACAGAAAAAGCAGAAGATATACCCAGATGACACAGAGTGCTGGTCTTGAAATGAGCTGGGCAAGCAGAGATGACAAGAACACATAGGTGAGAGAAGGCAGGCAGATGTGCAGCAAGTTGTACAGCTTAGCAGATGAAGAACTGAGAGACGGAAATATGCAGAGATGAATGCACATGACAAGAGACAGTAAATGTAAAATTAAAATAGACAGCAGCAAATGCTATAACCTAAAATGCTCTCATTAGTCCCAGCCAGGAAGCCCTAACAGCAAAAAGGATAGATTCAGACAAAAGACAAAAATCAACCAAACTAGTAAAAATCAACCAAAAAAAACAAACCCAAAACCTAGTGAGAAATATAAAATCACTCGGGAAACAACTGATACCAATTTTAGGTAGTCATTCGCTAAAAGAAGAATAGAGAAAGAAGGGGTGTAGTATTTCTGGAGAACAGATCTGGCTCATCCTCCCTCAGCATCTGATTCTGCCACGGGACACAACCATCTGAGGTGCACTGCAGCTGCCTGCAGCCACACATGGACCGCAGACCGCTGCAGAACCTGGAAACTCACCTCCTGCTTCAAACCTTACAGAACCATATGGAACAATTTCATCATCTCAGTTGTAGTATTAAGTAGAAAAATTCTATATTGAAAAGCTTTCTTACGCCACCAAAGCAATAAACCATGCAAGTTGCTGTAAAAAATCCCCAAGCTGAAGTTTGAAGCAAAATCTCAAGTAATTCAGTTCTGAACAGAAAGTATCACTCATTCTATTTGTTGGTCCAAAACTAGGCCAAGTTAAGAGTTCAGAGCAATTCTTTCTCTTCCAGGCAAAAATGCTTCCTCAAGGAGAATATTTAATGCAGACTGTGAAGTGCCTGATTTTTATCATGAAGTTTGGAAATCTGGCTGCAACAATTTGCTAGAAGAAGACTTTGAACAGCACTAAGGAAAGCTATCTCACAGCCTTAAAGGAGCACTTAGCCCTTTCCTGAGAAGGGCCTTTAAAATGAAAAACTACTGCCTGAAGATTGATTAAATGACCACTTTATTAGTTAAGGGAGATCTACTGACAATATCTGACAGCACAGGGGAAAAAAATGTCTGCCTCTAAAGGATCTCAAAAAATGAAACCTCCTGTGTTTCTGAGATGAGACAGACAACACATCTATGGCAGGAAATGGTATAAGTGCAGGCTTGAATTATTTATGCTCTTTAAGACAGCTTTATAGAATAAGGTGTTTCAGACTACACTGAAATTCACAATTTAATCTACCTTCTACCTGTAATAATTAAATGAAAAATAACCTCCAAACAAATACAGTTTCATATTAGTTCAGAATTTTAAATTTAAAAACAAAAACAAAAAACCAACCAAACAAAAAAACACCAAACAATCAAAACCAATCAAAATATAACAAACTACTGCTGCACTCAAATTTCACATCCTATTTTCATCCAAATTAAGGGCCTGGATGCACTCTATGCTCTCTTATGCATCCTAAAATCTCTCCAGAACTTCTCACGTTAAGATTCAGGATTTCAGCCTACTCTTCTATTCTCATCAGGATAAAAAAAAANGATTCTATGACCTTTCAAACAACAGCCAAAATACTCCTCAGAGTGTCAAATATTCATTGATATAATCAAATGCAAGTTTGTTTATATCATCATATACATCAAATATATTTCCCCTTTCCAGGGGAAAAGGAATAAGCATTTTTGAAGGTATGTGTATGATAGAGTATGGGGAACAAGAACAGACTATAATTAAGAAATGCCAAGTTCTGCTGTCGGCTACTGAACTGCCAGTTCACACCCTCCTGCAGCAGGGATGTACCAGACTCGAACAGACAGGCTGCAAATTCCCTGCTACAGATAACCCAGCTGGGTATCACAGGAACATTAGCATAGCAGATCTTTGTAACACACAAGTGCTCAGCCTCTACTAGCTTTCTAGAGCACGTTGCAGGGCAGGTGCAACTGCCTGGCAGCTCCTTTTCTTTCAGCTGCCCAGGAGGACAGCGTGCCCCATAGAACAAGCTCGGACTCCTCTAGTTGCTGCTGGTAAGCTCCTTGAGTAACTCTTCTTACTCTTTGCTCGAGTGCTTTTTCCAATTTAGTTGCTGCTCTGGGTGGTTCAGAGGTGAAGGACAAACATCCCTATGCCACAATCAGTGACAAAGCTCAGAAACCCTACCGCTGCCATTAGCCTTCCAGGTTAGAGTGAAGAACAGAACTGGGAGGCACATTTACCAGTTAGTACAAACTGCAGATGAGAAAAACAAGTAAGCTGCTTCTTATACTATTCTGTAGTACTCTATTCACACAAGTAACTAGAGAGACAGAAATTGAGGAAAACCTATTTATCCTCCTTTTCTGGAATGACAGACAGTCACCAGCAGTGTCACAGCCTCAAAGGCCCTTCAGAGCACTGCAGTACTGCAAACAACAGGTTCGCGGGACATAAGGTACTGTGGGGACATGTGTGGAGTTATTTAATGAATCTACATACAATACCCTATGCAATATTACAAAAGCATAAAAAGCACTCTGGTTTGAATAGGCCTGTTTGGAGCTTGACTATTTTTAAATTAAAATACCAATTTAAAATTAAAGTATCTACAACTTTTCTAACTGGCAATAATAGAAATCCCATGCAGTATTCTACACTGTAATGTTCAACAAAATGAAACAAAAGAAACTCCAAAAACTTATGTGAAAAGAAGCTTCATCCTTTCTGGTCTTAACTGAAAAAAATAATAATTATTGTCCAACTGTTTAAAATTTGCATCATCTCCTGAAAAAATTCTCCATGCCATGCTCAGTTCCATTTGGTACAACGGAAATGCACAAGAAAAGAAACCTCATTAAATGCACCCCTTGGTTTAGGCAGATGGAAGAATGCTTAATACCATTTCCATCCTGATCTCACTTGTTCCTGCAGAACAGATGCAATATGTAATTTACTGTAGATGCTGACATTTGAGATAATTCAAAAATCATTGATAAGATGAAATTATATCAAGCTAGATACAGCCATCTGCCGTGATTTCAAAGATTCACCTGATCGTCACTTTGAGCTTCAGGATACAAATGATTTTGTGTGTACACGTTTGAAAGAGTGGCATACAAAACTGTATTTCTCAGGAATCCACAAATGTGTTTTGTTCTGTTGTTGGAAGAGAGCTGTAGCCATTTATACAAGTCTAGACTCTCAGAGAGGGTGGAAATCTGTCTTTTGCACTAAGGGAGATCTACTATGTTATTTACAACTCATATTAGAATGGTGTCCAGATGACCAAGGAAAGAGACAGCGAGATTATACCAACTAAATCTACCACCAATCAAACAAAAGATGGTATGAAAGGAACTTTTCTTGGCCTGAGACTGTACTTACAGCAATATACTCCAAAAGAAAAAAGGAGTTTTAAACTGAAAGGCATTTTTTTGTTGTTGCTGTTTTGGTTTTTTGTTTTGTTTTTGGTTTTTTTTCAGCTCGCAGTGAGATGGAGGGAAAAAAAAAAAGAAGGACAATAGGAAATTACTTCCTATCCAACCATCGCATCCTCACAAGGCAGGATTTTTATCTTCCCTAGACTTTTTGGGTGGGTGGCAACAAAGTCCATACAGTTTTCTGATTCTCTTCCCATTCCCAATGTGAAACATTAAAAGCAAATGAGCAAGACATTAAAACAAAATGGTGAAACATTACGACAAACATGGAAAAGAGATGCTGTCCAGTATGGGTAGGAAACAAGGCTGCTATTACCCTCATCTTAAAATATTTCAAAACGAGAGGCAGACCATCAAAGTGACTTGCCCATCATTACAGAGAAAAATCTATGAGTGAATAAAGAGCTGAGCCTAGCTCCCCTGGTCCAGCAGGCCTCGTGCTTTAGCAATATCACAGTATTTAGCAATATTGAGTATCGCAGCACCGCTATACAGCAGACTTCTGAACAGGGGCATCTGGCAACCTTTGCCCTTGCTATGTTTTCATTGTCAATAGGCAAAGCAAGATGGGCTACTACACAGCACCAAATGTCATTATTCAGAGCTTCTTAATACGTATTGTACATTAAACCCCAATAGATGACTAATTCTATATATGGCATATTTTCCTTTGAGGCCATTTACAAACTCATCACTCAATTTAATAATAAATGAGAGGCAGTCTTAAACAGAAAGGGGCTCCTGCCCAGGACGCCAAACTGATAGAAAATGTCTCATAACACAAAACTCTAAAACACAGAGATATTCAACAAGAACAAAATAAACGCTTAAGTAGAGAAAATGTGGATCTGCTGGCTGACACAGAGGTTTGAAACAATTGCTTTTGCCCAATATATCCTCCTTTGCACTCAGCAACTTCCAGTGCAGAGTTTTTGCCTGATTGCCAGGACTGCAGCAGAGCCTACGTGGTCCATTCTGAGTTTCATCAATACAACTTCAAAGAATACAGAAATACGGAACAGAGTTTAAAAGGATATGTTATTAATACTGGATGACCATGCCCAGTGTTCTGTATTTTTGTATTCTGCAAAGCGGTTGAAAAATTGAACCTTACAAAATACAGCATAGCTGCAAAATTTGTTTTATATAAGTTTTGTCATTCTGCTTATCAGAAGTTTTAGGATGACAAATTTTCACGTTTTCTAGCTACTTGTTTGTGGAAAAGGTATCCAACTCCAGGAGCTAGCACACAGAAAAGGATAACAAGATCCAATGACTGGAAAGTAGTGTTATAAACAGTCGACTACACTAAAGACTTTTTTTTTTTTTTTCCTTATTTTCTTTTTCCCAGTACATAATGGAATTGCTCACCAAAGGGTGCAGGGTGTAGAGGATTTCCAGTGAATCCAAGGCCTTAGAATTTATGTTTCTCTAAAAACTTTATTTGATTTGCCCAGTGGGCTCAAAGTGGAACAACAAGTTGTGAGGAAGGGGGGGGGGGGAGAGAGGGGAAATAATAAAAAACCATCAAAAAAACCCAAAAAAAACCCCCAAAACCCACAACTGCTCTACTTAGTTCATCAGAAAGACATATATACCTGGAAAAACTGTTCAGTGGTTATGAAATTATGAACTGAAATTAATAAATTGTTAAGGTGATATGCCTGAAGTGTACTTAGACTATCAACAGAAATGAGCAATGAAACACATCATTTTATCCCTCTGCTAAATTCCTGAGATAACTTCAGCGAAAGCAGAGCTCCTCTCCTGCAGCCACCATGCACACACTGTCACATTTGGGGGAGGTAACACAAACGACACCAAGAGCTGCTAGCAGAAGCCTCCAGCCCATTTGCTTCTTCAGGTATAAAGAAACAATGTTTTTAAAAGAGAGCTTTAACTTCATCATAGCTACCAAATATTTACAGTGCTTAATTTTAATTTTGTATCAGTTCAGCCCATATTAAAACTGATACATTCACAAACCTAAAATCCTAAACCATCATGTAAAACTCCATACCAGTATCTCAGCATAGACCTTCATTACAGGGGGGCAAGCAAAATCTGGATGACATTAGTTTCTTTATATGGGGTGTTGATTTCAGACCTGATAACAATTAGAAGCTTGTGCACATCCAATCAGTTTTGCCCAACAGTTTGTGATGCCAAGATGGCTGACATCATTAAACATGATCCAGCCTCAATGTCAAGAGGTCTGAAATTTCTGCTTGTTGGTGCATGAAATGAGTTTTCAGCAGAGCCTAGATACCATCACACTCTAGATCACCACTAGCGTTTCGTTTCCTTATTTGCGCTTGTAATTTGTGGGGAAAAAAATAATTTAGCTTTACAAATAAACAGACGGCTAATACAAGGAAGACTAAAAGATGCCTACCACTGAATGCACTGGCCCCAACATCCCTTAATTTAACCTCCAGGACAACAAGGGCATAAAATACGATACTCTGTGAATTCACCTTCACCCCAACAGCTGTCATAATCTTTAGTGAGATTCAGAAGAACAGAATGTTAGACAGGAATTGTATTTTTTGATGAAACATGCAACTGGAACTGGCTGAAACCAATGAAATTCTACTGATGATGCAGGAATTCCAGTGCTACCACTACGATTCCTGCTCCCTGACACTGGCAGTGTGTCAGAGCACATAGCTTAGCTCTCACATTCCATTTACAATCCAGTGTTCTGAAGGCTCTCTAATCTATGCAGGTAGTCTCTTGCTAAACTGCCACGGCAAACTTGAATTAGAAATAAACTACAGATGCTTATGGTGCACACTGCCACCTTCCATTCCAGCTCTGTGTGCCCTCTATGGACCTCAATGCACTCAGCCCAAGATGTAACCTACTTTCCTGCTTTTAAATGCAATTAGTCCATGAGCCTCTCAAATTCTTTTAAGAAGCCTAAAATGCTTCTTACTGTGGAAAACAAACAAACATTCCAAGATCAGGTAAACTTCTTTGCTAATACTTTTTGCCTGTGAAATTAACCTGATTATTGATGCAGCAATTTTTTCTTGAAATATCAGGGACTTAAAATGTTGTTATTAGTCTTTACAAGGAAGCAATTTCAATGGCAATCTTTATATAGATCCAGTAGTGTCTTGCTGTTGACAGAACTAAATAGATGCCATGACACTAAATGCTTCAAGACCTTCAAACACTTCACTAAACAACCAAGAAAAACAAGAAAGTAAAAATTTCTGTTGCTGCTGCAGTCTCTCACTATCATTTATTATTATAATACTAATGAGTGCAGAAAAAGTCAGCCTACCTCTGGCTTATTTGTGAACCACTGGGGCAGGGACCATCTTGTACACACCCAGAATTCAAACAAATGGCTCTGCTCCTTGATGAATTTCAGCGTACAGCACCCAACTTCACAGTACTTTCGGAAATACGGTTTCAGTGTACTTCAGTGCTTTCTCGAGTCAACAATAAAAAAAATGTCTTCCCATCACACACAAGATCACTGCACTTTCATACCTTCCTTTCATACTCTAACCTAGAGTACCCAATGCTAGCACTGTTTTATCACTTTTGGAAGAAGTCCCTTAAGAACTTATAAACGAGGACTTAAAGAATTCATGTACTCATCTGCCTATTTAATTATATCTTCAAGCTAAAAAGGCTGCCTGTGTAGACATACATTTTGCAATACTGTTATATAAATATTTAAATAGCTGTTGCAGTTCAAAGATGCATGCAACAATTTCAATCCATAGCTTTAGAGACACACAGGAACAGCAGCTTCACACATTTTAGAATATTCTGGATAGTGAACAGGATTTTTCACATACGGTTTGTATATGCAACTTGTATTTCAGTCTTCACTGACTAGGAGAAACATTTTAAGATGTCAGATTCTAATTAAAATGTAAAATGCACCTTTCTCTGTGTTCAGTTCCTGACAGATGTCACAAGATTAAGTGGCCCAGGATAGCACTTCAGTTTCAAACAATTACAACATTTTTCTTTAGTGCTTTTCCTAAACATCTGCTATCCAGTCTAGAGCAAGGAAAAGCATTTAAGGGCATGTCACAGTACTAGCAAACTTAACACCAAGGCTTGGGACAAAATTGCCAAATTCAAACATCTCTAGACTTAGAGAATGGATTTAGTTCAGGCCCTCTCTGTTCCAGTTTTAAAATCTAAATTATAGTGTTCAAATGCTTACCTAGCTCAGTATGCTGAAAGTTGTCTGCATTTAATCATTTTAAAATTAAAGTACCATAATGCCTAGGAGTAGGAGCCTTAATGGCTTGCTAAAAGAAAGTTCTCAGTACCATCAACACTGACTAGCCTTAAAGGAAATTATATGCCATTTAAGTTACAGTTGAAATAACTTCTGGAAGAGGTTGCTCATTATGTAGCACATGTTGTATAAACCATTTTTTTCAAAGCTTTGATGGACTGGGAGTCTAATACTGAGGATATACATCCACATATACCTTATGCTTTGTACCTTACCTTTACCACTAGGATTGCTACTTTAAATATAAAAAAATTAGTCAGCCATTTCCAAATCAAACTCCCAAAACTCAATAGAGAGGAAAAAAATGGTGGACGGTAGTTTGTTTTTACACCCTTCTTTCCATTCTTGTGAGAATTATATGGCATATAGCATACATATAGTATAGCGTTTGTGAGACATTACCTTCTCTCATTTCCTCAGACCTTCTTTGCAGACCTCTCTCTCAGCTGCGGCAAATCAGACTTCAGTGCAGCAACACATTTTACACTGGTCAAAGATCCGGTTTTCAGCTTCTTTCCTAAACTTTATGCATTGTTTTTCCCCACTGGTTGTGGTTACTCCTGCCACTTTTGGTCAAACTACATTTTTTAAACATTTTTTATCTTTTTGAATAATTTTTACAACCTGTAAGTACATGGACATCTATGCAATCCCACTTCCCCAAGGACTGCTTAGCCCAAGGCAACACATAAACCTGAACAAAAAATACAGCTGCTCAAGGTACCAAGCCACAGGCAAAGCCAGAACAACCAGCATCTACCTCCACTGGTGAGGGAGAGTAGCAGAGTGTTTGGGGCACAAGAGAAGAACTGCTGAGCACAGAATCAGCTTCCCCAAACCAGCAATTTCCTCCCCACAAGGTCCCAGCTCAACAGCACAAGAGAGGAGTCAAGTCAAAGGCTCCACAGGACATGAGGCCCCAAGCTAACTCACACTCAGCTGCAGCTCCTTGGCCCCAAACAAGCGATAATGCAGAATCCTCCAGAGCAGCTCAGTCTCCTCATGTACTGGCAATCCCTGGTTAGTGGACAAAAGCAGTAGGGGAAACATGTTGTAAGCACTAAAAATCACCTAATGTGATTTTGACTACCTGCTGGGAACCAGCCTAACAAAGGATGTGACTCTTGAGCATAACAACTTTTCACAGAACTAACGGCTGGCTTCCAGACTCTGTATCCAGAGCACAGCTGCTTCTCAGTTCACTTTCCTATAAATGTTTCCACAAAAGCATGCTGGAATTAGAATTAAACTCTAGTGACCTTTTTTCCTATTGCTTTTGCTATCGTTACCTGTCAGTTAATCTGCTTTCATCTCCAGCCTTCCTACATGTGCCTTTATAGTACCAGGTGCTACGGACTGTGGGTTCTGCACCAACTGCTGAATACAAAACTGGTATTTCTGGTTCCTTTCTGCCCTGAGGGTTGTAGCATCATATTTAAGTTCAGCATAAGGTGATGAGAAAATAGTTTCCATGCAAGTATTTATGCATTTCCTAACTGAAAAGAGGTACAGGCATTCTCATTTCCTTACATCTCTAATTCAAATCTGTTGACATCTGAATTGTTATCATGTAAAGCAGCCTACAGCATGTTGCCTGGATATTTTTTTTACTTCCTGAAAAGCTGGTGTTACATGTTTCTGCTGTCCCTGGTTAGTAACATACTGGATGAATCTCAAATAAACAGAGCTAAGTAGGAATTTCACTAAAATGCACCTCATCTTATTCTGATCCAAAGGCTTCCAACAGTAATGAAAAGTTTCAAACTAATATCAGATTACCATAGTCACTGAAGAACAAAAGTATTGCCCCAACTCATTCCAAGTACAAAAGATACACTTGTAGCAGAATTGTGGTTCTCTTTCTCCGTGTTGAGGAATTATAGGATCTATAGCATCATGCAAGGCAGAAGAGACCCACTACTGGGAACTTATTTGACACGGCCTCCAGCTATTGCATTTCATGAGCGATGACTAAGCACCGCAACTTGGATTGCTGTATTTACAATATATTGCAATCATATCACTACATTTTCTACTCCCTGGCTAGAGTCTGACCCCGTGCTTAGGCCAGGGTAACAGCCAAAGAATGTCTCTTCCCAGAACAGTTCTCTATATTTCAACAAATAAATTGCAGACAGATTTTCCCAAACACAGCATTTTCTCAGTAGGACAAAAAACCAGAACTTGTATTATGATTTTGTGTTGGCATGTGTTCTTCCATTTTTGAAGAACAAGGACAATTAGTGCTCCAAAAACTGCTGCTCCTCCAGATGATGTATGACATTTTGATTCTCTGGAAGATACCACTGTGAGTTACAATGCAGCATTTCAAAAAAGCACACAGTATTTAACAATCAGTGGAGAAGTCAAACAGCATACACCTTTGCTATCCATTTATCAAAGCATGTGCAATTCCCATTTCACGACAGATGAAAAAATAAATATTGAGGTAAAAAACCCATCTCTATCCAGTGCATTTTGATAAATAAAATGTAACAAAATATCATGGCAGGTATGTGGAGTTCTGACAACTATATTTTGTTGTTTTTTTCTGGGTTTAATTTCATCAGCTGAAACCTATAGAGAGCCTTGGAAATCATAAACTATCAGAAGTAATTCAGACAGCCAGAATTCTAAGGTTTCGTTTCAGGACATTTAATGACATGCTGCAGGAAAGCAAACACTTGCCATAACAACAGGCACTGGCAGATACATAGCTGTCCTGACTCCTTGCTTCACCATGTCAAGGCCAAGCTGTTTGTTGCCTTAAAAGCAGTGAGCCCAAGGGTGTTCAGCCTGGGATCATGGTAAACACATCCTCAAAGTGACAGACAAAAACTTGGTACTGTTTTTGGAAAGCTACAGTTCTCAGAGATAAGCAGCTATAAGATATATATTGGGCTCAGTAAGAAAACCTTACATACACGTGTCCATCACAGTATTTCCATACTCATGGCTGGCATATATCAGGCTGTGTTACACTGAGACCTTTGAGTCTGTACCTGCTGTTTCAGAGTTTCCCATCTTTTTACAAGCATTTGGTCAAGCATTCCACATTTTAAAGGAGTGAGGGTTAGCTGCAAGTGAGAACAGAAAGACTGTGCAGCTATAAAAGGCAGCAGTGCATCTACATACAAGCCTAAGGATGTAGAAGTTATAAAGTTAAAAAACGCTGTTCTGAGAGATGCATGCTTTTTGATCAAATTGCATCTGATCTATTTTTTTCTTAATGGCAGTGAACACAAAAGAGATGCATTCATTTATGAACAGATTCTGCTAGCTATCCCTGGGGAGGGAGGAAAGGTACATTTTTAGCTGTGGTTTGGCCCTACAAAAGAGCTTTTATGGCAGCTGCAAGTGTTGTGCAACAGCTACGATGTGTAGGAAAACCACATGGAATTGTTTCTTCAGACATAATGACCCATTCACCAGTTAAACCATAATCTATAAGCATTCATGGACAACCAAGTCTTCAGTCTTAATGTAGTTCATTTCATCCTACACTTAAGGCCCTAATTTTGTTGCGATATAATTAAAGTTCCAAAGCCTGTCACAACCACTGGCAATCTTTCCAGTGACACCGGAGGACCTTGGGTTTATCCTTCAGTGAAAAAAATTAAACTTCCTAAAACAATACTGGTATTATTCCCAAGGACTTTCAGGTGAGGAAATAAATGTTGCATAAATTCTTTCTCAGTCTCATCTGGGATCATTTCATACACAAATGGTACAAATAACACATTTTCAATGGCGGTGAGATTCCTGTTGCCTCTGCCAGCCTAGTCAGAGGTAGTGTAAAAGTGGAAGGAAGAGGTGAAAGAAGCAGATATTCTTTTGATAGGGGAATCACATAAAGAGAAAAATATCATCACGCTTCGTCACATGTGAATCTGTAGACAGAGTGGCACAAATATTACAGTGGAAGTAATACCCTGAGATTTTTCTTAATCTTAAAAATTACTTTGTACAATATTATAATCAGAATTGTTTCCTACAAGCATAAAAAAAACAGCAGTAGCAACATCCCCATATAAATTTCAAGAGCTTTTTAAGACGGAGTTTTGAAGAGGCACTGACTGCAGAAATGAGATGCTGTCTTTCTAGATGGGTGATATTAACTGCATTCCCTGATTAAACAAATAGTTCTCCCTCCATTAACCAGCAGAGAAACTGCTACTCAGACAAGCAAAATCACACTCTTAAGGCAAGTACGGACAACCTACATTTGTTCAATTTTTCTCTAAGACAATGTAGTGTTTCTCTCCACAAATATGAAGGCAGTTCCTTTCAAAAAATGTCTAAACATTTATCAGTTCAGAATTACAAACCCAGTTATTTACAGAAACACTCTGCACAAAAATATAACTGGAGCTAACAGACTTGGATTGTAATGTAGCAGCTTGTAATTATCATTTTTGTTGGACCTTCCCCTACCAGAGGAATGATTCCCTTGAAGGTCCTTCCCAAATAGAAGTCTTCATTAGAAAGGAGAAAACACATATTAAATCCATAAATAGATTGACTTAAAAAGCTGCACCATTAAAAATAGATTGACTTAAAAATGACTGCACCATTTTATCTTCTGAATAAGAAAGTAAAAATAGGGAATTGTTTGGTATTAACTGTTTTTTTTCAGAGATGTTCAGAATAATCTCATAGAAAATTCCTAACCTATTTCTATTTTGTACTCCCCAGAGTGGACTGATTTCCATTTTTTAAATCATTTGTGTTTATCCAGGCCCTCTCTTCCTTTCCTCAGGGTTTTTTTTTGTGTTTAGCAAGGTTGTTTTTTTTTTCCCCCCTCGTAACAGAGAAAGGCTGAAGATGCCTACGTCCATTTTGATACTACTTTGGGCTAAGCATGTATTACTGAAGCAACTTCAGTATCAGCAATACACTCCCTGTATGTCATCCTCTCCTGCTCCCTGTTCCAGAGATTCTGGGTCATTCTGCCGCTGAGTTCTGTCTGTTGGCTTAATCGTTCCTTTGGTTTCCCTTCCCTTGTGTGTTTCCCTCTTCACTTTTTCTCCTTATTAGATCAGTTCCTTCTGCCTGAAAGTTGTTCAGACACCCTAGAGCTGTGACTATGGTAAAAAGATGGCTGAGACTTAACACACGGTTACAAAAAAGTAGGCTCATTCTCCGTTTTTGTGCCAGTCCTAATTCTCTGATCTCCACGCAGCATGCATGTTAGCCAGCTCCTACACTCAGGAGCAAATCCTTGTTGAAGACACCCAGGGCAGAACAAAACGACATTTAGCACTGGACACATACACACTGCGGACAGCAAGGGAAAAGGCAGGTCCTACCTTGTGGTTCTAGAACCAGGACTTGTAGACTGTATAGATCGTGTACACATAACCTATAGTCTACAATTCTTCACTTTGTGTTCTGGATTTTCCCTGCAATCTCTTCCAGAACAAACCCTGCAATTTTGGAATGAATTAATTCAATAAATTTTAAAACAAATAACAAGCCTTGGGCTTTCTTAGGGGCTTTCCTGGTGGTTTTCCTGGCAAGCTGTCTCTTCTCAGCAAAGAATCTTTTGCAATAGTAGAAACCCACGTAACACTGCAATGATACTAAACAGTTCTTAATTTGGTGTTGCTCTGAAACGCTGACATGCAGACTTCAGCTATGTTTAAGGATGTTTAATCCAAGTCATTTAATCATTTAGTCTCTGATGTTTATAAGTCTAGCTGTAATTTTTATACCTTGCAAAATAATTCATATGACATTATTTTGTCGTAAAACCATGAGCTGTTGATTACCAGAAGAAATTCCAAAACTAAGAGCATAAAAAATGAGAGAGAAGTAGTGTAAATGCATGTCTGTCTATCTTTCTCACTGTCCAAGTCGTGATTATTTTCTCTGTACAAACTGGAATTCCAACACCTTTTCTGTAGAGCGCCTTTCTAGACATGATTTTATTACTACTGGTCAGAGAGCACGCTGCTTGGTAAAACGCTGATTCACAGGCAGTTCTACAAAAAGACGGGTGAGTAGAGGGACCGTTCTGCAAATGTCAAGGACAGACTAGGACAGATGGGGAACAGGGCAGGCAGACAGACCGGTGCCAGAGAAGTATCTGATTACTGACTTTGAAGGGAAGACTTTATCTAGCAGAACATAAGAACTCAGGAGCAGTCACACAAACTACCTTTCACAAGGTGATGAGGCAGCAAGAATAAATGTGTAAGTGCTACAAAAAAGCTCTTTGTAAAACAAACACACACCCCTCCACACACACACCCCAAAAAAAAAAAAAAAAAAAAATATCAAAACCACAACTGAAAGACCAACCAACCAACACAACCCACACTTAGAGAAATGACAGTGACCCAATGAGAGTCACTGCAAAGAGAAGGGGGCAGTAAAATCAAAGATAAAGGATGTGCCTTAAAGCTTTCATGATTAGGCTTTGGCCTCTATCCCCATGGACTCTTTCAAGCTTTGCACAACTAAAAGGAAACGAAGTTTTTACAGGGTTAATACAACATCTAAAATAGCCTGTTTTTTCTGCCCATCTGTATTACACCTAAAACTAAAGCCACAGTTTACAGAGGAGTCAGACTTAATAGGGATGAGCTATTTGAGCATTGCCCTGGGAGCATATTTCACTTGCTTTTCTGACATAACGCACATGTAGACCTGTCTAGTTAATAGCAGAGGTGAGCATGTGTACGTGTAGCTCCTTAGTGATAATTGAAGTACAAGGGCCACTAATTACAGCGAACTTGGTTACACATATAGAGTAGCAGAAACACAGCATGGACCTAATGGCATCTTCTATTAAACTATGAAATATTTAATCCACTACCCAACTGCAGATGTAGGGAAGGAACTAGACTGCATTTTAAGATACGATGGAGATTCCATAGAGATAGCCCCCAGAGCAACGTAAGGCACACAAATTCACGTTTGTTCAGTTTCCTTATTTCCAGCACATTCTCATTAAGCTCTCACCAACAGCTTTTGATTTTGAAACAATGCCTACAAGTAAGCATGTTTTTCTAGGAAGGAAAAAAAAAAAAAAAAAAAAAATCAATCAAGAAACTAGAAAACTCATTTTTTACCACCTTTGGTGTATTGGGTTTTGTTTGTTTGTTTGTTTTTGGTTTTTTTGGTTTTGTTTTTCCCTCTTTGGACAGCAGCAATGCGACTCTACATTCAAACTCCAATCACATTTCCTATGTTGATGAGCAGCCAGTATTTGCTAATATTTCTCTTGCTGTTGGTAGTAAACGTATTATTTTTTTGTGGCTCAGAACAATTGTTTTTCTTCTCACATCCACGATTTTCTTCGGCTTTGACATGCCTATGTTAACTTCACTGGAAAGAAAACATTCAACTTCATCTGATCTTGGGTGGAAACAAAAGAAAGAAGAAAAAGAAGTAGGGCCAGGGTAGCAAACAGCCTTAAGGTGGCTCTAGACTGGATCTTCTGCAGTACTCCCAAATACTGGTGGTGCTGCCTGGACACAGCAAAGTCTGGGTGTTCTGATACTGACTCTCTGTTGGGCAAACTTGCAAGAAGTCAGGATGGGGAACGATGCAGCATCAGCTTCAAGAAACTGGCCTGTCTGCGTACCGTGTAGGCTGTTCTAGCCAGGGGTTTTGACAGTCTATTCAGAGGAGTCTTGGGATGGTACTGGACAAATAAAATACATTATTATTATTATATTTATTTGACATCACCAGAAAATGCATGAAAAGTTTCCAAGAATCACCTTTTGTTTTACAGAATAGGATGGAGTACTTTTCCTCTCTAGACCCTGCAGTGACGGTGTTCAGATCATTGTGATTTCCTATTCTTCAGTGGAATCTTACTTAGAGAAGACGCTCTCTGATCCCCCTGGAAGAATTACACCAGAGGTACCAATGTTGACACCTTTTAACTTATTTGAGTAATCTGTACCAACGTCCTCTGCTTCTGGTTCATGAAACGGTATTTTGCAATATTAGACTTCGCTATAGTTTCATGAGTGAAGGGTGAAGGATTTGAATCTTACTCGTATAAACTGTTTTGTGAGGAGAAAACCATAGAAATTAATTCATTGGCTGTCTAAAATTCACAGCATCTTCTTTGACATTCATTTCCTGATGGTGTACGCAATTATTAAGCATTGCAGACCCCATCGAGGCAAATTTATCACCTAGAACACAAAATTAGGAAAACTTACCCTCAGTCGATGTATTTGGGTGTATGCATCAGTGTGTTACAGAAACTGTAAACCTGGAAAAGTAACTACAAAGCAGTACAAGCAACACACACATCATTTAGGATTCTACTTAAGGCTATTATTAGAATGTGAAGACCAAGTGTGGGTCACATTTATCGACTGTACCATGAGGAGCTTATTGAAAAGGTATTAAAAGGAAGGAAGGACTTTAGAGACCTGGATTTATTCATTGTGGTCAAGGCACATCTATGTATTGGCTTGTGATGATTTAACAAAGTGAGACCCCACGGTCACTATATATGTGTAAATGAAATAAGTTAATGATGACACAGCTTTCTCCTTCTGCATGTGGGCTATTTATCTTAATGTGAGCGAGCCTAGCTTTATTGCTATGCACTCATTTTGTATTTTGAGCAGCACATACTAAATTTATGCAGCCCCTGGCTTATTTTTATGTAGAAAATAATTAAAAAGTAAATGTGCGAGGTATCTTTCAGCTGATTGTAAGCAGACTTGCTCAGCATACAATGCTCACAAATAAACTCAGACAAAGAAAATGCCTTTTCCTCTGGAGATTTTTTAAGTCCACTTGCTTCAAAACAAGCACATGTAGGCTCCAAAATTCACAATATGTTAATCCCTTGTAGCTTTGTAATATATTTTTTCCACTTGCAAGTGACTAGAACCACCTTTATTTCAAACTAACAGAAGCAAGGATGTCAAGGTCATGCTTTTCCAGTTTGCTGAAGCAATCTAATACTATGACTATCTAGGCCAGCTGCCAGCAGAACTGGACTTTAAATATCTTATAAGAGCATCACTGCATATCTAGTTTAATTCTGCCCTGCAATTTAAAAGTCTAATGCAGGCAAGTACATGGAAGAATTTCTCATTCAATCAGCCTCACCTTGTTCATATACAGAAAAGCATCACATTGCTTTAAGGACAGACAGGAAATGAGGCCAACAACAAAGGGCTTTTATGCCTTCTGAAAAGGGGAAAATGGTGCAGTAATGGATCTTGAATGGCGTCATTCACATATTACAGAGCTGAAATAATAAGTAAGAGAGAAAGAGTCTTCTGGGAAGGAGTCTCCTTGTCTGAAGAATGAGACATGACCTGCAAATGGCAAGTGAGCATTTATACATTGTTTAGGTCTGAAGATGATACAGGATGATACAGAGGAAAGAATCGAAGAACAAACAAGAAACCAAAATCTATTTAGATATTTTATTGCTTTAAATGCTACCAGAAATGGCCATATGCCTGTCAAGAGATTAACTTTGATATACCTGCTGGCTACCAAAGTAATTTAAGGACATTCCACAGCTCAGCTGCAAAGCTTTTCGAAACTACAGCAAAATAAGTGGATGGAGAACAAGAATACCCTCATGTAGTCCATTACCATCTTCTTTCAGCTTGATTGCTCCCATAGCTTATATAAATCACATTG
Source organism: Pampusana beccarii (assembly GCA_013399365.1). Lineage (NCBI taxonomy): Eukaryota > Metazoa > Chordata > Aves > Columbiformes > Columbidae > Pampusana > Pampusana beccarii. The sequence continues at coordinate 38,828 of VWYH01000376.1, forward strand.
CCTAACAGTCATTGTGAAATGAACAATTAGGTTATGAAAATAAACAGTCAAGCGTTGGCTTAGCTCAATTAGTCTTTAGTCTTCCCAGACACACTATAACTTAGGGTCATGTATTCATTGTCTGTTGCTTTCCTCCCAGGAGCTCACCTTAGCTAAAGAATTTCATGGCACTAAAATATGTATCCAAGAGATTGTAAGAGCCTTTGTGTCCACATATAACTTAGAGGAAATTAAAAAAGCAGCTGCACAGATGATCTAAATCCAATTCCCATTAGAAAAATACCAATGTTAATACTGACAGAAGATCCACGTCTTTAACTGTTTCAGCAAAAGAACCCAGATTCTTTGCTATAGTATTGTAAGCGTTCACAATGTTTTTCATATAAGCAACAGGAACTGAAAGAGAATCACCTGCTATGTCACCGCACATCTTAAACGAAAGCATGAAAGACTAAAAAAGCAGTGTGGGATATTGCCATTGTAGGCTGAGTGTTTAATGGATTAAGAAAGGCTTTATATGTTCCTCAAAGAACATAGTGGTTTGTACCAACTGGAAGGTTATTTCATACGTGGAGCACAGGGACATGTAAATACAGGCAGAAAGCATAGACAAATGCAACAAAGATGATACAGAAATGGGCATGAGAAATACCAATGGCAAGGGAGGGAGAGGATTACAGATGCGACTGTGCATTTAAGCTGAAAAAGAGCTGGAGAACTTTTTCCAAGGTCTGAATTTGAGAAAGTGTGAGAATGAAGTGCCAGTGTGCAAGTACAACAAGTAAGGATAAAGAATCGGGACTGTAGCAAATGAAGATCACTAAAACCTCAAATGAAACATTCCTCCAGAAAGCATCATTCCAGAAAAGATTTGACACATCTCGACAGCACTATATGGAGAAGATTCAATGTATTGTCAGCTAAAAGCACTATACTCTCTACACAAATCTGTGCATGACAGAGAATGCCCAACACTACAGACAACTGGAAAAGGATGCAAGTTAACATTAAGTCGCTTTCTCAGTGAACTAACTCTCATCTTTGCTTAATCTTAACGAGGCTACCTAACACAATGAGCAGATGATGGAATATTGCAACTACAGATTTCTAGAACCACATCCACAGAGCAGAGTAGAGACAACATTACTGAATTCTCTGTCAACACAAAGACTGTCCTACAAAACTGCATGAGCAACATTATGGAAATAGAAAAGCCATAGGTAGAGATATATTGTATAAATTTGTTGGGTCAGCAGTAACTGAGATTTTAAAGATCTCAGTTAAACTAATGAATGTTCCTGGACAGAGAATAAGTTAATTCACAAGGCTTCTATTGACATAAAAATGAGATAATTTTGGGTGTAGCTAGAGTCCCCCTGTAGCAATGGAATTCTGCTATTGATCGTCTCCCTTCTCAAATGCATGCTTTGAATACAGTTGACTCCAAATTAATACTTAGAATCCCAGGGAAGGAAAAATTAAATCAACAAAGTTCAAGTCTAGTAAAGCAATATGAAAAAAATGAAGATCAGTTCGGTGAGGGGAACTCAACACTAAGGGTAGTCAGTAGAATACACACATTTGTATTAGCAGTTGAAGTGAAAATCCTTTAAACAATTACCAGTGTTCGTTTGCATGAAACATTGATATTATTATCGAAATAGGCTGTAACACAATTTCTCCTAAAGCTGCTTAGCTGACATCAAACATTGAAAGCTCAAAAGTATTACTTTTCAAGGAACAAAGTATTGTTTCTAGATTTTAAGATCCACAAAAAGGACATTTCTCCTTGATTTAGAAAGACTTGCCAATGTTCAGCTTTCTGTAACATGCCTCTTTGCTGTGAATTTTGAGAACACTGTCTGTTGCTGAACTACCCACCTATCATCGTACCCCTGCGTAAAATCTCTGCCATTAGAAGACTGTATCGAAACAGTGCTTCCCAATCACTTTGTTCATACAACCTAAATATGTAATTGTGATTCAAAAAGAAATAAGATAATGCTACAGTGTAAAGCCAAGCTCTGAGACATTAATTGATGAAAGGAATGGCATTCCTCCCAGTTCCACTTGTCTGTACCTTATGGTCAATACTGAATTCCATGAAAGTACTAAGATCTCCATCTAGAATAACGCCATCAACAGGCATGGGAGTTTCCCAGAAGATACATTTCTATAGAGGTCTCCTTCTAAACAGAACTTGAATACAAGAGCAGTTCTCTTCATTGCCAAGGTAGATGGTTGATCTGAAAATTCTGTAACCTGACTGCAAGCTACTGAGTACCTTGTTAGACCTATCTTTTGCAACAACACTTGCCTTATCAAAGTAGTCCCCAGGTGCTACACTTTTGAGAGTTCTGGTGGGGAAATCCTTATCAATAAAGGTTGGGAACCTCTTATCTATTTACTAGAGAAAATCTCATCGAGGTAGCAATTGGCAATTCTTGAATCTCAGACTTTTTTATTACTTAAATTACAAATTAATTGCAACCCCACTACCTTACAATTGCAATTTCTCTACAGCTTCAGTGCCTGCAAAGAGTTTCAATATGTGAAGTTTTCAGTGCAGTGGTTATTTAGCTATTAAAATATGTAACTTGACTAGTCAGCTGGAACCTTAATTTTCAAGCCTCAGACCAGCAAACTAATCCCAGCTATCTACCTCATTTTCCATGAACCTCAAGTTAACACTTTCACTATCACATTTACAGGCTATTTTTCACTCCAAGCTAAAGCAAAGCCCAAAGAAATCCAGCTAAAACAATCCACAGCAGTTGTTAAGTTGTGCATATTTTACTTATCATATCTTCACAGTCACACTGAAGACTCACAGATGTTCCAACCATACCAAAACTAGGAATACAGCGTACTCCTTTTTAATATAAATCAGTCTATTTAAAGAGGTTGCACGCAGAGCTTGAAAAGCCCATCTGGAAATATAGGTGGCATCAGTGGTACATACAGTCTCCTAATTTATTCAATTTATTTATCGGGAGCCAAGTCATTTGATTTCAGCAATACAAATTTCACACTGCACGAAAAAAACAAAACCAAAACCAAACCAAAACAACAGTATTAGAATTAAAACTGGTTTGGAGGAATGCAAATATTATAGAAAACTCATGTGAAGGCTTATAAAGGATCAGAATTTTACAATGGGATCAGCATTGCTTCTCCCACAGGTTTGTTCTCTGAAAATGTTGCTACAATATAGAGTAGCTGCATGTCAAATCATAGTCTCAATCTGACTTTGAGGCATCATAATCTGAATATTCATGTTTTTACACAGAAACCTCAGAAGTGTGGAGAAAACAAAACAAATAAAAAACCCAACAAGAACAACAACAACAACAATAAAAACCCAAACAAGTGAGATTCGGGCAGAATTTGTCTTAGAAATTAATTCAGAGAACATAATATAATCTACGTCCTCATAATTTTCTCAAAGATAGTGAACTTCTCTGATCTGAGTAGGGTAACAAAATCTTCCATTAGAAAATAATTTTTACAGAGGTGAGTATATAGCTTTGGCTGCTGTTCAGTAGGAGTTCAATGCTAATGTGCAGTTCTAACAGAGAACATCCTTAACATTATTATGGTCATGGACAAAGAAAATTCCAAAAGCTCACATGATTTTCATGGCTCTCCTGAAGAAACTTTAAAATGCACTTTGTTTACTGGGACAGAGCAACATACCATGAAAACATCCCTTTAAAATATGTTGTGGTAAGCCCGAAACCATATTTCACATCTGTAATCACACACAATCGTATGCATTAGTGTTGATCAAGCATGCTTCTTTGCCCAAAAGCCCTTTATCTGCAATGGCTTTCAGACACAAAACCCCAGCTGCAAATTAAGATTGTAAAAGAGGCAAGATCAACAAAACCTGTATTTTGATAAAATACTTCCATGAAGGTGTTATTTTAAAAAACACTGCTATTTTTGGTGGCAGGAATTAAATATGTGATTAATTATTCTCATATAACATAATTACATAGCTTTTAAGTTTTGTGGAGATAAGTATAGACTAACAGGAAGATAAAAAAAATACAGTGCTTTATAGTGTTTTTGTCTGGCTTTCATGTGTTTTGATGGCTGTACATGAACCGAGTGTTGTACCACAGATGAAAGCATAGCAGAACGTAAGGATGTGTCAGTTCATGCATCATTTGCCACTCTAGGCTCTGTTTTTTCACGCAGTAAGACTTTTTCAGCCAGCAAAGGAGGTGGGCAGAGCTCATGTGTGTGATGGAAACACCATCATCTTTAAAATCCCAAGCTGTGTTTTATGAAGTGCAAAAAAAAGTTACACTTGATTGTAACAGAGCAAAAGCACACAGAAAAAAATCAACAACTCTATTTGCTATTGTGAGGAATCTGTTTCCCTACTTAGTGGGCATCACTCATCTCTATCAAGGGCAGCAGGGATGCTAAAAAGTCTAGGATGCTTCTCTTACGGGAAACACATTTCTCTCTTCCATCTAGAGCCACAGCATATATAGATCTTATTTTGGAGTACCATACACTCATTAGGTACCTCCTCCCAGTACTATCATGCACAGATAAATCAAAGGAACATTCAAGAGTTTGACCAGTCACACAGTAGGGAAAGCCAAAAGAATTAGACCAAATCAGGCTTGTCAGGTTAGTGCAAACAACATAGCCATAGCCCACAGATTCAAACTCAGTGTTTGGCCCTCTTGCCTCCAAAAGAAGTGAGTAGTCCAGAATACATGTATGTGTAAGCTTAATTATCTCAGTTTTAACTGAATGAATCATAGAACGTCCTGAGTTGGAAGGAACCCACAAGGATCATTGAGTCCAGCTCCTGTCCCTGCATATGACAACTCCACAATTCACACCATGTGTCTGAGGGCGTTGTCCAATCACTTCTTGAACATCACCAGGCTTGGGGCCATGACTACCTCCCTGGGGAGCCTGTTCCAGTGCTCCAGCACCCTCTGGGGGAAGAATCTTTTCCTAATGTCCAACCTCAACCTCCCCTGGCACATCTTCCTGCCATTCCCTCGAGTTCCGTAATTGGTTGCTAAAGAGAAGAGTTCAGCACCTGCCCCTCCTGCTCCTCTTGTGAGGAAGCTGTAGGCCATGATGAGGTCTCCCCTTTTCCTCCTCTTCTCCAGGCTGAACAAACCAAGCGACTTTAGCTGATCATCATATGGCTTCCTCTCCAAACCTTTCACCAATTTTGTAGCGCTCATCTGGATACTTTCCAGTAGCTTAATATCTTTTTTTATCCTGTGGTACCCAAAACTGCACACAGTGCTCCAGGTGAGGCCGCACCAGTACAGCGTAGAGAAGGACAATCACTTCCCTCGCCTGGTTGGCAATGCTGTGCTTGATGCACCCCTGGACATGCTTGGCCTTCTCGGCTGCCAGGGCACACTGTTAGCTCATGTTCAACTTGCCATCGACCAGAACCCCCAGGTCCCTCCCCGCAGGGCTGCTTTCCAACATCTCGTCCCCAGTCTGTATGTACGGCCAGGGCTGCTGTGTCCCAGGTGCAAAATCTGGCACCTGCCCTTGTTGAACTTCATACGGTTGGTGACTGCTCAGTTCTCCAATTTGTCCAGATCCCTCTGCAGGGCCTCTCTGCTCTCAAGAGTGTTGACAGCTCCCCCCAATTTTGTGTCATTGGCAAACTTACTAAGCATTCCTTCAAGTCCCGAATCTAAGGCATTTATAAAGACATTGAATCTCAGTCATATTCTAGTGCTACTGTCTCCCTTTGTATCACTGTGGTACATCGTCAGCAGTCAAGATTGAGGTCAATTTTCTGCATGCTATCGAACTGATTATCAGCTATTGCAATGACAGCTACACAAGTAAGGCATGAAAGGCAGAAAAGCAGCAAAATACAAATGAACAGGAGCAGACCCATCTGGTACAGCTCATCAGGTCCTTCAAAATCTCCTCCTCACGCATTTGCTCTAGGGGTTCTGCAAGTAAAAGCACTAATGCTGATTTAAAAGATAGTACTTATCTACATGATCGCAGGTAATGTTGAGTTCAAGTCATGGAGGAATAGTATTAAATGGATGCTCCACAAAAAAAGCCACCAAAACAGAATAGAATAACTGTCTCATCTGAATAGGACAGTAACAGAAATTTCTCAAGTCATCTGTGAACTTATAAACACATATGCATATTTCTCTACTGTATGTGAAACTGAAAAAAAAGAGCTGAAGCAATTCAGGATGATGAACTGGAATAGTCTCTCTGGCACAGTGTTTTGGGCAGTAAGCCAGCAGCCAACTCTGCTGTCTCTAAATTCCCCAAAACCTGGAGATTCAGTCACACCAAACCCTCAGATTTAAATGCCCTGATCTCCAAAATATTTTACCCTTTTCTTTCAAGTCCACTGCCTCCATGAGGCTGTACCTGAATGAATAAAGCAAACAGGATCTTAGGGGAAACAGAAACATTCCAGCTCTGAGTAGTGTATTAAGCATGTGGGTGTTACAAGAACATCCTCACAATTATGGCTACGGAAAGCCAGGCAGTCTGACAATTTCTCCCAGATATAGTTATAATAATGAACATCTAAAAAATTGTTCTGCAGGGTTGATTAATGCATATTTATTGCAAACATATACTGCCATTTCAGAAACTGCTAATTACAGGCATAACACTAGATGTGTTCAAAGGAGGGAGAGTACAATGTAATTGCTCTTGTTCAAGGAGACTGCTATTTACACGTCATCAGGCTTGCATTTTGTTGTACTACCTGAGGCAAACACCACAAAACTACTCGTTATTTTATTGCAACTTTTTCACCTTTCCTTTCCCATATGCCACAATAACAATAAAAAGCTGCTTCCACTGTCCGTCCATGGTAGTATAATTTTGTCGGTGTAATGCCAGTTCAGAACAAAAAGATGTCATTACAATGAAAGAAGTACATTGCCATGAAAATCTTACGGGACAATTGTAAAAGTGAAGATGGCCTCCTGTGAATAACCCCCCAAAAAGTTTAATTTACTTAGGGTTTTGTGGTTTGTTTAAATGGAAAAAGACCAATTTCATCAGATAGAACTATGGTCAGATACACATCGGTTGTCTCTAAAAGGGTATTTTTAGATCAAAAGTATATCCTAAGATAATTCAGCAAATTCTGACAAGTCTCTGCTGTGTATATGTAGGTGTTTTTCAGCCTTGTTATCAGGCCAAGTGCAGGCATATCCATGACAGCAGATTTGCCTCCTGCCAAATTTTTAGTCTCTATTTCAAAACACTAGGGATTCTCAATTAAATGGTTGTAAGAAATTATATAATGCAACAATGTATTTCATCCTGTCTTATTTAAGCAATATGCTGAATCATTTTTATTTACATCAAGCTGGGAATTTAAACTAGGAATATGCCCCACAGAAGTTGTCAACCTGTATGCTCAATGTCTACAATGCAACTAAACCCATCATCTCATAAGTGAAATTACTGGGAGTGGCAACTAATAGGAAATTCTACCAGATTTGCTTATAAATATTTTGTGTTAGGAAGCACAGTAAGAATCTCAGTCACTTAAAAACCCACCAATAGATATTGTAGGTGACAGAAATAATTCATATTTTGTCAAAGCTGATCCTTCGGTTTTAGTGAACAGCATTAGCGTATTCAGCAAGTAAGACACCAAGGTACAGTATCCCAGGCCAGACTAGTTAAGCGTATAATCTCTCAGCAACAAATCATGTCAAGAGGCTGCTTCAAATTTAATTAATGTTTTTCTTACAGTTCTGCAAAGTTTCATCACAAAACTAGATCTGTATTCATGAGCTATACTAATGATTCACTTTACTATTAGAAAAAAGGTATTTTTCTTTGTGAAGAGGTATAATGTTCTGGCTTAAATTAAGATCTTTCCCAGAAAAAAAAAAAAAAAGTACAGTTCTATTCTGTATTTTCATAGTAAATAGGAACAGAGGGCGTCTTTGTACATTTACAACTGCCTGATAAGAGGCAAATTAATAAAAAAAGTAGAGAGAAATAAACCTCTTTTTACTGTTCATTCTCCAAAATCCTGGGTTATAAAAATAACCCATTTATAGTATTTAATACTTTCCTCTCCCAAATTTTAAACTTCTGAATCATTAACCTCTTCCCTCCTTTGCAGCCCCCCCAACATATATCTGCACAGCTGTGTTAGTAAGAGTTAGAATTCCACCACAGCATACCCTTGAATCCAGCACAGGTCCAGGTTACTGTAAGTGACAGGTTATATGATTTGGTGGGACACTCGTTTGAGCTAATAAGTCTACTCTGGTTCTGCATATGTTAATGTAAATAACTAAATCCACAGTCTTAAAGCCTACAGTGCTTTATTCTGTGGGTAATTCCACTATTTTTTTAAAATTCTGCTTACTATCAGGTGTCTCTCATCCTTTTCCTGGCCTCATTTTAGTCCATCTCTTAGCAAGAGAAAACATTTTGCCCGTACCTGTGTAGTTCTTGGTTAGACAGTGTTTTTAAGGAAATAACTCACATTGATACACCATGGCAATTTTTCTGTATCTTTTCCTAGAATGCATGTTTACTACACCGTTTAGATGATGTTCTGAAGAAAGTAAAGCAAGGTGATCTCCAAACAAACTGGTCTCAGTGTTTATAATTTAGAGAACAAGTAGCACTCATGAGTCTGTAAAAACAAATGTATGTCATCAAAGTGGACCAGATGCCAGAGTACTTTATCAGTTGGTTCTTTAAGACTCTTTTCACCATTCCTTTGGTTTGTCCCCACACAAGTGCCAAGATCATTACTGTGAAGCCTAGTGCTGGGACTAGAAATGCAGCAATAGAGAATAGACGTAGCTCAGATTCAAGACGATCAACAGCAGAACTTCAACTTTCCACAGGAGTGACTGAGTAAGCAGGAGAGGAAGAGATGGATCATTTTCTCTACAGTGTATGTGGCTTTTGGCTGACATTGCTATTTATGACACAGTTTTCTAATCTAGGGAAGCACAATTTAATTCACAAAGGTCAAACAGCCTCTGGGTGACAATCAAACACCACCTTCTACATGAACAGGTGATGTAAAAGGCAAGTTTCCTGTCGTATGGTTTACTGTGCAGGAAAGTCCTTTCAATGCCAAGACTTGGATGTAAATCTTTCAAGAGCTAAGTTAATTAAGTGTTAAACTGAGTTACTGAAATGTGTGAAAAAACAACGTTGTACAAATACTAAGCAGACTTTGGGTGTTCTAGACTGCATTTTCTAAGTACAAATGCCTTGACCTGTTTTGAGTTTGTCTCAAAAGCTACTAGCTCCAGAAACAAATTCGTACAAATTTGATTATAGCATTTGTGGTTTTTTTCTTTTTTCTTTTTTATAAGCTGTTCTATAAAGCCAAACATGTTTGCCATGCCCTACTAGGTCACATAGAATAGCAGAACACACCTTATATATCCTGAACACTTGCTAGCATAATCTGCCCATTTTACTAACCTAGCTATCTCCATTTAATTGCATACAATATCTGGGTTTCTGCTTACTGCAGTAGTAAAGGTATATCTAAGTACTTCTGCTTACATCTTTTTTCACTGAGGAAAACTATACTGAGCCGACAAAGGCCATTTAGTGGCATTCATATATTCTCATGAAGACTACTTGATGAGACACATTGCTTATTGGATGTCCTACTACACACACACTAGTTTGCTGACAATGTCCCTTGAAGTACTTTGTCCTTAAACTTCTACAATTGCCCTGTATTTAGGTCAGCATAAATAAATGAAATCAGGAGAGATTCCCAAGCTGTTTATGAAGGTATTGCTGACAAATTCCGCTCACTGGTGAATAAGGGCAAGGAGACAGGTCAGCTACTTGCTGCATGATGCCTTCAAGGAGGTACCATCATATTTTTACATATTGCACACAAAACCTGAATCAAATTGCTTTGCAATCTTAACTGCTGGGTGATGTTAATGAGGTCATTCCAGATGGGAAAGTTACACCCAACAGGTGCTTAGTACTATACATCACCATCCCAGTCACTTCTATTTCTGAAGAGCATGTTTGTCTTCTCTTGCAAATAGCCCCATTTAAGCATAAATGACTGGCATAGCAACCCCAACAATAACCTATTAGAGCAGAGGAGAATAAGGTTTGACTTGTACTGATTGAACTAAGCCAAGATTAGATTAATAATAGAAATGACTGTGATTAGTTCAAATATATGTAAACTGATAATCCCTCTGTGGCTGACAGAAGCACAGCTGGACTTTTCCTTTTTTCCTAGGTGGCACTATAATATCCTGAAAATGTATAAGAACACATTATCTATTCCTGTTTTGATAGAACATTTCTCTCTCTCTTGTGCTACTACTGGTTGTGGTGACTGGCACTTATCTGGCAAGAGCGGTAAACAAAAGAGAAAGTAGGTTTGTGTACTTTTTATTTTTTAATAGAGTAAATAATATTGTTAGCAGAAATGAGCAGGTTTTAGTGCGTCCTTTCCTAAAATCCAGGGATTTTATTCTTTGTAACCTTTGAGACAGCAACGAAAGCACTACCATAAAAATACGACGTCTTTAGCTATTGACTTTCTCATTGTGTGCCATATGCTTCCAATAAATGAGGTGGATGGACTTTTTACTTTTCACAAAATAGATAAATAATCATTTTTATGGCAAAGTTTTAAGAGCTGCACTGACACAAAGGAGTCCCTTCACTGGTCACTCCAGTGCCAATGCACTGAAACTCATGTCTACTGAGACAAAAGAGTACAGCAACAATATAGGACAGAGATCAAATAATACATGTTCAAATTCATAGAGCAAAGATTAATTACACTCTAGTAGTTGTATCAATTTGGTCATGGAACTTAGCCTAGCAACTGCTTATTTTTAGAGGCAGGTAAGAGTAGTGTTCAGAAGTTCAATGCTTACGAGATGGTGTTTTCAGTGAGTACTTCAATTGCTTTCCACATATGTAAGTTTATACACATACATAAATACATAGATGCATAAAAAAAGTGTGATATTAAGAAATATCTCATCACTGTGATTTTAAATCAGAACATGAATGAAAACTACAGCAGAGAAGAAATGGGAACCAAATTTTTCAGTCTGAATGTTGGGTGTTCTTCCAATTTAGCAATCAATCCAAATGTCCCAGCCAAGTGAGTGGGCTTTGGGATGGATCTTAGGCAACTTCTCTACAAATCTGATTGCAGATTCTGGTCTGTCCTGAGAGTCATTATAATAGAGCATTTTGTGGATAAACTTCAGGTGCACCTTAGCCTGAAGCTGTTTTGTATTTTCCTTAGTGTGATTGGAAGGAACTGAATTACCAAAAGCACAAACACACCAGCTTACAAGCCAAACCTCCTAGAAAGGAAGGATGCAATAGTCAAGGTATTCCCTTGGCTTTCTGGGGCCAAGGACCACATCTGGTCTTTTGCAGACTTAGAAAATCACTCAGCTCTTCTATTTCTCAGGACACTGTCTCTAGAATGCAAAACCTTAAGCGATAAGACAACAAATACACTTGAAGACTGAGGCATTCAGGTTATTGGGGTATCTGAACAGACCTTTAGAAAACTCATATTCCACTGATGCAGTAAGAAAATGAATGGGGGACTCTACAGTTTGAACCATGGCAAGGTTTTCTTTTGGTTGACAGTAGAGTTTAAGATCACTTTAATCAAACAGTCAAAGAACTTTCCCATCTTTCATGTTTATGTTAGATTAACCATATATATTGAAGTGCAATCCTTCATAATGTCAAGACTACATTGTGCTGCTGGAGAGCTAAAAGGCCATAAAACAAAATCTCAGAAGAACACTTGTTTTGCACAAGTAATTTGTTCAATATCTTATTAATATATTGAGAGTTCTTCTCAGCAACATAAAACTCTGCCTTTTGGAGACCACATGATACTGCAGGAAAATGCTAGGAGAAACTTCTAAGAGTTATCATAAATAAAGTACTTGTCATATTATCTGTAAGTGCAGAGGTCTTTCTGCTTTTTTAGGCTCCAGTAATGGGCATAAAGAGTTTTATTTGCATAAAACTCAGATCCTGTTATACTGTAGCTGCTTCTTGTTAAGCTCTTAAAATTACACTAGCATCCTGAACTATCATATTTGGGGTTGTTTAGAAAAATTCTACACAATCATTTGTTATGTTTTTATGAAGTGAATTATTTGCATAATGCATTTACACTGGGAACAGAAGAAATATTTAGAGTAAAAGACATTTCTGCCTGAAGAATTGAACTCATTGGAGTGTCTAACCAAGGAAATAAATGCAATTCTGTTGCTGTTTAATATAGGCTACCAACAGGCCCTACAGATACCATGGTTCCCTAAATGATGGAAAATGTAAAATGAGTTGTTGTGCTCAGGAAAGTGATTGTTTGGATTTTTATTTTTTTTTCCCCTGGAGGAGATGTTCATGAGGTCTTTCTAGCAGGAGAAATAATAAAATGATTCTTGTTATTTCCTTGATTCATCTACTTACAGTGCACTCCAGCCAAGCTGTGCTGTGGAACCCAGCTGAGCAATAGCAGGAGCTGAGGCTGTTGCAACATCCTCTGTAAGGCCTATACTGTCTACACTTCAAGAATATAGGAAATACGTTATTTACTGTAATATCCCAGAGCACACATTATGTTCATTTATCATAAAGCATTGGAGGCTATAAATCATACTTCAACTTAAGATACTTTGAGAAGTTTCCACTCATCTTGTGTCGAGTCACATCTGATACAGTAAGTAGTCCATGAAATCACTGTCATCCTTTTAAACACTCAAATATGTTTGCAGCAATTTTTCCCACTGTACTCCCTTCTTAGACTTTTCTAGAATGGTTGAAAAGTTGAAACTACAATTAGCTATATTAATTTTGAACCATTTAGCTCCTCAGCTCACAGAATAATCCCCCATAGAGCAAGGAAATACTGAATGAATCTGCTGATGACAACTCCTGCACAGCTGCCATCTTCGACTAGTGGAGCAGATGTTTGGCCAAAGATTTCTCATTCAGTCAAGATCCACTGCTACTGAAAGGGGGGAAAGAAAAGAAAAAAAGGAAAAAAAAAAATCACTGGAGCCACTGAAATCTGGTGAAACTTCAAAATGTTAGGGTTCACTATTGCACTCTGGCAGGGGTAAAGTAGAAGATGGAAGCATATTGATGGATATAAAGACTTCAGGTATCAGGATAGAAATCTAATAACAGCACAGAATGTACCACTGGCCTCTCCAGCTCATCAGTAGCTTGCTCAACAAAGAGCTTGTCCTACAGCATTCTAAAATTTTTCTGGTTTTATAAAAATTCATAGGAAGCAGTAGATACACCATGCCTTTCATAACATGCTATTGAACTTCAGGGACATTTATTGTTGACTCTTGCAGGCAGAGCTAAGGCTATATCTACCCTGTGAAAGCACCAAAGCAAACCCAAAATACAGCTGAACAGTGGCAGAGATGCTTGGACACCACAACTTGCATTTGACTAGAGGTAAGAGAATAAAAGGCCATATTTCAAAGCCAGTGCAGTTTACTGATTGGTCTTAAAATCTCAAAGCTTTTTCAGAGTCTGTGTGAAGTTATTTCAACAAGCTTAGGGCTCTTTTCCAAGTAAGATATTCAAATCACAAAAAGGCTAAGAATGGCTATCTCAGTAGGCACTGACATGTTGTCAAGAGCTTTGACCAGTCAGAACAGGAACAGAGAATGAATTGCTTTCTCACCCCTGCACACAGATTGTCACAGGGTGAGGGAGAGACTGGCCTAGCAAAGCATTTCTTCTATGAGTGGATTGAGGGTCAGAGTCACTATCACAGTTCAGATGGCAGGATACACTAGACAAAAACAGGGGAAAGCAATCAGAATGGTTTTCCTCTTCTCACACAAAAAAAAAAAAGGAATAGAAAGGAGAGGAGAGAGAGGAGAGGGAGAGGAGAGGGAGGGAAGAAAGAGGGGAGAATGGGAGAAAAAAAGAAAAGTCCAGCTTGCTTGTATCTTGTTACACAAAAGCCAAAGTATGGTTCTACCGGGTGAGGTGTGGGGACACCACTTTCTGCATAAACAGCTATTAATATGTTTATGACACGGTTTCCCACCAGCAATTCAGTAGAAGTCATTATCTCATGCAGCACCTCCCACATCATGATAAAAACAAAACACCTATCCCTGAGCATTCACGCTCAGTCCTAGCTGCTGCTGATTGCTGAGATGCCTGCCTTCCCTTCCCTCTACCTTCCTCTCCAGTTGGATTCAACGGTGGCAAATTTGCAGTTTAGTTTCCAATCCTCTTTTCATACATTGTAAAATCCTAAGGATGGAGTATTCTGCCAGCCTTAACACTTTTATTATTTGTTATTCATTATTTAAATGGTCCAGTTTTGATTTAACCAAGCAGCAAGCATTGGTCCAGTCCCATGAACCTCACAGACTCACATCCCAATCCCACTGTGTTCAGAAACAGGTAAGACATCCCTAGATTTCACAAAGCAAGGAGACTATGTAGTTCAGTTTGCAAGCCTGAAATATTCAGACACAAAAGGTTTTAATAAGTCCAAGGCACAGCGCTGTTTAGACTTTTTTAAAAAAATCATAATTTTGCAACACTTTTGTGATTTAGTAGATTCCTGAATCTTACTGAAACTCATGCAAGTTTATGAAACATAAATATATAAAACATTAGGTGCTATAAAAAGCAGCTATTAGGGTTTTTTAAAATTATCAAATCCATTTTAAATTCATACACTGCTCTTTAGGCTTCCAAGATACTTAATAGTAAACTGGTATTCATTTCCAGATACCGAAACAAAATTCTTGGGATTTTTGTCTACGTTTTCACTTTTCTTCAAAATGCACAGTACCAGAGCCATATCACATACTTGTAGGCTGTGAAACACGTTTTAGCACAGTTTTACTTTACATATTAGCTATGTGATAATGGAGATAGGCTTTACTGGTTTAGTGAGTCTTTCTCTTTTAGCAGTTGAGAATGTCATACTTAAGTACTGGAAGCTTACTGCTTTCTGTTGAGCTCCTTGGCTCTGGATTTTTCTTCTTTACATTTTTAAAACTTGGATGTGAAATCATTTTATAAAATGCTTGCCCAATACCATCAAATGTAATCACATAGATTAAAAAAAAGTAATTTCCTTCATCATTTTGAGAAAAAGGCTGTAGCTTTATGCAAATACACTCCAACTCATATGCCCTTTAAAAAATTTCATGTGTTAACCTTGATTGTCATGATTTCTGTCAGGTTTGCAAGGGACTGAGGAGTTTTTTTAGTTTGGTAACATGGTCGCTTCTCTTTCAAGCCCTGATCCTAAAACATGTTTAATCCCCAAGTCCAGTTCTTCAGCCTAGCAAATGCCATTACTGTCTGAGATTGGGTTCAAGTTAGCGTATAATTAGGCACGTTTTCATCTCAGAAACAGCAACAAACAGTAGAAAACAGCAGGGAACAACCTCTTAAAATGCCTTGCAGCTGTTGTGATGGCAAATGCTTCTCATCTGTGCTGAGGAGCAGTCAAACCAACTGGTGACAGCTAGCAAAGTTTGCATGAAGGCTGCTAAACACCAAAAGCTTACCTGTGAGACAGAAAAGAATAAGCATCACTGAAGGCAGGATGCTAACACAGGAATGTAGTGGCAGTCTGTTGATGGGAAGTGTTTGGCTACATCAGCCACCAATGCTTGGTGATATACCACGCAAGAGTCATTTAAATGGTAGCCTTTCCGCTATAATAAATTCTGACCTTCCTTCTAGTTTTGCTTTGGACTCATGCTGGGTAAAACCATGTCTTGTAAATGGTGCAAGATAGAAATTCCTTTTATCATCACTTTCCAAAATACAACTGGTAATGATGAAAACCGGTGCTGTACAAATCAATTGCAGACCTTTAGGAAGAAGGTAGCAATCACATCCCAGCGAGAAGCATGAATAAATTTATACCTGAATATTATTGTCTCTTACTTGCTTAGGCATCTAGAAAAATCACAGAAAATAGGTTTCCATTCTTCTTGTACATAGGCAAAAGTTTTATGACCCTTTAAAATACTTCAGAAGAAAAAGCTTCTCCTTCATTGGTATCTGAATCTCCAAATAAATCTAAACTATCCACAGCCAGCTGCTGTGAACGGAGCTTCCAATTCCAGATTTATGCAACCTGTAGGGCTGAAAGTACTGCAGGGCATGTTTAGCTGTAGCCAATATCCAGAAGAAAATTATGCTTGTTTCAGCCTGGGCAAATCCTGGAAATAGGAAGGTATCTAAATGGTAGAATTAATGGTTTGTAGTCTAAGCAAGGACAGAAAAGTACCTTGAATAATCATATCAAATGTATTTAGGGATAAAAACAAAAGCCAAAAGCTCACAGTGCTGAGAGGTCCTGTTTGCCAGGCAGTCCAGATATCAATGAAAAAAGCTCAAGTTTAAAACCCTTTCCAGCTGGGATTTGTTGTGAAGGTGCGAGCTGACCATTCTGGTGAGGCAGAACACAGAAAACTTATGGTCATTGCTTTTAGGTGCTCTCTAATGAGGAGGGAAAGGAACATACTGTATTTGCTGTGAACAAGGTAGGCATGAAGACTAGATACTGCATGAAATAAAGTAAACCACAACATTCTCATGTCAGTCAGAAATGTCCATTTTAGTTTGCAAAAAGCTTTCCTCTGTGAAAGGCTGTCTCATAACACAATCTCTTGTTTAGGGTATTGTGTTACCGCCATGCAGAAAAAGAGACAAGTAAAAATACACGCTGTATGTTGTGATAACCATATTGTCTATGATTTTTTAAAAATAAATACCCTTCAACATCCACAGTAAGATCCTCTTTGCGGTTTTTGAGATTTTGCTCTACCTTACTAGGCACTAAAATCTCCTTTTGTTCAGACCTAGGAATTTTTTCTTCCTTCTACAAAATGGAAAGATACTGAATTCCCTTCCACTAAACTAGAAAGGTTAGTCACAGCTAAATGCTGAGAAACATTTAATACTCTATCCTGCAGGGTACTGTACATTCATCTCAACCTTGTCACAGACACAGAAAGTGTTTTGTGTACCAAAATCTGTACATTTGTGTCAATTAATGCCTGCAAAAGCTGTGGGGCACCAATTGGGAACACCATGTAAGTCACCCACCCGGGAAGGAATGCAATCCTGGAGTCTGATTTACCCTCTGTACACTCCCCTACAAGATATTGATCGCATGTTCAGTTTTCTCATGCTAAAATATAAACCAACGACTCAAGGGATTCAGAAGTTCACAGATTTGATGGTATGAAAACAAGCGCTAGAGACTTGATTGCTAGATGGAGACACTGGTAGGAAGCCCGCTCTTTACAGTTCGCAAAAGAGAGTTAGAAGGTGCATAAGTAAGATAAAAACAATGAAGTCACCATGAATATTGTGATTTCCATGATACTGTAATTGCATAACTAAGCACAGAAGCATATGGAATCTTTCCCTTTAATGACTGCTTTTAACTGTGCCCCAAAATATCAGCTGCAAGTTGAGAAATAACAAGACAAACTCCACACTTGTATACTTCTTTTGAAAACCACATATAAACAGTTCGTTTAAAAAAGGTAGAGAAAAATGAGGTTTTGACTACAAGATACTTAAGCATGACAAATTCATTATAGTACTTGTTTGGACAACAATAAAAGTGTGATAATGCTTAAAATATAAGCAATAGAAAATGTTTACCTTTGCAACAGAAGAATGTATTTTCATAGACTCCATACGAGTTTATCAAGAAAGTGAAAAATTAAAACATTGGTCAAAAATACTTCAAAAAAATGTATTTCGAGAGATTTCACTACAAGAGACTAGAAATGCTCCTAGGATACCTGACTCACGAGAGTCAGAACAGGCCTTTAAGAAAATAACTTGAAATAATTAAAAATGCCTAAGGGCATTTCAAGATACTGGACAACAGTGTGGAAGATAGAAAAAGGGTTCTGGCTCCCCGCCCTTGCTCATTAGCACTCTGAACTTGAATCAGTTCTATAGGAGACTCAGTACTGCACTGCTGCACGGCAGCAGTTGGAGAGCAGTAGGAAGGACACATACAGGGCTTCTTCCCTCGGCCTTGCAAAGATCCTTGAGTCTCAGAGTATGTATCAGCAGTATTCGAAGCAAAGGAATCGTCCTCTTGAACTATCAATGGCCTTACCCTTATTTAAATGGGTTTTGCATCTTCCGTGTTACCACGTATTACAAGTTCTGGATACAGAGTGAATGGCAGAAATATTTTGATGACTAACTTGGAGAACAGTGTCTACAAAAACTTAAAAAAAATAAACCTCTCAACTTTAAATTTAGTCACAACATGGATGGGAAAAATCCAGTTTTCAGCAATATATGTATGCCTTGTAGGGCATTATTTTACTGAACAGTACACTTCTTGTTTGTTTTCATGAGATGAAATAGTTTAGACCACCAGCCTAAGCCCTGACAAAAGACTTTTTCCCCCCCAGAAGACATGTTGGTATCTAACACCTTTTTTTTCACCACTCCTAACTACTGTGATCCTATCTGTCTGTCTTGTTGGTATCAAAAGATGCACTTCTCATTAATTTTTCTGTTCATAGCACCTGGTGAAAGAGCAAAAAAACTCAAGCACAAGCCATTCCTTTGAAGATACCAGACACACAAAAGAGCACACAATTAACAAAAAAACTTGTTGAAAGAAAAAGTAACATTTAGCCCACCTATGACAGAGCCTTACTGAAGACTAAGACTTGAGTTTTGAATTGATTACTTGTGTTGTTACAAAAATTTATTTTAAAATAAACAAAAATATATTTTTGCAAACAAAGTCACAAAACTTACTGCCAAGCAATAAAGAGAGATGGTGATGTGGCAGATGGGCTCAAGTTCATCGTAAATTTAGAGCAATGGTTGCTAAGGATAACACATTCATTAACTCTGCTGACATCGACCATTGCCGTAGAAGTTCCAAACTGGAACAAATAATTTGTATAGAATTATATTTCTATTCATAGTTGGCCTTCAGCAGTTTAAAATATTCTAGTATTTTGTAATATTTCATAATTTAATTATTTGCAGAACCATTCCAACAAACAATCTTTCACGATCCGATTATTGATGCGCCCTTCATCCTGAGTACATAAAGCAAAAATCAAGCATTGTCATTTTATTTGGATTGTGCATTGTATTATTTTTTTAATATTTATAAGCATGATGATTTAAATTTGGGTCTTCTGATTAAATACTCATCTGTATAAATTCATAATGTGATTTTGGCAAATATTCTGCATCTACATCAATCTCATGCTCTGTACAGACATTTTTCATACACTAAAGTATTCATAGAAAGCAAACAAAAGAGTGGTCTGAACTAAACATTAAGCTTTTTTTTAAAAAAATATTCTTCTTTCCAGTGACTGTGCATGAAAAAATCTTTCTGAGATATTAGCTTAGATTTATACTTTGCCAGCAAAGGCCAATGCCATAGCAAGACAAGACAGCAGCTCTGTGATGATAATGTAGTATATTCTGTACTGTATCACAAAAGCCCATCCTTCTAGGTTATGGGCGGAGTTTTTACCTGGCATATACTTTGAAGCTTTGCAGTGACCATTATAGGTGACAACTGCATGAGAAAGGGTCAAAACCAGTAACTATTCAAAAGATATGGTGAAACAAGGTTTTTTTATAGTAAGAACTCAAACCAGAAGGCACAAGATCCTTCTGGATATCTTGCAGAGAACTAGATGTTCTGATTATTAACAATAACTGATTGTGCTTTTCAACACAGTCACTGTGCAAACACTCAGATCCAATTTCCCTTTTTTGTTTTCACAGTGACAAACAAAACATGCATCTATAAATACCCTTTCAAAATTTTCAGTCTCGTACTATAGCTAGGAAAAAGAATAACAGACAATACTGTTGCCTAAATTCTGTGAAATTTAGTTTACTTTGCCTTGAAAATTTCCCTGTCACCAATCACATCATAGCTGAATCTACTGAGTATTTTCCTTAACATCATGTGTGAAGAGAGTGTTGGCTTCACATCACTATGGATATAGATATGTAGACAGAAAGACTGTAATCCTCCATAATGAAAATTGTATTTGATTTTTCCAATGGATCTAGGAGAACCTTTGTGTCAGTGCTGCGACTAAAAGCCATCCCAGTGTAAGCCTGACAATCCCACCAAATATTTTATTCTGTTCTTATCCAAATCAAAAGAATTAGCCTTACAATATCTCAGGTCAGATCTTTATTAGGACAACAAAAAAAAATGCAAATATAGCTAAGCAGAACCAGCCCGCCAGGCTACTGTCACTGCACTCACCAGATAGATGCTATTGTTGCACAGCAGTTGCAAAACACGGGCTCCATCATCTTTTGGACCAGCAAAGGAACCCACTGAACCTTTCTCCTTCCACCTGTTTCACACAGAGGCCTTTGCTCACTTGCTGGAGCTCATTCTACCTCATGTGTCCCTAAAGCTGGTACTCAGTCCCCACAGATACTAAGGATACACTTCCACATGAATTAGAATGTCAGGTAAACACGTACATGCAGACCCTACACTCTAGAAAATCAGCAAGGGTTTAAGATTATGACAGTATACAAACGACAATAGACAGACTTTTTTGAAACAACCCCCCACGCTCCTTACACCTTGGATTTTAGGTGATTTTTCTTCCTAGCTCATTGCTAAGCCCATCTGCTTATACATGCAATCTATTTTCTGTCCCCTGTTTAAAAGATCCTCTATTCCTGCCGAAATCATTTCCATGGCAACTGATTTTCATGTCACAAATAGAAAGCAATGCAGGTTCAAGAGGTGAAAATCAGAAGCAGGCTGAGAGAAACTTTTAAGAAGATAGAATCACACCAGCAAAACCGGGAAAAAAAGCAAGCAACAAATTTTGTCAGTTTAAATCAAGCACTTGTTATACCATCAATTAAGTTTGCTGTAATATAGGATAGCTTTTGTCAGTTAACGTGTGCTATCAGTAGTGTGAGTATAATGCAAGATGTAAGCTTGGCAATGCCTTAATGTGAAATATTTGGGCACAAACAGGGTAGGCAAGGAGGGCAGCTCTCACGCGGAGGCTAAAAGTGCATGTGGCCCAGCAGTGAGCTGAGCTGCACCATCTGGTCAGTCCCACTGCGATCACCAGACAAGGCAGTGATAGTGCTTCTCGCAGTATCCCAGCAAACATTTACTCTTTTTCTCTGGCCACCAAAAAAGTATCCAGGAGTAACAACTTTTCCACTGGTGCACCCTGGATGCCTACAAATAAAACACATTGCAGAAACAGCAAGCTCATTTCTAAAGAAAAACAGTTTTCCTAATGGGTTACACTTGAGCAGACTTGGTACAGGGAACCGGTTATGGAGGTCTGCCTACTGCAGATTTAACTGTTCAGAGAAACACTCCCCCTGAAAACCAACAATGCTGAAGAAACCAGAATGAGCTACCCCCAAATCCCTGGAGAAAGTAAAAACTTGACCAGCCAAAGGCCCTGAGCAAACTGCTCTAACTGGACCTGCACTGAGCAGGAGATTGGATTGGAGCCCTCTGTGCGTTTCTTCCACGACGCACAGTTTTGTGATTCTCTGAATTTCAGTGTGTTGGTGGATCATTGAGCACAAATCCTATCTGCACACTAAGATGAAAGGCCAAAACATAAGATACACACCTGAAAGTCATTCCTGCAATGCTACATTGGTGCAACAACTATAAAACAGAGGGTTGGTAGCAACTTCTACAAATTATGACATACAGTTCTGTTACGTGATCTATGTTGGCATTCACCTGCCTTAAGGAAATTATAGATTATTTCACTTTGGGTCTATATTGGACCATGAACACTTTACTGTGCATTGGGTATTTGACCTTTTTGTTTGTTTGTTTGTTTCCCTAGAGAGAAGGCCAGGAGGCTGCAAGTGACCACATCTCCAGGGTAATACCATGTTTCTGGGAAATTCACCATGTTAAGGTATTTTTGTCCTCTGTTATGAGAATGAACTTATAGAAACAGTTCATCAACAAACTTTTAAACTGGTAGCTGGAACAAAACAGCACATTGCTGTTAAGGTTAAGTACTGCTCATGTAGGAAACTGCAATATATGTTTGACGGAAGAAAAAGAACTTTCAAATTTAAAGACTAAACTGCAAATCAGAAATAACAGTCATGAAGAATTTTAATGGCCCATAAGAAAGATTTCTTTGCATTTCTTTCCTGTGCAGTAGACAGCTCAAATGACTTCTCAGTGGCTTAATACATTTAAGTCACTCCTACTGCATTAAGCTGGCACATTTGATTATCTACGGAACACTCTTCTAGCATACAGTCTAATTAGGCACTTGTGGGCCTCTTACCACAGGATTATTATTATAAGTCACAGAATCAATTGGGAAAAAGCTTAGGGAGGTAAGAGATTATGACTGACCAGAATCTATGTGAGAGAGAACTAAATCCTGAATTAGTCCTACAAACCTAATTCCTAAGATTTAACACTTCCTAAATTTATTATGAGATTAGTATTCACTTACCACAAACTAGAAGGGTCAGTCTAAGAAAAATATTAGAGCAACAGGAGAAGGAAAGTTGGAAAACATAAGCTACTGCAAGAGTCTTTCTTCTCATTCTTGATTGTCAACTGTAAATTCAAGCTTCTTGTGCCAAATTTGCATATTTGTTCAATGTGAGAATGTGCCAAGAGTAAAAATGTTAACCAAGACAAAAAAAATAGGAAGAAGTGGTCAGGAAGGCAGAATGCTTCCAGGCAGTCAAGGTCTGAGAGGTCCATTTTATCCTCTGCTATGGAGCTTATGGTTGCCTACAGTCCCTGTAAGGAGTGCTCTGCAGACTTCTTAAAAATAAACCAAAAATCCTTGCAAAACACCAACTCAAATAATTCCCTAAAACAAACAAAAAAATCCTAACCCACAAAAAAACCCCAAAAGCTCAAAACAAGAAAACAAATTTAGATTGCTTCAATCCACTCAGATAAGGTGATCTCATGCAAGTATAAACGTCAGAAGCCAGGATGTTTCACATCTGAATCTAGTACTCAATGTCCCAAGAAATCAAGGTGAATTCTGTAGTAAGAGCTATGGTTTGGCCATTAAGTCACAGAAGCTGTAAGACTGCAATATGCTCTGAGATAGAAGCATTTCTCAACTGTCACTACCAAAAAGTGTTTACCTCTCCCTTTGTGAACCTGTCACACAAGAAAGCTGCTAGTCTGCAATGACATCGAGACACAAGATTTGACTGAGCGCACCACCTAAGAGAATCCATTTAACTCCAAATTTAACAGCTCTCTTAAATGCACAAAGACAAATTCAGTAAAAGGCCGAACAGAGGTTAATTGAGATTCAGCAAGAGGAGGTTTGGTGAGTCAAATTTGAAAAATACCCAGAGGAAGATATTAAGTTTTCATTCTGTCTCAAAGGAACCTAATTTTCATTGTGGCATACAGAAGAGTACGCTTGCACAAAATAACACAGTGTAAACTTACAGACAGATCACATCTTTTTAAAGCATAACTACATGTAAACTTTGGAGAAAAAAAAGGTGGCACTTTAAGAAGTGCAGGCACTGCACACCTTTAGATATAGAGCCAATTAAAGTCTAAGAAGAAAGGGAAAAACAAGTCTAGCAGCAAACCGATTCACTCAATACTGAGAAACTGGATGGAAAGACTTTAATCTCAAAATAGCTGTGACCAAAACTCATTATGTGATGACAATCCTTAGTAAAGGAATGGAAAAACCTTAGTCTTGATCTTACTAGAGAATGCACCAAACCACAGAGAGCATCAAAACAGCATCTTAAAATGGCTTACTCCCAAAGTTGGAGCAGAAATAAATTGGCAAAGCATATAGAAGAACCTCAGTATTTTCTTTAAAGCAATTAAAAGCAAAATTAATAGCACATTTAAAAGAAAAAGCATTTAAATTTGTGTTGTTGAAACATTGCTGAATATTCCAAAATTATCTGCAGGAAAATAAACTTCTAAAATCTGCTGGAAGCACTAAAAATTTAAACCAATAAAAGAGGTTAGTCTGTAAATCTGGTCTTCATTATTACCTGAAATTCTAGTTGTTGAATTACTTCTTTTTAGAATAAGTTGGGTGGGGTTTTTGTTTGTTTGCGGTTTTGTTGTGTTTTGTTTGGTTTTGCTTTTGGTTTATTGTTTGGTTGTTGTTGTTGTGGTTTTGTTTGTCTTCCCCTTGCATTGAGGGACAATCAGAAACCAAAAAATTCTCTCACAAATACCAGACCTAGTAATGAGTTTGTATTGCTGCAAAGGACTATGCTGTAGACTAAAAAATTGGGAGTGTGGCAATGTGCCACCATCATAGTTTTAGGGTGGAGGAAACTTACTGCAGGGTCTGCTATACTGATTGTCTTGTCATCGTTAAAATTCTCATCCTGGACTAGGCCATTTAAGTAAAGACATAAGTGATTACGAATTCATAATTGTCTGTTGTGGAAAAAACTACAAATAATTAATTTCCAATAATAATCTGAACATTAACTCAGCACATATTTTCAGGAGACCAAAAAAATGCAGCTATTGAAACATATTTCTCCAACACCTTGAACTTGAACTTTTGCCACTGACCCCATCCCAGGCAAGTTTTGACTGCCTCATTGACTATATTGTCATTCATTGTCTTCATACACTCCATAACATCTCAAAAGCGGAAGCTGAAAGTAAAATCCTGGCCACAATCTTACTTTACTTTTCTGTTTACGCATCCTTCTTTGCTTTGCAAGAAAAGGTTCAAGTGTCTTCTGGTGACTGGAGTAAGCGGATCCTTGTATGAAAGGCAAAGTGAAAGGATGGACGCAAAATGTTTCCAATAGTGTCCAGGAAGCAGCATTAATTAATCTGGCTACTTGTACTTTGGCATCCTCTGCTTAACATATGCCAGCTTATAGAAATGCTTGCCAAATCAGTATTCCATTTTACCCATGGCTCAGAAACAAAAACAAGTTTAATATGTAGCAAGCCTTCTCCAATAAGTAGAAGTGTCAGAAATTCCTAAAAAATTATGTCAGCTTTTCAAAATATATCAAAACCAAATCCATTGATTCAAAACAGTCAGCATATTATGGTATATAAATGCCATTTAGATTATTTTTTGCTGGCTAACAGAAAGGAAAAATGAGAATGGTTTAACAAGCTGCATTCAATTATTCTTCCCCTGACTATGAAACCCAAAACACCACTTTTCTCTAAGTCACCTACAACACAGAAAACATTCAAATATAGCTTTGTTTGGTGGGTTTTGTTTGTTTTATGTTTTATTTTCAACTTGAGACAATCTGATTTGGATGAGCCTGTCCTTCAGCAGCAGATATAGTCCCTGTCCTACCTTTTCATCACATTATCTAACTGGGAAAAATATTTGACCGAAACAATAGTGACCAAAACAAGAACTTCACAGCAGCCTTCCCTTTCAGCATCATCCTGAATAAAAGAAAGCATGCATATTCTCTCACACAGAAATATACACCCCTAGTAGGGCATGCTTTCCTACTCCAGAAGGCTCGTAAGACCCCCCACTTCCAACTAGGCTATGCTGATAACTCTGCGTTTCACAGTACTTTCTAGAGGGTCGAATTCCATTTCAGGGTACCTGCTCTGGGCAATGCTCCTTGCTTTTGAGACCAAACAAATAATGCTGACCTGATATCTACAGCCAGGCTTTGAGTTCTGCTTTTTAAATTCTAATCAGTAAATTTGTATATGGGCAGCCTATGCCAATCTTAATTCTCCATATTTTTTTCTCACTTCACAGTATATGTTCTGTGCAGAGAACTTGAGCACTGCAGATGGGAAGGCAGCACACACTAAGCTATTCAGAGACCTTGGTTTAACTTCCAACACTTTGTTCACCTCCTTTGGGTCATTATAACCCATACACTGAATCAAATGCACAAAAGCCCTAGAGTCATAACTACACTCTGCTTTTTCTAGTTGTTGTGTCCATGACCCCAACAGCAGTGAGAATAACCTCTGGTACAAACATCTATTATGTGTATTCTGTGTGCTTAAAATAGCCTCTTGACCAGTCAATAAATCATACTTGACACAGAGGAGAAATAAAATGTGGAGGAAACTTACAGGAATATCACACCTTCCTCTTTAGAGGCAGACAATGAGCTGGTATCAGGTTGATACTTCCACACAAGGCAATTAATATATAAAACCAGAGTGGCTGAGCCAAGCAAAAGCTCAGATGTCCTTGGAATATGATGATGATATTAAAAAAAAAAAAAAGGAAGCCAGGTAAAAGACATCAAAATGTCACTGGAAAGCAGAATGCAATGTGTAGAAGTAGAACCCTGATGGCAGGCACAATAGAGCCCAGTAAACAAAGTAGAGGGCAACCTTGGCACTGCAATATGAGACCTGCTGTGGTAAATTTCAGCACAACAACAAATAGATTTCCTGAAAGATAGAACCTGCAAGGGAAATAAAAAACAGTTTAAAAACACCAACAGTCACCTTGAGCTGTTGCAGTCCCATAAACTAGGTTAGCACATCAGGACAATCTCACACCCTGTCCTTCGCTGAGAGACTGTTTTATCCTCCCTTGTGAATGGAGTGAAACAATCAAGATCTGAGATCTTACAACAGACAAAGTTCAGAAACGAGTGTCTTAAATAAATCACAGAATAAATATCATCATATCAGGAATCAGTGGACAGTCTCACGAGTCTTATAGAACCTTAGTATGGTCTGCCTAGAGAGCAATGCTTATCATTTGTTGACAGCTTCTCTGAAAAAGCTGTTGCAAACAGGTAGCTTTTACTGACTTCATAGCTTAGTAACCCAGCTACTTGCTGACCTGCAAAGTCTTGAGATCTTCTACAATTTGGATGGGCATTGATATCGGCACTGGAAGAAAGGTGGCATCTCCTAGGAGTTGCTATAAGATGGTACTCCTGTGAAATGAGATGGAACAAATAAAAGAGCCCTAAGCTACTAAAAAAAGACATGAAAATCCCACCAGAAGAATTATGGGATAAGCTGAAACAGGCCAAAGGAGCATAAACTGTCTTCTCAGAAGGTACTAAAGCAAGGCTTGGAGACTTTTCAGCAAATTGAAGCATGATCTGTGGATGAAAATTAAACTCAGTTAACTAAAAGGAAAAAAAAAAGGGGGGGGTGCGAAACTAAATTCTTGTGGATAAACAGCTACAAGCTAACAAAACTGAATTTTTAAGCCAGGTATGATAACGATTTCTTTCTTAATGGAAACTGACCTTACAAGAAAGGTATCCTCCACTCCAAATTGGGTGACAATCTAATAAACAGATATGCATGTGGCATTTATAACTCCCTATATATTTACAATGCAGCAAAACAAACAAACAAACAAATCAATACAGGTAAAACAATAGCTACAACGCAATACATACAAATAAGTATAAAAATAAATCCAGATTCAAGAACATGTATCACTGTCAACCTAGATAGAAAAAAAACACTCCTTAAATATGAAAAACACACATAGCATTTATTTTAGAAGCTTCCATACTTTTTTTTTTTGGTATTTATTTTTATATTTATTTATATGCCTGGCTGCTCTACTCTATTTTCTTCTGCATTGGGGTACATGCTCCCTCATTTAGTCTACCTGAACAGCTATAGTAAAAAGGCAAAAAAAAAAATCCTTTAAATCTAAAGACAATACATTACTAAAAAGTCTTCAAAGCATAAACATTAAACAAATCTTTAATCATTGCAGACTAGCAAGTGGGAATTTTTCTACTAGGATCATCTATTATGCCCTTCTATGCTGTAAGGCCAAACAGCATCCTAATAACTACTTCCTCATGGAAGACCCCTAATTAGTGCTACAGAAGACACTGTATCTTCTGCAGAATTAAGTCATTCTCTAGACCTTACAATGGAGAAGTCCATTTTGATTTTGTTCTACAGACACTTTAGTGCAGTCATCCTGGAGACCTGAGTTTGTCAGGATTTTTTGCTTTGGTGGGAGTTTTCTTGGTTTGGGTTTGTTTGTTTTTTGGGTTTTTTTGTTTGTTTTTTGGGGGGGATGAGGGTTAGGAGGTGGTAGTGATGGTTTTGTCTGTTGTTTGGTTTTGGATTTTTGTTTGTCTGGGTTTTTGTTGTTTTGTTTGGGGTTTTGTTGTTTGGTTAGGGGTTTTTGTTTGGTTGCGGTTTTGTTTGGTGGATTTTTTTCACTTCTTACACCAAGATGATTTCTCTATGAGCCTGCTGACATGCAAGCCAATATAAAGCAATTTAGGCTGCAATTAAATTTCAGGTACTGTAATTTGTATTAAGGTGATGTTTCTTTCCTGACAAACAGGTATACCTGTTTGTCTCCAGATGTACAGCATTTTCTATCTTGCTATCAACTAGGTAACTCCACATTGCCCTTGGTGCATAGCTCGTAAATGTGTCTGGGAGAGGAGGAACTCTTTCACCCAACACAAGCCAATGAGAAGAGTTTCTCCCTGTTTTGCTGTATTTGGTATTCAGGAGCAGTAGCCAGACTCCTACACATTATTAGAGAAGAAGGCAAGCTACAATAAGACCTTGGGTGTGAATTATGGATCTCTCTGTTAGCTTATTAGAACAATCTCTGTTCTTGCTTGCTATCTGATGCCATTTTGTTGCCTTCTATCGGAGCAGACTGGTTTATCACTCTGTATGAACACTGGCCGTACTACATATCCACACACAAAAAGTCCAGCCTCCTTAATGGATCAAATCATGTAATTGATTAGAGGGTTTACAAGCAACAAATGACACATTTCTAGGTGCTGTACTGAACCTTATCTAGCCTGGTGCAGTAATATTTTTGTATCAAGTCCTTTATTAGAGAGTGTTTCAATGCCCTTAAATTAAGGAAACACCTTCTTGCTCACTAGTGTTGCAACACAGCCAGGTAAGTGGCTGTAAGTTAAGCATAATCCTAGCAATAAGCACTGGCCATATATAACAGCTATTCACCAGCATACACTATACAGGTATTATTTATCTCCTGTTCATCTGCTCCTGCACCCATTAAGGACCACATCACTGTGATTAATTTGATTTTTATTGAAAGATGTTTGCTGCTTTAGAGACGACCTTCTCCAATACATGCTCCAACAGTAACAGTCATGAGCAATTTTCTTTGACAGAACAAGTTATTAGTTGGAAAATCCTAATTGACAGAATACCTGCCCTACTCTCTAATTCTTTAGAAATGTAAAAGTTGCCCCATGTTTCCTCTTCAGCACTCAAGTTCCCTACAAGCATTCTCTAAACTGAGTAACAAGCTATTTTACACCTTGACTAAAAACCAGGGACCGTGACATACAAGTTCCCTGCAGGACAGCATCCACCCAGTGTTCCAAGGCCACTGGGAGGAGAAAGGTGGCAGCTGAGCCATTTTAACCTCCATTTCTTCATTGCTCCAGTGTCCAGACAGCGGGAACAGTCAGCCAGAGTGACTGCTGCTTCCCACGCGCCACAAGAGCTCACTTGTGTCCTGAGGTCCTAGACAAGGTGATTATGGCCAACATTTCACAGAATAACAGAAATATAAGGATAGGGAGATACCTCAAGGACTTCTGAGACCGGATCATAAGAAAACCAAATCCATTTCCTTAGCCTTTTCATACAAAAGAGACTAGCAACTCAGAGATTATATATTAACCAGATGGGTAAGGAACAAGGGGAACTGAGAGACAAAAGGACACGTGATGTCAAACAGCATTGACGCTCTGAAGTTCTTCTCCTTCCTGACTTTTCTGTCTATTTTTAAGTACATATTTTTATTAGCTAGTAAGGTCATGGTACAGCTCACATAAAACCTGTATAACTTGCAAACAAGGACACATTGCCTGCTGCTTCACATAAACAGGAGGTTAATTTGGACTTAGGTGAAGCAATATGACACTGCTAATATAGAGGGCTTTTTTGCGTTTGTTGTTTTGGTTTTTTGTGGATTTTGTTTGGTTGTTTGCTTTTTAATTTTACTCTTAGGTGCACATGCAAAAAATAAAAAACCCACAAGCACTAAAATTAGAGTTACGGGACTGTCAGTATGAGGGATTTTATACAGAACATTATAGCCTTCTTTTTCTTAAAACAATTAGCTTAGGGCTGCTGAAACCATAGACTGGAAAATAGGAAAAAATAGAACCAGAAGAAAAAACAAACAAACAAACACACACCAAAGAGCATGACCAGAGTGTAGCCAAAAAGAAAGAAAATGGCACAGATTTTTTTTTTTTTTTAACCAGTCATTAGTTCTGAAAATTTTCTTTCAGCAAGTAATAAAGCCAAAAATGTTTATCTGAGGTTGAAACAGAGAAAATGCATCAAACCAGAGCAAGTAACGCAAAAAGCAGCAGAATCACAAAGAACTCAGCGCTGGTATCTGATAGCAGATTTGAAAGTACATTCAGCTCTTCCTGTAGCACAAGCAGCTCTTTAGGGTGTTACAGGAGCTGTTGACAGCCCTAAAGATGCGCGTGAATGCTTAGTACATGCTGGAGTACTTTGTGGCATGACACATTCCCTGGTTCAGACCTTTCTGACCCCAGGAGGCACAGGGATGCATGAGGTCTCCACCTGGGCAGGAGCTTCTAACTCCTGTTTCTCCAAAGGAAAGTAGTTGAACTCTTTGAACTGAAAGAATGGGAAGCTAACTAGTGGACAAGCAGGGTATGTTCTGCAAAACTGCACTCCTGCTCTGAGCCAAAACACTGTTAGCATAGCCACAGCTGCAGGCTGAACAGGCATGAAATGTTAACACATCTGAGAAGACTGCAGAAGACCAGGAACTGCTGGAGCTCTGGATGCCAGCTCCTTCTGCAGTCTGCAACTAGGGCCAACTTTTTCAGTGGCACGAACCAAAATGCAACATTCCCTAGGGCATCCTGGCTAGCCTGATCATTGTTATCCCTTGAACAACCTACGATGGAAAAGGAGACTCAGTCCCCCTTCATACAATCTCCTGCCTATTAATGTGTGTGTTTCTTACCAAAGACATGCTATTGTTTTATGTTTCTAACTTGAAGCTACTGGAGTTGCACATCATAGAAGGCTCATTCTCCACCTTAGCTAGATTTCATGCTGACAGAATTGCCTCTGTCCCTGAATGCACACATGAAATGGCAGTAAATTATTTACTTTTGCTTCTCTCATTTAGACAGGGGAATGAGAATGATTTGCTATAAGGACTTTTCTCACTGTAGTCAGAAAAAATCCATCTTTCTAATGACATTTTCAACAATTAACACTTATACTGTATTTTTCCACCTTCGTCCTTGAGCCCAATGCTTCTTCACCTTATCTAACAACCTCTTCCTCATATCTTTAGGTGGATGCAACTCTCTACCCCACAGTATCATCATTTCTGATACTTTGCTGTTAAATTTATGGCTCTGCAAATTTCTGCTGCAAGCCTAGATAGGCTTGAAGCACTTTTCCTCTAATACACAATACTCTAGGGACTAGAAACTTAAAACAGTATCCAAAGATCTTCCAGAATCTTCTGAAGAGCCAGTGTATTTTGTACTATTGGCAAATGTAAGAGGACCTAAGTCATTCTCTCAGCTACTCAGTTCACCTATAGATAAAATACTGGAAATAGTATGTTTTTTCCCCCTCCAATACCAATTCTCGAGCTTTTTTTTTTTTCCTACACTAATGTATTGCAGTATGGGGGAACTAGAGAGGGACTGGTTTAAACTCAGTAGCTTTGTGAGATTACACTACCTTTGGCATGAGGCACGGTGTATTGCAAAACATGCCCTGTACCACTGCAAACTGGTAACAGGGTGGTCTACCCAGTAGAAACAATGGCTCACAAAGCTATTTCACAGCAGGTAGGACGTTTCTCTGTATCACTAATGTAACACAAGCCCATTCAGAGCCATTTGAGGATCCAACTGACTGCTGAAATGATGGCAGCTTGCCAAGATGAAAACCACAGTATAAATCACTTCACAATCTCAACGTCAGGTACTATTTGGTCATTTAGTTACAGTATTTCCTGTTATTTACCTTATATGAGCAACTGAGCACTTGGGAAGTGCCTGCTGAGTGACTACCAAGGCAGAATTGCAGAGCAGAAACAACAGAAAGAGGACAGCAATCACTACTGACTTCCCCCGCCTGCCCCCACAAATTCACAAGGGTCAATACCTTGCTTAATAGGGCTTGCTTTAACAAACAAATCTACAACCAGACAGGAAAGACTAGGAAACAATCTTGTTTAAAGATCAATGGCCTGTACTCCTGATTCTGAAAGTAAAATATTTGGATATAATTCAGTAAAAGAGCAAAAAGACATATGCCATAGTAAAGTGAAAGGGAAAACAAAGCATTTGAAGAAAAGTGATATATTGTGGGTATATTTCAGTTTTACTTCACTCTCGTTTTTGCTCTCGTCTACCCACTGACAAGTGTTAGATATAAACAGCAAAATATATGCTTCACTAAGACAATTATTTTCTGCTGTTTTCTACATCGGTAGCATCTATATGATTCATGTCAAGTTCAGATTTACAGTAACACTGAAGAGGATCCACAGGAAAATCTTACCCATTCTATTAATTGATGAGGTCAAAGTACTAAAACAATTTTTCCAGAGTGCCTCAGGGAGACAGCTGGTGGGAAATGTACTTTTGGCCATTAGACTAGTATTAACAGTGCTGACTCAGTTACACCTTCAGAATTCTGATTTCCTGCTGCTGCAAAAGCCATCCTCAAAACAAAATTTGTGTACTGTTAAAGAAATGGCAAAGTAATAGAGTTTTATAATTAATATGTTTCCCCAGAAATCCAGATTACAATTCAACCATTCTACACTCCTGTCACCTTTGGTACCTTAACTCAGTCTAGCGTAATAACAACATATGCATTTAAAGTGGTATCTGTCAACTCTCATCTCTCAGCAGTGGAAGAACTTGTTGGTTTCATGCAGCCTCACCTGAAATCAAGGATATGATGTCCTTCTAAGGGGACAGAGTACAGTCATTGTATAACTTGAGTTTGGAGGCTTTCTTGTCCCTGACCCTTCCACTGTAAAACAGAGTAAATGAAAACTCAACAAGCTGAGCTGAAAATGTTTGCGAGGTCCTCTAATATATGGAAGCGGCTAAGACTGTTTCTAGGTCATGAATACAACAACAGTGACTGAAGCAAACTTCTGATGTTTGGAGCCTACTGCAGCAGCACTGTGCAAATATAGCAAGACAGGAAAAGACAGTACTCAGTCTGGAGGCCTTGCAGTCTAAATTGCAAAAGGTGAAATTACTAGCCATAGGACAGTATTCAGTTTAGTCTACCACTTTGTCAGAATGACATACAAGACTGCTCCACAAAAATCTGTGCAGTGGGACTGTCTGATTCAACACAGAAGCTTTTGCTGTGAGGATAATTGCAAAATTGCTTTGTTTTGTCTTCCTATGTAAATCTGCCATATGGGCCTCAGCTACGGTAATGAGAGAAAAAGTTGAGGAGTTTGATAATTCTTGGTTTTGGAAATAGATTAAGGTCTGGCAGCTGGCAAGTATGAAGCAGAAAAATTCAATCTAGCATGCCCAGCTGCACTGTGGAAGTAGGATGAGCCAAAACAGACTCTCTGCAGACAGGGAAAGCTTGCTCAAGAATTGCCAAAAGTGCTCAGGTACAGAATGTCACATAAGATTAAGAAAAAGGAACATGAAAATTAAAGACGCCTTTTAAAAAGGTGGAAGCAGGTTGAGACATGAAAAGTGCAATAAATGCTTATGTAAAGAAAATGTGGGGACATAAAAGAAGATTATCTTAGTAAGGAAATGATCTCTTTGTATGACTATGGATAGTCATTAGAAATTCATTAGAGTGTGAGAGAGAATATACTCCGTAGCTTTACTGTCTAAGCAATCTTCATAATTGCACACACTGTACAGTGCTCACAGTGTAACTCTTTTTGAGGAGTGATACCTAAGAGTTTCAGCCAGTTCGAGCTCCAGAAACGAAGCAACACCTTTTGATCCTCAAAAATCCTGCATTTTACAAGAGAAGACACAACGAATCAACAAGTAAAAACAAGAGTTCAAGGACATAAAATCAAGATGGGAAGATAAGCATGTTGAGATTATACTATTTCTATATGTACATGAAAATATAAATATTTGTATATATACATACTTTTAAGAAAAAAATGTATGTTTGTATACACACAGATATGTACATACATTAACTCATCTGTTGCTATATTTTATTCTAGTCCTACACTGTTGCAATGGCCATAATGCTTGCATAGTCAATTTTAAGTTACAGTACATTGAAAACAGTAAAATTAGGTTCTCACCCTGTAATTAGCTAAGCCCTGGATTCACTTAAACTGGGCCACAGAACACAAAGAAGAAAACCACAGTGACTCACAAGCAACAGCATGTTGATTGATTATCAAGAAATTCAGTAACAGAAAATGAAGAGTTCTTGACTCATTGCCAACATAGGTAATTTATAATTAAAACAGAGAGTTTCTACCACACATAGAACATGGTGTGGAGCAAGTAGCAATATTCATATAAAATGAGGTAGCTAGCTTAGGGACAAAAACCTTTTCTCAACATACTATAAATCTGTAAAAGAATCCAAACCAAAACTAGTATGCTTCTTCATTTCTTAACTCTTCACTGGGATTCTGTGTTTCACTCTCTCTTTTTACTACAAGGAGTAAGATAGCATTCAATGTCATACATTCTTTGAGCAGTAGGTACCACTATGCTTTCAGAGTTCCAGACAGACAAAATGAAATACACAACCGAACCTCAAGCTATTAGAAAATCCTTTGGCTTATGACAGTTGTTAGTGCTGCTTTAAACAAACCAACAAAAAAACCAACAACAACAACAACAACAAAAATCAAATCATAATTAAACGATTGCTGCAACAGGAAGCAATGAAGTACCTCTGGAAAGGCTGCTATAACAATATTTGTGCTTACGCTCAGGGAAGATCGATCTTTAAACTTCCAAATGAATTCTGCCACCCAGAAATGGCTTGATAAAAACCTATAATTTTGCTTACTGTAAAGAAGCCAAACCTGCAACTGGCATGAAGTCTCTACTAGTCTGAGCTAATAATGGGAATTTGCTAACATGCTTATTTGTATTTACATACATTTGCATTGTACGTATGCATATCACAGTTATGATGCGTCTGTACATGCTCCACCTGAAAATATCACTACTACTGTTTAAGTATTGGTGTCTCCCTATAAATTATGACCCTTTAGTGTAAGACATTTCCCCTATAAAGTCAGTTCACAGCTTCAGATGCATGGGTTTTCACAGCAAACAAGTTCATAACTTTAAAGAAAAGGGTCTGTATACAGACACATGTAGATGAACACACTAATACATATTCAAACACACACATATCTATATAAAGGCAGATCACATACAGACATAGATGACAAAAACAATTGAGCAGATGCAAAAAGAGACCCTTTTCCACTGATTTTTTTTTTTCAAATTGTCTATTTTTTTGTGTGCTCTTTTAAAAGGCATTGCAATATTCATTTATGTGTTTGAAATAATTCCTGCTGACAGAACTTGATCCTCTTTTCCTTTTCTCAAATAAGTAATTCCTGAGACATTATTTCTGATAGAGTAGTTTGCTGACTTCCTCACTTTGAGAGTTATTAACAACAGCTGTTCACCTATGATCCAAACTGTTAGGTTATAGAAATTTTAGGCAAGAACATATTTTGCCCTCAAGCAATCACGTAGACATATGAAAAATCCATTGCATAGACTAGAAAAATCAGTCCTAGGCTGCACTGCAGACGCAGGGCCCAGGATCTCTGCTGTTCTGCAAAAAGTAATTATTTGTTAGGCAAAAAGTAATTCTTTGTTTTCATGGGTTGCCATGAATCTCCTTCAAGATTTCAGTAAATTCCTCGGCCCTTAAAGGAATAGTTGAAATCGAGAAATTTTCCTCCCTGCTGCTCTTTTGAAAATTGTAACATTGACTACTGTCCCTTGCTTAACACAGGGACTACAGAACAACCCTTGCCCTGCAATGGACACAGTGCTCTTAAACATATCTCATACCTATAAAGTTACGTACAAAAACCAAAGCCTAAATGAGTAATGCACCTGTAAAATAAAAGCAATGTGTATCTTAACTTTACAGACATCTCACTAAATGGACAAAATGAGCTGAAAACTTTCTTCGATTAAATCATGAGTAATTGCTCTATATGCTGCTCTTTGTGGATGAGTTTCATCTTGTAGAATTACCCATTAAACTTACAGGAGTGAAATGCTGGTTCATTAGCAGCTAAGGAGGTGACAATACTGAGTTGGAGCTTTTTCCAAAACACATTTGTGTACCTGTTATATTGATCTAGAGAAAACACTGTTGTCAAAGCAAAATAGCAATCATTATAAAGGAGAAAAACGAACAAGAGGAAATTCTAAGACTTCCAAAAGTGCAAGTAACTTATGTCATCTCCTGAACACTGGCCTAGGAAGGATCTATGCTTGGGTTTAGTTGCTATTGGTTTTCAATTGCTTTGCTTGCAAATACAACTCTGACAGAAGAGAAGTATATTCAGTACCAAAGGTGTACTTTGCAGAATTTACAAATTTATTTTCCCTAATGGATCTTTATTTATTCAACATAATGTAAAGAAAAGAAAAGCCATAGTTTGTAAAACTTATGTAAAAGAATTTCTCAACTGAGTTTGTTCAATTAAGCCTCTGAGGACTAAGCTTTCTCATTATAAGAACAGCATTGTTTTGTGGGAAACATCCAGGTGCAGTCAGACAGAATGCAAAAGCAGTTCTGATGGCACACAACTTAAAAACAAATCTCTGGTTATGTTATAGTACTCCAACTCCACAGATAACATTGTACTATGTACTGTTTCCTGGCCGGAATGATATCAAGTGAGAGGGATCACATTAATCAAAGGGTCTTTTCTACATATTGGTTTCTGGAAGCACTAACGGCAGTTTCTCTGCAGGTCTGTTTCGTTCCTTTTACCCACCACCAGAAAACTGCATGGCAAGGGATTAGCTTGGTTAAAATTGGAATTCACTCAACCAGCTCTTTTCTGCTCTGTTAGTTGTCGGATGACAGCAACAACAAAAAAGAAATGTGACATTCCTTCAGTTTGCTCTATGGCAGCAGCCTGCTGGGCTCTCGAGGGCTATTCCCTCTTGTGTGCCATGCTGCAGTACTCATGAAGCAAACAACGTGTTTCTCTAGAAGTAAGTGCTCATAGTGTTACACTGGTAAACCACAGGTTTCTCAACAATAAGGCAGCACACGCTGCATAACTTCTTTATAAACGCATGTTACAATACAGTCCCAGCAACTGGATTCTGGGACAGTGACTCTTTCCTACACCCTCATAGCACTCTACTCATTTCAGGCACAAAATGAACTTTTAGAGTCCATATACAACAGTCTTTATTCTCCAAAACTCTTATTGTTGCACTTGCTTCTGAAAAATAGACAAGCTTAGGTCATTTTGTGGTAGTGTAAAGCTTACAAGAATTTAGTGACTTCATTCACTTTGAGGAGAGTTGCCAAGCACCTGTATTTGCTCTAGAAAACAGTGGGAGCTGCAGAAAAGGGGCTTGTCTTCTGAAAAAAAATTGGCCTCTGCACAGTGCAATGGCTGCTCCAGTAATGCCAAGTGACACTAAACCCCAACGAATTAGGTGCTCAGAGAATCTTCTCCATGCAAGTGGATCAGCAGTAGGAAAGGAAACCCTCCAACAGCTCTTGTACTATCATTTCTCCCCATTAGTTACACTCATACATTTCAGCTTCCAGTTCTAGAAATCATATTCAAGCCAAACATGAAAATTAAAGTGTTTGTTTAAGTGCCTTTCTACAAAGATGAAATTAAAAATTCTTCATCAAAAAAATTTACAAAGCCTCTAATCCTCACCACTAACCTAAGGTTAGTATAAAAGCTTAGTTAAACACATGCAGTAATTTTCTTAATCAGCCAGTACTTCAGAAAGACAGATGCTTCTGTTTATGTTGGTCTATTATCAAGTCCTTTGGTGTCTGAATAATTCTTATGCTTTTCCTGCAACTTCATTAACATAAATTTCTTCTATATTATTCTGCCTTCCGTGACAGATAATACAAGTACTTTTATTTGGCTGGTTAACTTATTCTTCTTGGCCTTGAGAATCACAGTATTTTGTGCATTTCCTGTATCTTTCTTCCAACTGCAGTGGTCGAAAATTAGGAATAATTACATCACGTATGTGAAAATCAAAAGCTGTATAAGAACTAATCCTACAATCTTGAAACTCCTGCAGGAAACCCATTGCTGTAACTGGCTTCTATTCAACAAATGCTGTCTGTTAGTCAGAGCTTACTAGAGAGACTCACGCAAACTGAATGTGAATCACAGAATCACAGACTGGCTGAGGTCAGAAGGGACCTCTGCAGTCATCTGGTCCAACACCCCAACTCAAGCAAGGCCACCTAAAACCGACTGTGCAGAACAACATCCTGATGGCTTTTGAATATTTCCAAGCATGAAGAGACCACCACCTCTCTGGGCAACCTGTGCCAGTGCTTGGTCATCCACACAGTAAAGCGTTCCTGATGTTCAGACAAGCCTCCTGTGTTTCAGTCAGTGCCCATTTCCTCTGGTCCTGCCACCAGGTGCTGCTGAAAAAAAGTTTGGCTCTGTCCTCTTTGTGTCTTCTCTTCAGGTATTTATATACATGAGATTCCCTCTTAAGCCTTCTCTTCTCCAGGTTGAGCAATCCCAGCTCTTTCAGCCTTTCCTCATAGGAGAGATGCTCTAGTCCCTTCATTGTGCTCTCTCCAGTATGTCCATGTCTTTGTTTACTGAGGAGCCCAGAATTGGACACAGCACTCTAGCTGTGGCCTCAGCAGTGCCAAGCAGAGGGGAGGAATCACCTCCAGAATACCATTAACAGTAGGGAGAGCAACTAAATGCTATGAGGTGTGTTGCATATCTTTAAGTTATAAAATACTAGAATAGCTAGGACAGAAACATGAAAGCTCCAACTTTTAAATTATGTTGCTGATTTCATCAATATTTCCTAACAACATCATCCTTAAGGAAAGACTAAAACAAGCCAGATCTTGTTCCATACTGTGTAGATTCCATAGGTATTAGTCTATTCTGTGTCTAGTTAAACTAATTCATTTCCCCAAATCTCTATTATTGGCTAGGGACTCAATTACTACATTTTTTTATTTCCATTTCTGTTAGTGTTGCTGGGCACCAGAGAGACCAAGGTATGACTGTATTGGCAGGACACAGACATAAGAAAGGCTTTCCTTAATATCCTTAAATGCATTTCACAAAAAAGTATCACAGTGACAGTCAACAACTAAACAAGATTTAAGAAAATTCCATGGTGATAGGAATTATTTATTTTTAAACTATGCTCTCTTGAGCAAGAGGATGCTGAATGACATCCTTTCCATCTTTCATGGAGAGTTTTTCAATACTGTTCTAGTACAAACATAAATAAACTCAAAAGCTTCATTAAGGAAAAAGTTTTAATCTTGAGAGGAAAATATTTTTTTTCTGTTTTCCACATCTCCTGTTCATTATGGTTTTACTAAAAACATAGCCCACAGACACCCTTCTCATAAGCAAAGCAGTATCTCAAGAAAAATGTGCAAAATTTAGGTGAGTCTAGATTTAGATAAATTAATCTGGTATACTTCCAGTTTGGACCCTAACAATCCTCATATTAGGATATCAGCTCACAGTATATCAGTTTTAGCAAAAATCTCAGTAAGCATTCAGCATGCAAGCAATTTTTTCCCCTTCTATTGAGTGGTTATTTAAAAAATACAAATGACAATAGAACTACAATCCATTTCTGTCTGTTCTTTGAGTCATGAGTTAAATAAATATAGAATTGAGTGATTATGCTGCATATAAGCAAGATTACACAAGGCAAGGCTGATACTGGCTTTCCTCGGCCAGCATTTCTGAAGTGCTTCAAAACAATTAAACCTAAAGAATAGCTCTCCATGTACCCTGAAGTCAAGCACTTTTTTCTACTAATAGATTATCACAACCCAAAACATGGGTTTTAGCTCGATTAACTACTAGGAATATTGATCTGGTATCTCAAGAGCTTGCAAGTTGTGTTGCAATAACATGCTCATGTCACAATTAATAGATAAACCTAGAACTACTTATTACAGTTATTGCTATCAGGTATGAACAAGTGGGTGGTCTGTGGCCAAAACTTAACTGAATCAACCCTGTTCTCCCCTTCATCTTCGACGAACCCTGGATTCACCCATCACTAGCTTACTTCACAGCCCCTACTGTACACAGCTGTATTCTACAAGATAACAAATGATACTTGAAATAATTAAGCTTATGATGTAATGAGTATGTTACATATACTAGTTGTACTCTGCTGTAGAAGCTAATACAAATTTATGTGTCTATCAAGAACCATTGTAACATCGTAACAACTAACACACATTTCTATATTCACAATATAGAGCACATTCTAAAATCTTCATGTTTAAAAGGTACTATGAACATGTAAGGCATTGTTACGCAGTTTACTGTCCTTCACTTTCTACCACTGCTTAATAGTGACTTCTATTTATCTCTAGGTACAGTACAGAAAATATAAGAGAAGCAAATTCCTCCCAGCCTGTAGCTTTAAAAACTAATTCACATTAAAATATGGCACTGCCTTGTAGTGGAATAAGCTGGGTGAAACTAACTGCTCCAGCCAAACTTTGACAGACAGTTTCAATCAACCTACTTATCCTCCATGTGGAAGGTGTAATCCAGACTGCTGCCAGCTGCTTCCCTAAGAGGTTTTCTTCTTCATTCTCTACATCAGCATTGCTAAGGCAACAACCCATTCAATAGAAGCCCACTGTGAAACAACGTGCTGAAGACAGATAAGGATATGGGAAATACATTTCTTGCCTGTATTTCTACTGCTCTGATCCTTCCCACAATCCTGGTAGTGCAGCATAACTGCTGTTGTAGTTTTGAAGCTCCAGATGAGGCAGCAGAGAATAACTAGCACTTGACTTTGGGTCACCAGTAAAATTCTACCCGTTTCCAACAGCTGGCCAGATTAGGAGAGGGCACAGATGCAACTCTGGGAACACAGCAGCACGCTTGATTAAAGGGACCATACCCCATCACTCCAGTGATACTTAGGTTATACAGAACACAAAGAACTCTCCTCTTGGAAGGATACCAGGAGTGTTGTATATTTGTTCCACTGCATGCAAATGGTTAAGAGACTCAGTTTTACTGGTTTTCTCTTGATATCCCCTTGTATTTCTTCCAGGCAGATTTTTCACCCTTCGATTTGCATTTTTGGGCTGCTTTCACCCTTGGCTTAACTATACCATACATAGCTTCAGATTTTCAGCCAAGACTGAAAAATATAGTTAACATTTTACCAGCAGGAATGCAATCAACAGGTATCATCCTAGACGATTAACACAGTTATGGGAAAGAAAGTTACTACAAGCTTTTATGACATCCAACCCCTAAGAACCCTTGTTATTCAAATATCCTAGAATTACAAATGCCAAGGAAGACACAACAAAGTGCTTTAGGTTGCATTAATATAACACTACTCTTCACTTACTCTTCTGTTGCACTGCAATTATATCACACTACAGAATCTTTTTGCCTTCTTCTGTTTTTTTTTTACACTATGTTTTTCCTGCAGACCAAGATTTCTTCCCTAGATGAACCCTCTATACT
Source organism: Pampusana beccarii (assembly GCA_013399365.1). Lineage (NCBI taxonomy): Eukaryota > Metazoa > Chordata > Aves > Columbiformes > Columbidae > Pampusana > Pampusana beccarii. Next base: position 80,581 of record VWYH01000376.1, read on the forward strand.
AGGCCTTATCAAGACTGTTCACTACCCCATAAAGCTATTATTTTAAAAGAGAACAGAACAAAATAATGGGTGTCTATAGCCCTGCTGTTTTTTTCTGCAGAGTTGTGTAAAAGAAAGCATAACCTCACTGCTACCTCAAACCAAACCTCTTTCTCCCACACACCTTCCTTTTATTCGAGAGGCTTGAGCCTGATTTGGTCAACAAGATCTCGATGCAGTTGTTCCACCTCCACTAATCATTTAGAGACTTCTGCAGATGAGTCAAAACTAACTGGGTATCCCCTGCTGAACTTTGAATAAAAGACCAAACCATACCGAAAGACACCATGCCACCACACTTGCCTTAATCTTCAAGGGATCTGTGAAATCTCCTTTGTTCTTTTATGCACAGTACAACTCTGGAGCTTTCTGTTTCCTTTAACACTCTCATCAACAATTCTACCATTTTATTTTCTCAATCATTGTCTTTTGTTCTCAAAGAAGTATGGATTCAGCTTTTTTCTCTGAGTAATTTTTGATTGTTTGTATTCATTTTTATTCTGTTTCAGAATTTTCTTCCCTTAAAGACAAAGAAACCTTAAAAACAGAGCTGTCCTGACTTTATTTTTTCTGTGTTGTATTCTTCTTTTTCTTGATAGATTTTCTTTTCCTGTTTTTAGCAAAAATCACTCCTTAGCATTACAAAGTCTTTGCTGGTTAAAAATAAGCTGGTGCATTTAAAGAATTGAGAATTTTTAATTTTTAAAGAAATGTACCAATTCCCTTGTTTGCCATTCATTGTCATCTTCCATTGATGAAATATTTAAGATCTCTAATATACAGCTTTAGATACAATAATCTGTAAAATCCTCAGATAGCATAAATTTGCTTAATGCCACTGAAGTAAATAAATCTACATCATTTTACAGCACTAAAAGCTTGGAACTTAATTTTTTTACAGTTAAGATTGCCAATCAGCTGTTATTGGAATGAAAGATTCTCTGCATCAGTTCTCCATGGTATCAGAAGATAATCAGCAACTCTAAAGCAATATAAAAAGCAGAACCTAAAATAACTGCCAGGGCATTGCCTTTTTGCATTATTCATACCAATTTCAAAGGGTGGAATCTAAAAAAATACCTAAATATTACCACTCAAAAAACATGTCTTGTACCCTGTTTCAGCTTCTTCCCCTTTTTTTTAATGAAGGGAATATCCCATACTTTTTCAAAATATGTCCAGGGAAATGACATAACATAGCTGACTAGTTTTATCTGAGGCACATATTTAATGGATATAATTCGCTATAATCCCAAAGCGATTGGTCCTCAAGAAAACTCCTTCCTCTCTGGTAAATTGTTACTATTGGCAAACCAGTGGTTTTTGGTTTTTGTTTGTTCATTTGTTTGGAGTTTGGGGTTTTTTGTGGGTTTTTTTGTTTGTTTGTTTCTTTTGTGGTTTTGGTTTGGTTGTGTGTTTTGTTTGTTGCTGTTTGGTTTTAAATTCTTGTTTATTTGTTTTTCTAGCTCAGTTCCCTTTAATATTGTTGAAAATAAAAGGCACCAATGTTCTGGTGGGACTTCGTTGTTTTCTGTATTACAGAGAGGGAAGCATTGGTACTAAATCAAGGTTCCCAATAAGGTAATTAACTGTTCTGTATTCAAACAGATCTTGCATTTATGCATATCTGTACATTTTAATTTAGTCATTAAACACATGATATATAGACGGGGGAAGAGGGGGGTGTTTTGTTTGGGGGTGGTGGCACATGTTAGACAGCAGGTAGTTTTCTCTGCAGTCTAGAATGCTCATCGGCTCTACTTTTTATTCTCTTCGATATCCATACAGCTATGTTGTGTTTCCCCTGTGGAGATACTTACTGCCAGGAGTTTCAATGGCATTATCTCTCCCTTCACTTCTTCACTTGTCAAGTTTTCACCAGTTTCCAAACTGTACCACATCCTACAGTATAGTAGAGAAGCTATCTCTCCACTCTCTTCATTTTGTGTCGGGCTTGTCACCAGCAGCTTTCTGTTGTTCGTCCTATTTGTTCCAAGACTTATTAATCACAGCCAAGACTTTCTGCTGTCACTTCACTAGACTCCCTTCTACTTAAACTTCTCACCTTGACTAAGCACACACACAATAGACTCTTGACCAAACACATTGAGTTTTTCCTGACTTTAGGTTATTGTCCACCTTATCTAACAACTTTTGCCTAGATCTACACATTGGGGATTGTAACAAAAGTATGTAATGTCACACAGAAACCTACAACACAGAAACATTTGGGTTTGCAATGACAAAAGGACAAGGAAACTGTTAGGAGAGGACAGAAGATTCAAGCATTTCTTATTGTATTTGCTCTAACTGCTTGATTTGCCTTGCCTCTTATACCTGTATCTGCATTCATATTCCAGGAAGTAATCTTTCAGTAAAGGAATACCAGTCTGGCCTGGCTGCGGTTAGAGGGCTGAGTAATGAATCAAATCAAATACTATACATCAAGCTGTATCTGGCACATTCATAGCCTGTGAGTGACAGCAAAGCAGGGAGAACTCCTGCAGTGATACACTGTACCTATCAAAGTCTACTGTATCCTGTCACTTCTTTACTACATTTTCGCCTTCACCTGACACTAAGGGAACAGTTTAATGTATCTTCTTTCTTGGCAGCAGTAATAGCTTCAGAATTGCCCTTTCCCCTTACCCCTAGCTATTAATTCGCCCTTCCTGGGCCATTTCTGCTTTTGGATTTTTTAACCTGAATGATCTGAGAGATGTAACTGACAAAATGAAAAAACAAACAGGTGCACTGGCATGGTTGAAGGAGCTCAGAATGGTGGTGCAGGAGCACAGTGCGACCTCAGACTGGTAGAAAGTAGGCAGTTTTTACACGTACTTTAGTAGTGAAGCAAATGTAACATTAAAACACACTACTCAAAACTCCAAGAGGGGCCAATGGAAGACAACACAAAGTGATAAGCTGAAAGGATCTCTGAAATTACCAGGAAGGATACAAGGCAAAAAGGACAGAGAAGATGCAGCCAATCTGCCCTTGATAGCTTTCACCTACCAAAGCAAGACAAAAAGGTTGAACAGGAAGGTTTCTCAGGCTTCTGGAAAGACCAAGTGCAGGTTAATAGGGAATGACAGTTCAGTTTCACTAGAGCATCTGTGGGTTTCAAGTTGGCATCTTTCCATACCTGAAGATAAACTGTGTAAATTATTCCACTACAGGTTCAGTTACAAAATACTCCCCTAGACTTGTTAGGCGGTGGGGGAGAAGGCAAAAATAAACAAATTTTTAAAAATCACAGAATTACCTGAACATGCTGCATATACCAAGCTCCACTCATTCCCCTCCTTCCTGATCTGACAAGAACCTAAGGACCTGATAAGGACTTTAAATTTCTGATGAATTTTAAACACACTAAAGGTTTTTGGCAAGCTTTAAGACTGATCAACACATGCCCTTTCCATAAATTAAGACAGGAGGTTTTGCATATTTTACTGTGTTGTTGGAGACTACACACACAGAAACCTCTAGGCAGAGCCTGTCTGGTTGAGACTTGATTATTTGTCCGTGTGCCAAATAAGATTCTTGTAAACGCCAAGGTTCCTTTAAAAGGATGCAGCCTTCCCTAAGGAAACCTCGAAAAGTGTCACTAGTTTCAGGGACTAAGAAGTTCACGACACCCTAGTGCTAAGATAAAAGCCTGAAGTGGTTTCTTAGAGGCTTATAGCAGAGATTCTCCAAATTCTGCTTAGCTTCCTCAAACAGAGGCAAGTACTCCAAATTGCCAGATTGAGGTATTTCTCCAAGGCTGTAATATCTTTCCCACTGAGAGATGTACTGATGAGCAGGTAGAGCCAAAGATGCAAATCAGAATCCACTGTGTAACCCACCTAGCACCGTAGAATCTGAAGCCAGTCCAGCTTCTTACCAAATGGTACCTAATCCTAAATCACTAAGAGAATATCCATGACTTTTAAATACTAATATTTTGCCAGCCTGGGGCTGATGAAGCAGGCATGACCTTCGTATGCATATTTTAATGAAACAGATGCTGTGATCCTCACACATAGAGAACCTGCTATTCCTATTTCTCAAGATTTTGCATAAAAAGAATTCTAATACATACGCATAATGCCCTCTGTATCCAACTTCTAGTCAAAGTGTCCTTTAAAAAATTCAATATATGTATTTTACCCAAGTGATCTACCCCGATAATAGAACTGAGGCCAGGAATAGTCTAACTTCCAGTTGTAAAGTGTTATTAGTATTTCTAAACTACTTCAGATAACACATTAAACAACATTTTAAAAAACAATACAGATGCAAAATTTGATCTCAAATATGTGCATAACTTGGTTTTGGATGAGAATTGTTTTGAGGGAAGCAAGGAATTTTACCCATAGGAACTGTGTGTATGGTGTAGCTGCTAGGAGCAAGAGTGTCATTAGTACAACAACATAATGAAGCTATTTGGAAGAAAAGAACTGCGTCCCCTTTTCTATAAAGAACAATTAGAAATGATGATACTGACTTTGAACAAGTTCATAGTCCTGTCCCATCACACCGTTTTGTGTATGGTTATGCCAGAGATCTGATAAATGGAAATTTTTTTGCACTGCTATGCAAGTGGTGGCAGAGGATTGTTATGGAAACTAAACATGGGCAAAACATAGCTTAATAGTCACCCTTTCCTTACCACTTCAATACAGTGATAAGGAAATGAGGAAAAAACACATTTTTATTATCATCTTCATTTTCTAAGATAAAGTTGAGCCTTAAATTATCACAGAAAACATGATTTCCCAGCAACTTACAACAAAAACTACCAACTACCACACAACTCACAGACACTGGAAATGTTCCAGTAGTGGAAAGATGTACAAACTCTGTCTCGCTTTGACTTTGCAAAGTGTCTTTGCACTAACAGTAATGTAGCCCTTGAACATAGATGAGATTCAGGCAGTAGCTGGTAAGACAGGGAAAACTGTGTTAATAGTTCTCATTTTTAGTTTGTAGCTTTTTAGCCAGAAGCAAATGCAATAGATTCGATTTGAAATCCAACAAATAGCAACTCATTATTTTCTAAGGTGATATTAATTTGATCCTGTTTTCAGCAGTGAAGATGGAATATATCACCTCTCGAAGTCCCTTCCAACCCTAACTGTTCTGCAACTATGTAATTCACTGCTTTTTAATGAATATTGATATTTTTCCCCAGATCACTCTATTTAACCCAAGTTGTTAGATTACACATTTTATACACGAGATAGGTAAAAACAAAAAGGATACAAATGTTTCACACCCTGTGTTCCTACATTCCATGCGATTTTGTAATTAATTTTTGGCCACTTATTTTCTACTCACTGCCATGCCAGTTATTCCCCTGCCCAGTACTGCTGTGGTTCTGACTACCCTACCACATTTGTTTTATACCGTCTATCAAAACTGAGATCACTGGTGATACTCTGATTTTCACAGCTTACACGCAGAAAAACAAAGCTCCAGGACCAGCTGACTGAAGTCTATTCAACTCAATATGAAGTACTACTTCAGTTAAGAAGTATTCTTCCTTTGTGGATATTACTTCCACACAGGTTTAAAACACAGATGAGCCTGAAACTACAAAGTGGTAATTTCCAGGTCACATCAAAGATCTTGTAAAACATGCAGAGCAGGTTTTCTTCAGAGAGATGAAGCTTGTCCCACCAGTGAGGACCTTGAGGCCAAAATACCTTTCTTTGATTTTCATTTCAGATAAACTTCTGTTTTATCTCATCTTGCTTTTAATTACTAAGAATAAAACCAGAAAGCTTAACCATAAGAAATTGTTTTGCTTTTGTTGGACTTGATCAGATGTGAAGTTTCTCTGTAAAGTTCACTTTCATTTGGAGTTATGAGGATGACCCTATTGGTCTCACACACTATATACAACATACCTAGCTACAACCTAGTAGTTGTAGCTGTTACGTTTACCAGGACATATAAATCCATGTCACTTCACAAAAATGCAAACTGAGCATATCCTTTCCACAGTACTCAAAACTCCAAAGCATTTCAGGCCCCAAAAGACAAGGCTGGTTTTCTGATAAGTTGCAAACACACACTCTAGATTTTAAAGATCTGTACACACATCATTGAACAATAACAGCTTTCTTAGCTTTAAGCATCAGACTTAAATACTAAAAAAAATGGCGGATCTTCCACAAGACAAATGACGGTATTATAAATTAGCAACTAGTCTCTTTCTGTTAAGTAAACAGAAAATGCAGGCCCCTAACTTACCTAAATTTTATATATGAAGCTAAAAGGCATGAATATCTGCCCAAGTTCCAAATACGGGAGTGACTTTTGTGAGCTAGATGAAGCGAGATAGGAAGGCACGATTTTATTTGAATCTTAATCTGGTTTCATTCCCCCTTCAGCAGATGTGCTGTTGATCAACTGCACAGCAAGGGTAACCTGCTGTCTTCTTGACAGAAAGATACACCAGGATTTTGAATTTAAAAGGCTAACTCATCCCTCCATTCCTTTTCCTTTACTCACTACCTCAGGACGTAAAGTGAGTGGCGTACAGTGGAGCTGGGGTCAGAAGAAACAATAGGAAAACCCCATCCGCTCTCTACAAGAGCCTTAGCAATTGGGCTGCTCCTTTGAAACGTATTTCCCAGAACAGCTTTTTCTTTTTCCTTAGGTACAATTGTATTTCTTGGGAGTTCAAATACAAGAGATTATGTCTAGCCAGGAGGGCAAAATGGCACTACCCTAAAACCATCCACAGTCTAGACTGAAAGCTCTAATGCTTAGTGGGTGGATAAGTAAAAAAATAGCATAACATTCTCAAGATCATTTTTACATACTTTTATGTTAAACCCTTTTTAGAAAGGGACGAGTAGAAATAGGGTTTTATACCTCAAATTAGCTATTAATAAATGCTAAAATAACCTTGCTTATTTTTCTGATCTTTAAAAGGATGATAGCAGTGTCTGCAGGAGGGAAATGCTTGTTCTTATTGATGCCTACAGTCCCTGCAACTGAAAAAAAAAATTAAAAAAAAAATCACTGTGAATTCTGAATAGCAAAGTTTTCCTGTGATCTTCCTGAAAAGAGTTCAGATGAAAGCAACTCTTTGCCTGTTCTGATGCACAGAGCTGCTTAGGCAAAGTTCAGAACCTTAAACACCACATGAGGTAACATAAGTCTTAAAAACATCTCATTCTTGGTCTCAAGAGCTGATCATTGCAGATGACAGAAATGACTAGTACTAGGTTGAACAATAGTTTCTGTGGTGTCAACACAGAATGTTGAATCTAGCATGTTCCCATGCTAAATTGCAACACTCTTTTTCTGCACACACTCAGCACCATATGAGTATCACGACACGCTCCCCTGAAAACAAGCTGGTACACCTTTACATTACTTAGAATCTTTAAAAAGTGCTATTTAAAAGATCAAATCCCTCCAAGGCACCTCATTCAGTAGCTTATTACCACAAGCTACAGATTCAATCTCTTTTATATCATCACATTCCCAGCATATATGAAAGGAGGCTGAGAATTTGAGTTTCAAAGGCTGAAATAGTTTATATTCAATTTTCTTTTGGTAAGACTTCTCTAGAGTAACTGGCCATCCTGTGAGGGCAAAGGAGAGAAATGCAGTGAGATGCATGCAACTCAATGGTACAACAAGATTCAAGGAGCTTAATGTCCACTTTAGTCTCCTCTGAAAATGCTAGATGATGTTGCTGATACCTAGCACTGGGCTTCTGATACCTAAAGCTAAGTTCCAGCCAGCCACATTTTCTGCCAAAGATAGCACTGGGATATGAAATATAGTCAAAGGCCAGATACATTGTCACACTGGATTTTCCTCTGATGGTACTACTGTCAGAACATGTGGGTAGCCATCTGGAGCTGGATGACTTGTTCCAGGAGCTTGGTATTAGTCTTTAACTAGCTAGATCAAACATGTTCAGAAAGTGACACTCCCTTTCTTTGAGCTAAACGGTGCATAAATGAGAGTGATAACAAGCCCAGAACTGTTAGGGAAGGGAATCCTGTTCAAACCCAATACTCCTTCAATTGTCCAACTTCTACCCAGCCAATTTCCGTACATAATTACAAAGTACAAGTCTGGTCTTAAGAGTTGCCTCAATAATGATTCTAGAATCCTCCTATCCTCTGGCTGTTAGCATATGCCAGCAACTTGAGTGTACCAGCAGGCTTTGCAAGCTCTCTCGGAGGGGTTTAGCTGCCAAAATGTTCAAGGTCACCTCTGCTACGGTACCAGCTATGTAACCTCGGATCAGACTGCTGTGAAAACCACTAAGCTCCGAGAAAGCTGTGCAACAAGTAGCTGTGAGAAGCCCTGGGGTGGGAGGGGGTCCCTTCCTCTTGACTCATGAACTGCTTTGAAGCTCAGACCCTTGCCCTCGTCACGCTGTATGTGACACTCTGCCCATCTTCGTACCTCTCTGACTCCAGACTTCCCTTGCTGACTTGAGTTCAAACTTGCCTTATCACTACAGGTCTGCCTGATGATCCCTGGGTGCTTGTTTGCCCTGGGTACTGTAACCACACCTGCTGTTCTGGCTCAAGAGAGACTGTTGCCCCACCTGCCTTTGTCATGTCTTCTTGCAGAGCAGCCCACTCTTGCTGCACCCTGCTGCAGTGGTCTGAGTCTTCCAGATCTCACAGGAAGCAATAAAGCAAGTATCAGTCCATGATTCTTGGGAGGAAGAAGCAACAACCCTGATAAGCTCCAAATACAGAGCTACATTTCCATTTTTTAGCAGAAAGACAACATATGCATGGGAAAAGACCAGTGATAGTTGATTAAAGCAATCAGACTACAAAGAAGAAAAAAGTTAAGGACATACATGAATGTTCACGTGGTCAAGCCATCCAGCCTGCAATGGCAAGGAAGAACTTTCAGACAAACACGTACCTGGATCCAGCTCACTTGCCACAGTATGAAGTTCATTACGTGAGACTTGAACAAGATCTTGTGAGGTGCACTTCTATTTTTAGCAATTCTTTTTCTTAGAAATTTCATTCACTGACACTAAGTTTTACACATTTTGCCATTCCACAGTGCTTTTTATACTACATAAGCACCGTGTATGGAACTAATTGCTCTGCAACCAGAAAGGTCAGCTAAGGACTGGGCTCCCAAAAGCAAGTCCAGTTTATTTCTTTAAAAGGTAACTCATCTGATGAGAAATTATGCTTTGTAAATTTAATCTTAACAGACCTCCTGTAATATATTCCTTGTGAATTAATATTAACTGTTTCTCTGAGTTGCTCCAGACATTAGATAATTGTTTTCATTCTGCCCTGAGTCTAATAGACAAGGGAAAGCTATGATTTAGTGTTCAGCTGCACTGAAACCATAACTCTGAAGCATTTACCCACCTATACTATCATTGCTAATATTTGTTCGCATTGCAAAAGTAACACAAATACTGTCCTCCAGGTGAGCCTCACTGCTGTTACCTTCTGTCCTTTTTCAACTCTGGACACTACTGTCCTCAAATTTACTTTGCAGAGCTGCTGCCATTTTTTATCTCATTATACTTTCTGGATGTGGCAGCACCAGTGTGGGAAAATAACTAACATGACCAGCAGAACTTAACTGCCTGATCTCCTATACGAGCTATAAACAACTGCAGTAAAGAATAGAAGTCCAGATACACAACAACGTTCCAGTCCTAGGTTCTCTACAAACATAGGCCAGGAAAGAATAATTTCCACAACAGGAGTTATGAATAGATTGAAGAATTAAATTATCCCTAGACTACATGAAAGAGTGAAGGCTTCACTGTTCAGGTATCCAATGAAGATCTTCATGAAAACATGAACTGCAATACAAGTTCTCATCATACTTTCTGTTGTAAGCGAAGTATTCAGCAAAACTGGTAGCCGGTGAAAGATCAATAAACCTCTTTATATCAGAGTTCAGCTAGATGAAGTGTGTTCATTCATTAATACCTTCCTCATACAATATTTATGCTTTAAAACAAGTGTCTCAATGACATTTCCCTTGGAGGCATGCAATTGCATCAATTAAAATACATGATGTAATGGATTGAATTTGACAAGGTGCTCCATTATTTTTGCCATTTTGTCAGCCATACTCTTTTGGCATACTACAACTTTAAGTGTTAATGAAAATAACCGTTGCATGAATTCTCCCTTTGCATGTAGTGTGTGCGTGCATGTGTGCTTAATAAGACATGAAAGGAAGTTCCTCACAGCAGGATCTTGTTTTGACACTCCTGTTTTGCCATACTGCTTTCTCATAAGACACTATCAGAAACTTTACAAATTATTTCAGTCATGGACAGCTTCCACAGTATACTCATGCATACAAATTTTATAGAACTTGTGTGATGTGACTGTAGAATACATTTTTGATTAATCAGACCTAAGGTTTTAATAACGAAACAGCAGGTGGGGTAACCACAAAATTAAAACTCTTAACAGCCTCAGAGTAATACAGTCATAAATATAAAAGAGTTCAAAGCACCTCGTTTGCATTTTTGAAAAACATCCTCAACAACTTACTTGGTATTTTTGTTCCCAGAAGAGGGCAATGTTTCTGCAGTCTGATAAATACTTCTCAGGCTCGTGCTGCATTTCACATCTTTCAGAGAAGGCACATACTGTCTCACATCACAAAGGCTTACCTTTCCCTTTGGAAGAAGCCGCTGCTCTTCTAGAAGCAATTTCAGGAAGTTGTATCCTACAGAAGCAGTAGGATCTTATTCAGCGACTGCACATCCACTTTGATCAGCTGTTAAACATCAGGCATTTCCCATTTGAGGAGAATATCTGTAAGAAAATGGTACAAGAGGCTTGTCATAACCTTGCCATTTGAATGATCACCTTTTGTTCCTATGAACATTTCTAAGCCAGTTCTATCCTTTCAATTAGTAGCAGTTCAACATTTAGGATATACAG
>VWYH01000376.1:91557-386310 GCA_013399365.1 Pampusana beccarii
TTTTTTTTTTTTTTTTTTCCTTTAGAGCAAATCTCTCCGTACATTTTAAGGGTTTAAAAAAAAAATCAAGTTTGAAAATCCATTCTCACTGCAATTTAGACTTCTCAGGCTTCAACTGCCACTAGATTGGCATTGTATAACACTAATTGAGGCTGATTAAGGTGAGGGCTCAAAAGCTATGCTAATGAGAACAGAATCAGTTTAGGTACTGCATCAAAGTTTCAGATGTTTTCAAAACAGAAACCCATATTTTTTCCCTAGCTGAAGAGAAGCTTCTGCTTCAAACAGCGGTTGCAGAAGCATCTCCAGGTCTAAACTGCTGCATCATGTATATGGGCGCTATCATTTACCCCTAGAATTTGTTCTCTTCTACCTTTTTCTCATTATGTATAATGCCAACTCTGAATTTTTGTGCTCTGTTTAATACATTTTAAGTAAAAATACCTACTACCTATCCACACACACATATATCTAAATATCTACCTCTGAGACATTTCTTCATGAAATAGCCAATTTTTTTATGGAAAATCTTATCCAAGACTAAAATAACCCATTCTATGGACTGTTATTTGTATCCATAGGAGGGCTGAAGTTTACACATATCAACCCCTCTTTGCTTCAACCTTGTGCATTCAGGAAAAAAAAAAACAACAAAACCCCTTGCTTTTGTCAGCAAATTGCTTACAGCACTGACATATCAAAGTTGAAAAGCTTGAACATTAGGTCAGTTTCTTTCAAAAACAAGGAAAACATCATTATTTCCTTAAAAAAAAAGCTGAGTACTAAGAGGGAATTGTACTGAAGTAGAGAGAGTAAATGTATAATGGAAAAGCTAGGCAGGGTAAAATAACACCCTGGAGAGTCATGAGATTACAGATAGGAAAGATTAGCCACTGCTCTTCATAAATATCCAAATCTGGGACTGAAGTTAGCAGGGATCAGTTGCTCCCACATAGCAGAACAGCAGAGGGAATGATCAGTGCTTCAGGATAGCTCAAGTACTCCTTCTATGATCCATGAACAAAGGAAAAAATGAAAACAAAACCAAGGAAAAAACAAAAAGAAAACAAATGGGAGAGCTTCAAAGCAAAGGACCATGATAATTTCTCTTAAGAACCACAGAAGCAATAAAACCCAAAAACTTTCAGGAATCAAAGGTTAATGATTTAACATGTTTATATGGTTTGCTGCACTAAGATCAAATCCCGTAAAGGTAATGATCAATGATGGGCAGTTTGTCAAGGGCCTAGACTGTCCATCTCCTGAGCAATGGAAAAGCATGGGAATCGTTGTCATGACAGGTTTCTGCAATAGGTGGACAGTGAGGTTCCAAGGATTTTCTCTTACAAGACGGGAAGGTATTGCATTCTTTGCACAGTTATCATCAAATATTCTTAAGAATTAGAGAGGCTAAGTGCATGATCAACCAGGCCACAAAACAAAAAACAGGTCATCTCTTCTCTTAAGAGACAGAACTACTGCATTGACCCTAACATCTTGCTGTAGGTAGGCAATAACTCTGTTTAAAGCAGGTGTCTACACTGTCCCAGCAGCATCCTGGTTTGTCTGCCCTCTGCCATTTCATCCCATGACTACTAATTTAATGAGATTAAACAGAGCACTTCAACCTGCATCATACCAGTGCACTGACCAACTGCAATTGCCCTGGCAAATCAGATCCAAGTCTATACAATCCAGAATCTTAGATACAAAAGAAAACACTAGTAAAAATGTTAAAGTGGTAGGAGACAACCAGGGAAGGCAGGGGTAGCTAATTCACCAAAAGCAGTCAAAGCAGTTTATCACAAAGCTCCTGCACAGAATACTCAATCCAAGAACGCCCTCTGAAGATGTCCATGTATAGGCATAGGTAGGTAGTTAACACCTGTAATACCAGTAGGAGGCATTGAAGAGTACATACTGTTTAGACTTCATTGACAACCGGTATACTGTGTAAATATTTTTCATGCGGTGCAAGTGGCTTCTAAAATAGAGATATTTATCTCAGTTTTCTAATACACTGGAAGCAAATGTGGCTGAATGTAACCTAAAACTAAATTCAGACATAAATACTTTCAGGTGAGACCCACAGGCTTGTGAAAGAACAGCTTCTGGTTTGTCACTGATGCAGCCATGCAAAAGATAATTTGCCAACAGAGGTGGAGAACAGAAAACAAACTCAATTTTCCCATTTCAGTCATTTTTAAAGAATCAAGAAGAAGGATGTAAAAAGGTGCTGTATAAAGAGAGGAATGGATCCAAATCACTGTCCAAGTAGGAAAGTTTATTTAATTTTGGATAATTCTGTTTAGTTCTAATGAGTTTTGGATGTGGAAATGGAAGAACTGACTGCGAGAGTGAATTTATTTCACATTGTCTGAACTCTTCTTGCTAGAGGGCCACAGGATTCTGACTACAAGGAGATATAATAATAAGAAAAAGAAAGGTTCTGATCTGTCGGTTGTATCATATAAATTCAGAGTAACTATTCTATTTTACTTTGATTGAACCAAGATCAGAACTATTTTTGTTGTTAAACATTTATTTAAACAATTAAAAAAAAAATAAATCAGTGCGTATATTCATTCATAGAATAACCATAACAGGAGGTGTTTGAAGGTACAAGCCAACCAAAGCCTGCCTACAAATACCCATGTAATCCATCACTCAGCCTTTATGACCTCACCCACATACTTTCAATATTGTTGTATTTTTGGCCTTTCTAGAGACTGCTAATAACCTTCAACATTATTGATTAAAACAAGGAGGAAACTGCAACACAGAGAAAACAGGATGAAAACGTCAACTGATTTCACATAGATTATCCAGCTGCTGGTTACTGCAAATCGATTCTGGTTATATAAGAGCCACTAAGAACAAATCTAAAGGCCCCTTTGGATTTGTGTTACAAAGGGTCCCCTAGAGTTTACCTTCAGCAGAAAAGTCATTCTGCTTAAGTGTTTAATATCCTTTCTAAAGTAACAATTAACCTTGACCTAATTTAGGAAGCTTCTGACCAGACCAGACTTTCAGAAGGTACAAAAAGGTACAAAGAGCAACAGTGCCAAAGGAGCTTCTGATTCAAAGGAAAGTATGAGCATATACCACAGGGGACTCTACAAAATTGCAAACAGCACTGCAATAATTTTTGCCTCTTTATAGAAAGAGAGAGCTCCAGCACTGAATAACCAAATTATTTGTTTAAAATAACACAGGGAATCTGTTATGGATCTGAAAAGACCTCCTCAGGCCCAGACCTGAATCAAAACCTCTGTTGCTTGACACGTTTGGTATCTTGCCAGACTGCACATTTCCAGTTTCTCCAGTTTCCATATTAAAACAGGAATGTAACTTAAAGTAAAATCCTGAACACCTTACATGGTATCAGAAGGCTACCCTCGATACAGTTCCTTCATATCCACATGCATAAGTCCACGTGAAATACACAGAATATGTTTATATCACTACACTTCTCAAAGACCTTCTCAAAGTCCTTCTGACTTCTCTAGAGCATTAAACGTATTTGTCAAAATTACATGAAACACACCTCACACACAGTGTTCTGGCCTTTCTGTGAATACTGGCAGGTTTATGTGTCCAAGTGCTACTCTAGCAGGGTATCAGTCAGTTGTAGCTGGGCCACAGGTCCAGTGAAAACAGCTATAGCATTCAAATATACTGCACTTAATGTATTGTGAACCATGTTCTACTTGTTCAAAGAGAGGGCAAAGAGAAAGGAAATTATACATGCTTCCCCATAAATAACTATTGCAGTAAGTGTTCCTAACGCAACATGAGTTTAAAGATAAAAAAATAAAGATAATTGACTGAAGACTAAAAGCATTTCAATATTGAGCATCACCAAGGTAACACCAGAGTTTCTCAGTCAGGTTCACGCTTTACCCTCTGACTTGACTAGATTTTGTACCACAACTTGCAATTAAATAGATAAGAAAAAAATGTGCCTGTGACCCTCTAGATCAGTAGGCATCATTTTGTAAGCAGAAAGGCTTCCATGTATATCACATTACAGATGCTGTTAAAACTCATCTATATCCTGCAACTGAATAGTCAAGCCTAATATCACATTTGACCTTTATAAATATACAAACAGGATGGCAGAAGAGATCATTTTAATCAGAGCTGGATGCATATGAGATGGCAACATGCAATTATGCTTCTATCTATTATAACATTCCAGCAGAAATCAACTTAGGGAACCAAAGGAGACTCCTGTTGCAATTGCCACAAAGCACAATAGCACTCAGATTGTATTTAAAATACATTTTATTAAATACGCATACTCTCCCATTGGCTAAAGAAAGTAAGCACCTCAGACAGCGACTTTTAGATATATGACTGCACATGTCCTGCTGCTCTGTGTCAAATGAAAACTCAAAAGCTCACTGATCTCTCTGCTGCACAGAGAGGATATGTTTGCAATTATTTTTGTCGCAAGTTTTCTCCCTGTCTATGGACAGGGTGGGAAGGAAGAGCTCAGAAAGATGGTATAGAAAAAAAAAAAACATATTCTCATTCTAGCGGAATAACACAAAGAGAGCATAGAAAAACTGTTTATTGTGCTAGCTCTACCATAACAAATCATTATCTCCTAGTCCTTTGTGAGAGCCTCCACATATATATGTTTGGAATTAGAATAGATGAGTATTAGATAAGCCCTAGGGTAAACTTTGTGTATAAAGACCAACACTAAAACCCAGGGAAAACTAACGAAAAGAAAGATGGCAATGCCTGTCCAGAAACAACCAGTGAAAAAAGTAATTGAACCTGACAATGATCCTTTAGATTCCACAGCCTTCAAGAGAATTATAACGAACCATTAACAGTGGGAAGTAGTTCCAAAGGGGATGAGAAAATTGTGAAGATCACTCAGCAGTAACTAATCCAAGAACAATACAGAACAGGGCTAGATCCTAGTCTTCATGCTTGATCTTCTTGGCTGTGGTGGAAACAACTGAAATCCCTGTTGGGGCAGAGCTGGAAAGGCAGCTGGCTTATGGGATGGCAGGTCGGGTACAAGAAGTAAACTTTTAACAATGCTGCTCGAGGCTTTTACTTTCGTTTTTCAATCAGAGCCCTTACGAGGACATACCTGTGTAACATCTTCCAGCCGGTTCCTAGAGTACAAGACATACCTACCAGATTTTGTCTATAGTTACCCTGAAGTTCAATATTCACACAGGGTCACTGAAGTTAGCATAAAATATACATTAGCTGTTGTTCCTGACCATGTACATTGGTTTTACTGATTTGCTTCTGCTTTTGATCTGGCTAAGCCTAATTTTTCTTTTGACTCTTGCCTGATTTCAAATCCTTTTTAACGGTCCAATAGCACAAAGCACAGTAAAAATCTTGTTTCTCACAAAGAAATCAAATTGTTTTCTGTAGCAACACTACAGAAATGCTGATAATATTCTCACAGACAGGAACTGGCAATTAAATATATTATTTATAAAAACTGCCATTTTGTTAGGTGAAAATGTGACTGGTAGAATAAGGAGGACATAATTACAGCTCAGACTGCTTTTTGGTAGGGTTTTTTGTTTGTTTTTATTTTAAACTTTCTATATTGAAATCTCTACTTCAATAAAGGAAGAGGACATGTATTAGCTATTCACAGTAGCTACCACACACATTGGATCTGAAATAAAACAAAAGGGTTTAAAAGGATAAAAAGGAAACCTGCACTATTCAGGGAAAAAGCCACTGATGGATAACTGTTATTGAACCAGAAAGAAATAATGAGGCCGTGGCTAGCAAGTGAAAAAAGATGGGGTTAAGAATGATCATGTAGAAGACAGTGACACAACATGTGGGCATCCTTCCATTCTTTCTCTGAGAATGCAAGACATGATAAACAAGAAAGGAGGAACTCAAGTATGTGAATCTAAGGAGAAACATGAAGTAATCGCAGCCTGTGAGACCTGCTCTAATCAGGAAACTGACAGCACTACTTAACTTCCAGAACAAAGTCTATAGAAAGGACGGATTCCTATAGACAGAAACGGGTGTAGAAATACGTTCTAGAAGGAGGAGCAGCCCAAGGTAGAAGGAAAGATATATACATGTTGGCTGCAGTAGCACTGCCAATTTGTACTGAATTGAAAGATATATGGTTGGAATATTACGGGAAATTGCAGTAGAGCTCCTCCAGGGCAAGCTGAGAAGCCAGACCTGGCAATCGAGAGGTGAAAGGAAAGAAGAAAGTTAGGACAGTGATCAAGAAGGGTTTGCACATCCTAGATGGGATAGAAATTGCAGAATGATACTGAAAGGAAACATTTTTCCTGTGATGCTGGAAGACCGTGTTCACAGCCGCTTCCTGCTTGACCTCAAGACATCAAGGGAAATCATGTGCTTAGCAAAACAGCAAGTAGCTGATCAAAATGTGATGAAAGGTAACAGGGTTTGAAGACATATTTGCAAGATGGCACTGCAAATTTATTTCATTCTGTTAAAGCAAATCTTTCAGGCTTATATAAAATTGCCCAAATCAAATCCCTTTTTGAAAAAAATGCTCAGAATACACTTACATTTCAACTCAACCATCACTCAGGAGTGAAACAAAAGAGTGCAAGGCCAATGCAACCTCAAGAAAGGAAAGAAGAGTTGCAGAGAGTTTCCACATTCGATCTGTTCTGTCAGTCCTTATTGGGAGATGGAACCTCAGACACTGGAAATGCCAGAGGCAAAGATACATGAGACCAGAGAGCAAAAATGCCACTGTGTATGAATGGGGGAGCAAGGAGGTGGTGGTAGAGGGTTGTGTTTTCAAAGAAGAAATGTATTCTTTCTGCAAAAGGACCAAATCTAATTCTGAATTAAGTCGCTGTGATACTAGAAATGTTAGTCTGCATCAGACTAGGTAGTATAACCCCTGTTAGTAGAGCACAATTAATATTTTGCCACTTCTCCTAGACTCATCTGCAATCACTGACAAGCTATTTGTGGGTGCCACAGTTATTTCTGAAGTCAGGCTAACATTTTATTACTGATTGGTTAAGCCTTCACAGTTTGTTACTTTTTCCCCCTCTTTCAACACATTCGGCCAAAACTGGACAACTTGGTGATAAAAACTATCAGACAGGGCAAGCGTCAAAGAACAAGCCTTCTATATTTCATTTGATCTACTTCACATATGAGTTTCCCAATCTATATGTGATAATAAGATTTAGAATATCTAATTTTCAGTTACTGACAAAAACATACAGCAGCCCATTAAGATAGTCTTATTACTGTGGTAATATATTGCAATTTTATCTTCGGACTTTGCTATTAAGCAACAGCAATATCAAATAAATATTTTAATTCAATTAAAACAGCATATATTTATTTTCCTCTCAAATCAAGAAAAAGACCCCATCTTTTCACATGAAAGGCTTGCCCTTCACATGTTATGAAAACTTTTGACTTATTTTTTTCCTGCCCATCTGTCTGCAAACCTATTTAAAAAGCTGTAATCTGTGATCAGCATTCAATGCTGGTCATAATTTATCCCCCCACAGTTTAAATAGGAAAGCAAACCCTCACTCAGTGGCAGTACACCTACTGTGCTGCCTTGGAATTATGAGTCTTAAAAAGCCTGCAGATTTCACCTACCAAGGAGCAATGAGCAGAGGTACCAGAAACTCCTGCTTTGTCAGGCTCTCTTGTTGCTGATCACTCTGCCAGGCATCTTACCAAAGGCTGAGGCAGGAGAACCAGTGGAAACCTAGCAGGAATCTGCCAGAGCCCTATCTCAGTTTTGCTGAAACAAAAACGGTCTGAGTAAAATGTTCTAATTTCAGCAAACCAGCAAGTTCCAACAAAGCTGCACAGTGAATTGTTACTTTGAAGGAACAAACTACAACTGAGGTAGTTCTTTCCTATATTCCTATGAACAAAATGTCTTATGTCAATTTTTCTGGTCAGCCTTATTTTGGCTAAGCCACAGATGCATCTTTCTTCCCCAGGTCACCTTCAGATAAGGAGACTTGCATTGCATTGTATAAACAGATTCATCTCCTGTGTAAGCCAGATATCCTTTTCCTCCCTTACATTTTCCACAGAAGAGGGAATATTTATTTTGGTGCTAAACTGTTATTTCAGTCTGAGTCAGTGTCATGTTCACAACACTGGCGAACCAGACTCAGTTTTTCTGCCAGCCTTCCCTGGTACTGTCTTTTGGGTTCTTGTCCAGACTCTACTCTTCATTGGAAATGAAAGCATCAAAAGGAAAAACAGCAGAAAACCAGAACCAATTAGCTAGAAATTGAGCATGTCTTCAATTTAATTCCTTTCCTGACCAGCACTTCTTTGCCTTCTGAGTTGCTATTAACTGGTACATGTCAGCTGTAAAGGTTTTTTAGGCAGCAGGGAAGGAAAGCGGAGAACGAACAGTTGAAATGTATGGTGAGGGCCAGAGAGAGCTGAAGAGCAGTTCTGACCTTTGGCTTAGTTACAGTTTCGTTACCGAGAGCAGTTTCTGTTCAACAAGAGTGTAAAACAGAAGAGTGGAGGAATGGTGAAGCAATACAGACATAAAGCTTTCAAATGTACCTTAAATTCAATGTTTTCTTAATCCCAAAGTTCCACGATATGAATTTAAGGGTTTCCAAGCATTTTTTCCAGACACCTTTGATCTTTAGGATTACCAAAATTTCTGAAGTGAACCAGAGTTTTCATGCATTACATTAGCCTCCAGAGAAGACAATCCACTACAGAAAAAAATACTAGCACTATCAAATAATGATAACAAATTATGATAACATTGTGGATGTGGCACTTATTGACATGGTTTAGTGGCAGACTTGGCAGTGCTAGGATAACAGTAGGGCTCTTATGATCTTAAAGGTCTTTTCCAGACTAAACAATTCTATGATTCTATGATTAATTCTTCTAGATCAGAAATCTTTCTTAGGGCACCAATGTCCTATTAAATGCTTCTGTGCTGGTCAACGATTCACTTATGTGTATCACCAAGGTATTTTGAAAATCAGCATAACTAGCAAAGGGTCAAACACTGCTCTGAAGTCTACCCAAGTCACTCTGAAACTATTGAGACTACAGAATTTGGTCTTGTAAGACTGCTCATCACTCATATGATGAACGTATTAAGCTCACTGTGTAACACCAGCAATCAGTCAATGTTGGTCTGAGCCAAGGGCTGGAACGCAACTGACCAGCATAGCCCCACAACAGAAAGCAGCTCAGAGTAGATGGATAAAAGGAATGAGCTCAGGAAATAATATAAAGCATGACCATCAGTTACCACAGAGCGAGCTGCCAGTTTCAACACAAGGAGGGCTAGAGGTAACCTTTGTTTTTAGGTATACTGCTGTACCAGTGGGTCACCAGGTTGTATGAACAGCCTTTCCTGGGATAAGTGGGGGTGGGGAAGCATACGCATGGCTCAGCCCAATATAAATTCTGAAAACTGGACTACTAATAAAACAAACTTCAGCAACAGGTTTCAGCTGGCTTCAACCCACGTATTCCTTCCCAACGATTGTGAACACGCACCATCATGACAGTGATCATGCAGGGACTGGTAACAGGAATTGCATTCATCTTGTGATATTACGTTTGTGTGATGATTTCAGTGCATTGCTGTATCACTGTGCTAAATCAAAATCCCATGGAACACCCAATATATCAAATAAGTAAACGGGATAGTTGAACATTAGATCATAGAAACATTATGGTGGGAAAAGACCTTTAAGATCATCAAGTCCAACCACGAACCTAGCGCTGCCAAGTCTGCCACTAAACCATGTTCCTAAGTGTCACATCTACCTGTCTTTTAAATGCCTCCAGGGATGGTGATTCAACCACTTTTGTGAGCAGCCTGTTCCAATGCTGGACAACCCCTTCCATGCAGGAATTTTCAAGTCGACAAAACAAATGAAGTAATGTTCTGTATTGGGGAAGCAGAGGCGGGGGAGGGAGGAGCACTTTACCCCTCACTTAAGATTTCTATGAATTTATACCCGCCTAATAATAACTATTTTCCTTTCCTAGTTGACAGAAGCATCTGAAACAGGGCATTAAGAATTAAAGGGTCTAACCACAGAGTTGATCAGCTTTTAGAGGTCTGAAATTTCAGATATAAAGCATCTAATTTCTTTCTGAAAGTATTCAGTGATTAGGAGACAAAAAACTTGCTTAGAGTAACATCACCTTAGTAAATTCTATCGATAAAACTAGTTTCTTAGTTCTAGAAGGTTTTCAAATCTTTTGTTTCCATTTTAAGAGTGGCCTGACAGTAAGCCAGCACAAGCTCTCAGACAGATGCTCTCCCTGAAAAAAATGGGCACCTGTTCTTGTGCCTATCAAATCATTGTAGTTCAGATTTTTCATCCCTCCCCAAATTGGAGCTGTCTCAATTAAGATAAATCTTAATTCTTCACTTAGGACTTCAAATGTAAAGGAACAACTCCTTGCATGGAAAACCTAAAAAGGACCTGGTCAGACAGTACTGGACTCTGACAGGTCCCCCTTATTTTCACTTTCACAGAAGTAAGCTAGAAGAAAAAAAAAAAAAGAACAGTACTGACAGAGCAAGAATCAGAGACTTGGGTTTTTAACTGTGTTCCAGTATTAGGGCTTCATACAAAAATGACAGTGACAGATGCTGGCTGAAATAACTTCCTGCTAGCCTTGGACTAAAAGCATCAGACATTTCAATCAACATGTCTTAACAACACTATTTCACATACTTGCAAAAATACCAACCCAAGTCAGCCACTACAAAGCTGAATCTGGCTAATAGTAAACTGATATTGCTATACGTTAAAAATATCAGTCTTTTTTCTATATTTTACTTTTATTATCATGGACTTTTGGTATAGCAGTGAAAGAAGATTTGGGATGTTTAGAATCTCTGCCTTGATTAAAATCATTAACAGGATTCTTTCAGTTTTATGGTGCATTTAATGTACAGAAAAGCTGCAAGACAAATACTTGATCTTGTCTATGCTGGTTTTGGCTAGAGTAGAGTTGATTTTCTTCACAGTAGCTAGTATGGGACTATGTTTTGGATTTGTGCTGAAAACAGTGCTGATAACATAGGAACGTTTTTGTTATTGCTAAGCAATGCTTGCACAGAACCAAGGCATTTTTGGCTTCTCATACCACCCCCACCAGCAAGTGGGCTGGGGGTGGACAAGAAGTTGGGAGGTGACACAGCCCCAACAGCTGAGAGCAATTAACCAAAAGGATATTCCACTCCATATGACATCATGCTCAGCAACAAAATTAGGCAGAAAGTTGGCTCAGGGACTGGATGGCCATTGGTGGTGCGCAAGATTTTCGTTTGCATAAGTTGTCTTTCTTGGAGTTTATTTCTCTCTCTTTGTTATCTTCCTTTTCATCATCATCATAATTATTATTATTATTATATTTCAATTATTAAACTACACTTATCTCAACACATGAGTTTTCTCACTTTCACCCTTGCAATTCTCTCCCCCTCATCTTGCTGGGGAGAAAATGAGTGAGTGGCTGCATGGTGCATGGTTGCCAGCTGCGGTAAACCGCAAGTCATCATATCTAGAAAGAGGCTTGTATTATAAAAAGGATGAACACAGGAGAAAACTGTAGAGTGAGCATACATTTAGTTGATTCTTTCAAATCGCACAAAGCCTTTTATCTGAGAAAAGGATGTGAAGCTGACAAAGAAAGACTAACTGGCATAAAGACTTGTTCTCTACTGCTGACTTGACTCTAAGCATGTTAAATCTCACAGAAATTTGATCAAATTTACTGCTTCAGAATTAAAGAGGTAAATACAAAAAACTTGTCCATTTCATGATAGATTTTTCCATTAGAAACAAGTCTCCCGTGTTCCTGGGAAGTCCAGTCCATTATTAGACTCAGTTTCAAATATACTAAATTTGCAAAAATGTTACAAGCAAAACGTGCTCACCTAATGCCTGCCTATGTTGTTATATCTTAAAGCTGTGCTATGAGGTGAGGCCCATAGCTATATGGGTGAAGAGTCCTGCCAGTCCTCTGCCGTGGTCCAGGATCCTTCGGTGGGGAGATCTCCATGATGTCCAGTTAGGGGTTGTCTTTTATGCTTCTTTACCCCCCCTCACTCCCATAGATCAAGGCCAATCTCCGCCTATGTTGCGCAATCCAGGCTTAACTGCGCAGGCCCAAAAACTCCTCGCTTCGCTTGCCAGAACCCATCTGCGCCTGCACCACCACTTTTCGGGGGTCTCTTGCCGGTCCGTTGAGTGACCTCAAGACCCTTGGCGAGCCTCTGCGCATGCTCTTCTTCGTAGGCTTTTGTTGTAGGGAGGAGGTTGGGGGGCAATCTGGCTCAGGCAACAGGTGAAAATCCATCTTCTGGACAGCAGTTATTGTCCCCAGCTCGGAGAGGCCTTCACAGCACAATTACTTTTAGGGTGTGGGGTACAAGTTTGGCTGGGGCAGCAGCGAAATCCACCTGCAGCTATTGTTTCTTGCAGCCCCCAGATCAGAAAGTCCTGTGCAACGCAATTACTTTCTTCAGGCCTCTCCCCAAGCCATTGTCCACTTCTTTCTACCAGAGCATTTCGTTCTTTAATCCCTGATGACAGTGTTCAGGCAAATACTGTTCTTCGGACCGACTCTTACAGCCATTCACAAATTTCATCACTGCCCACTGTTATGGATTTACACATACGGATATAGTGATGATGAGATAGGATGTTGCTTAGCTTTTCCTGAATAAAAAGTACTCTGCAGAGTCTCCATTTTGACACTACACTAACTAGTATACATCCAACATGCCAGCATCAGCATTCAATAAAAAAAGGATATATAGAAAAAAATATTTGAAAAACACGCATTTTTAAGAAGATTGAAATGTATAAAAAGATAAATGTGTGTAATAGTTCCAAAGATATGTGACAGCATGAAGTGGAGTGAGTTGATGAAGAAACATTGTAATTACAAACCCCTGTAATCTGGAACAGGGCTATCTGATTTCTGTAATGGTGTAATTCTGCTGGTTTTAACATTACATTATGTAGCTATGGTATCTGATTAGGTAATTTACATGGAGTGATTTGACAGGAATTTTAAAATATCCTTATTGCTTTATGTATATATTAGAAAGGAACATTTCTATTTTACTGTCTAATTATGCAATGAGGCAAGGATTCTAATATCTGTCAGAATATGAATCAAGCAGACTAGAATTTAATTATGAAGTACTTGCACCATAGCAGACACTTAGCTAAGAATTTTTTCCAAAGTACTCCAAATACATAATTTTTAAATTGGAGGGATTGACCCTTTAAATGGCTAAATTTTACTAAACTAGCTCTCAGACTACTCAAAATTTTCTACTTGTTTAAAACCCTGGTCTGTCCACTTCCATTTGCTTTGACCTTCCTTTAGCACCACTATAATCTTCTACATTGTTTTTCCATTGCTGTTTCTCCTCCAGGATCTGTCACACTCCTACTTTTCATTAGAAGGTCCTTCTCCAACACTCCACAACTATGCTCCTTATTTTACCTTTGTGCTTTTCTCTACATGACCTTACATACATAAAATTTTCACCACTATTTCTAACCCTGCACCTTATAGTTCTATTATCTGCTTCTGACTTCTTCAAACTAATATTTAGCCTTCCTGTACAGATATCTCCTCCAAGGTAGTGCTGAAAATTAAATGGGTTGATGAAATCTGCTTATGCACATTCTTGCTTTATGGATGTTGATATGTTTAGTGGGTACCTCAAGACAGAGAGGTTAGGATAGAATTATCTTGTGATTTCTCTGTCAGCTGTTGCCCAACAACTTAGACTAGATTTCTAGCTTTTAAAAACAGTTAAGGTGAAATGAACCCTATCCAAAGGTATATTTACACTAGCAATGTAAGAGACCACACTGTTAAAGGGCATTGAAATTTACTTGTTTAGATTGTTACACTTTCAAGTCTCAAACAGTTTTGGCATGTAGCAAATTGCACTCCCATAAATAAAATTGCCTGGTTCTGGAGACAGCAGATAACAAGGATAATTCCCAGAAAAAACATGACAGCTTGAATGTTTCCCACCTGTCCCTTGTGCTGGAGGGTAAAACAGTTTCATAGTATAGGCATGGGTTTTTCCATGCCAGCTGACCTCACTGCCTGAGAATGGTCCAAAGCACATTTAATTTAGCTGTACAGATGTAAGCAGTAAGTCTACTAGTATCAACTATTCTGCCATTTTACACAACTTCGGAGTTTATTGAGGAGTGGGAAAGAGAATACAAGAGGAATTTAGAATAAAATAGCTAAGTGGATCTTTAATTATTGAATCCTCAAGTGATGTCATTTAGAATCAATCAATAAGCGAGTTTGCACTGAATATATCATTAACTTCTCTAAAAGTTTTGTCTCCAATGTTAATTTCTTTTATACAGTTTAACCATTAGAAGCTTATTTTGAAATGTTTACATATGGAACCAGGAGATAACTCCAAGAAAAACAAACATGACTGATGCATGTGAAACTTTCTATCTGAACTTTGCATGAGAATTAAATATTCATCAGACACATGCTGTACATCTTCATTGCTGTTGGCATACTGATAGCACAGTGCTATTTTACACTGACATCACACCAGTTTGGCAATCCAGAATTCAGAGTGTTTGCATGCATTCAGGTCAGGACTGTAAATCCTATCTCCCAGGAGCTTCATGCTGAGCAGCTGACATTTCAGCAACTTCCCCCCCAATACAAAACTGCAATCTAGAGTGGGTTTAAGTAATAAACCCAGCAAACAAACCTTGCTAAACACTACTTTCTCATTCACTTACTTCACAAGAACTCAACGAAATATACACATCTGAGGAACACACACAGAATCATGGGCAAACTAAAAGTGCATACAGGAAGAGCTCGATAGTCTTGTTCTAAACCAGTAATATGCGGATGTGGGAAGACCTCAGAGGAAAAATATATCCCATGTTGTTTCTGCACTGCAGTTCCACGAATCTTCAGCATTAGAGCTATAATGGTCAAAAACAGTTATTTAGGACCCACTCTATTTCAAAGTTTTCATGTATTTCAAAGTATTAATGCTTCAGAAAACTCAGCTCTTTTACAGCATCTAGGTTTCATGTTTCAAGTTCTCTGAAACATTTCAGGCTTCCAAAATATTGTCCAGTATTTAGCTATATTCACAGCTGTGTTCC
The DNA here is from genome assembly GCA_013399365.1 of Pampusana beccarii. NCBI lineage: Eukaryota > Metazoa > Chordata > Aves > Columbiformes > Columbidae > Pampusana > Pampusana beccarii. The sequence goes on from VWYH01000376.1 coordinate 106,734, forward strand.
CAGCTGTGAAAAGCGACCCATACTCCATGACCTAGCACTGTGCTAGACCCGAACTATGCAGTGAGGAATCCTGGACTTCTCACAATGACCCTTCTGCTGAATCACATTCAGTCAGAGCAGTATCATGGCTTTTAAATTTTGGTAGTAAATAGGTAGATTTTTTTGCTTCCCCAAATTTAGAGTGTTACAAGGTATGGGCCCAGCTGCACAACAGAATTGCATAGGTGCTGCTTCTTTCCTATTTTATCGCTAAAGGATTCTTACAGTCTACATACCACAGTATTTGAAAGCAGTCCGTACGACAGAGAAGAGGGATGGCTCCTCTCCCCTCTCATCACAGTGGAAGTATTGCACTTTTTCAAGCTACTTTGGCAAATAAGGGCGAAAAAAATTGCAAAGGTAATGTGAAACATGCTTGGACATACAATCCCCTGTTTTGTTCAATTTTCTACCAGTATGCAGCCCTCCCTCTATACAATATACTATCAGCATTGTGCAATACACAATGGGTGACAGCCACAGAAAATGGGCACAACATTGGACACCATGGCACATGCAAGAACGATTTGGTCAAAGGAATTCAAGTGCAAACTTAAAACAGAGAGAACTTTCACTAGCCTGCCTGACTGATGTCCCCTCCTCTCCATGACAGTATTAGGCTAAGTATAGCACACAGCTCGTAATTAGTCCCTCAGAGAGAGACGGTACCTTCTCAAAGTTTAGAACAACATATTCAGATCCCTATCTTTCAAAAACCTACATACTCCAGATCTTGTCAAAGAAACCCACTGGGAAATACCAAACACGATACTAATTAAAAGAAAAGAAAACAAAGAAACTGTCCTAGAAATAACTGTGAAAAATTTTCCAGTTAAAAAGGGATTTGCCAAATTCAAATTAATCCCAAACTAATTAAATTCAAGGCTCTAACCAGCTTTTGAATCTTTATCACTGTTAACTGATAACCACTTAGTAAAGCAATAAAATTTATGTCTTCTACTACTACTTTTCAGCCTGAGAAATTCAGATAACTAACAGAGTGAACACATCATTTAGATGGGGAACTATGGAAAAACAATTTCAAGGTAACCAACAGGCCTGAGCCTTGGAAAACTGAATCCCTTAGGAATAAAGTCAACCAAACGCAGGTACCTATTAGGGAACAAAGTTCTGACTTTTTCAAATGTCTGACAATATTTCACAATTTTCACCATCTTCTTGCCATTCCCATGTTGATCTGTTCTTCTTTAACAGTTGACATGAAGTGCTAGAATATCTTGCATATTTCTATTACACCCATAGCCATTTCGACTACCAATATGTACCAGAGACCTTTGTTTTTAGCATACCCAGCTTTCACATTATTTTACTCTTCTTCCAGAAAGCAGTTTATCTTCAGTTCATGGCAAAGTTTTCTGGACAGGTAGTGCAGGCTGCCATGTCAAAACCAGAGATGAGTTTCAACCCAGATCTAATGCTAGCAGACGATGCCTTTTTTCAATTGCCTTGCTCATTTTTCTCATTCTGAATTTAGTCGACTTGGTGGAAGCTCTCAACTTCAAGATGAAGGACCTTCTTTAATAAGAATGAATTGCATAATAATTACTTGCTTTTCTAATTTTTCTTTTTGGAATATATAGAAAGCTAAGCCATTCCTTCTAGTTTAAGAGATGCAACAGACAGAATTTGCTCCTTTTCAGGATTTCCTGATGCCTCCGACAGATTTTATTTTTATTATTGTTTTTACTGCCAACACTGAATAGCCCAACCACCTCTGAAGCTACAACTTGGCAAAATGAGGACATAGTGATCACTTTCGACAAACTGAAAGCTAAGAAGGTGCCTTTCTGGTTCCAAGCAATTCTTTAAAGTAATCACACATTAAATGGGACAGACTACCAAAAGCCAGGAAGAATCATTAAGATTGTTTTATGGAAATGCTATGAAATATTATGAAACATCTTAACTATTACAGGACTACTTAGCTGAAACTGTGAAGCTTGTGTGAAGGCTTTATGACTACTGAAATGCAGATACATTCCAAATGATTAAAAACTGAGGCTACACACAGTTACTTACAGATAATTAAAATTTCATTAAATGAAGTCTTTCAAACAAACACTGCCTGATCTGACAAACAGTTGTTTCAAGACAGTTTACCATTGCTTCTATTACAAGATCTAGAAGCTCTGCCAGCTTGTCTGCTCAGCACCAATAAGGAACAAACAATTAGTATGTCAAGCAGTAAAGTTCACCTTCTGAAGTATTTCAGCAAAAGAAAGCCAAATATCTGCCAATGCTACTGAGTCAACTCTGGTGAAAGTTATAATTGGTTTTCATCTGTCCCATCTTACATTCCTGTTCTTTTCAAAAATCAGCATAGATAACTAACCTCTTGGACTGTCGCTGAACACCACTCAGTTGAGCAAGGCAATGTATGCAAGTTCTCTCTCCTCCTTGCTATCTCTATGTTCAAGTTTCTTCTGATACACTATGTTAACTGCAAAAACACTGAAGAAAATGCCAGTGCTTAACAACTCATCACCACAACACTTAGTGTTTAATCACTCCCTGTTTTACTGTCTTCTAGCCACCCAGCCACACAGTAGCAAAACACTTAGCCACGTGCACTACCTTTTGCTGACAATGCTAAACAGAAGGCACACTACAAGATCGTAAATATAGGTTCCATTAGAAAGAACAAGGCATAACAGCACAGTAGAGGTTTATATGAACTTCTAAAATAAGCTTGATGGCAATGCTATGGTGACCTTAATTACATTGGAGTATTTATAGGCTTGGTTCTCCTATACTCACCAGCACATTTTATTTTCAGTGAGCTTGTGGAGTAGCACCAGTTGCATTCTAACAGTACCATTATGTGAGCTTGCATTGAAAAATGTATGTTATTTGTGAGAACAGAAAGGTTAGTTTTGCCAATAATGCTGTTTCTCAAAAGAAGTACATGCTCTAATCCTCTTTTTCACTACATAGCTGATAATTTCATATGATATCTTCATCACAAACTGCTTAAGGAAGCTCGGGTCCTTAATTTATTACCCTACTGCTGCCCAAAGCCAGCCAACAGAAACCTCTTTCTTCACATTGCAAATCTCCAGGCTAGCCTGCACAGCTACACATAAAGGCACCAAATTCTCCTTCGATAGCACAGGGATTGCAGGCACAGCTAGAATGTTCCACTTCCCATGAGAATGGAACTCTGCATATGCAAGAAAACCTGCTGAACTGCCTTTTAAGCTTAGTCATCTTAACAGCAAAATTACTTTAAAAATTCAGTTGCAAAATTGTGAAAATAAATTACAATATTCAAAAGGTTTAAACTAATAAAGATGACAAAAGGGAAAGAACATCACTCTTCATTCACTTATCTTAAGTAAAGACGAGAATCCCAAGAACTCTCTCCGTATCTGTATGTGGCTGACATAACCACCCAGCTCAGAGCTTGGTGCAGTCCTTCAGTCTGACAGTGGCACCTGAAAGAACCTCACAGCGGAAGGACACGGTCTTTGCCACTTAACCTTTTCTCCAGGACAGCATTGTGCTAGGAGAAGCACGTTCGGGCAGCTGTGCCCAGCTCTGCCTATGAGGGTAGTGACACACTGAAATAGGCTTGCTTAGTCATCTGAATTTGTGCAAGAAGTACAGAACTGACAGATACGATAACTACCACAGCAGAGGCATTAGACTATCGGTACAAAGCTCATCTAATTTAAAAAAAAAAAAAAAAAGACAAACAAGACTTGCAGGGAATACAGAATTTGGGGAAATCTTTCCTGTAAGTTTTGAAGGATAACAGCAATGCTAGAATTTATTCTCTGCATTCAGGACAGATGTTGTAGCAAAATCTTTTACTTGTTCCTACTTGAATTTCAGCAGATCAAATGCATTTACAAGCATGCTAGATTTCTGAAGCTGAGATCCAGAGACTGACTGGTTTGGGTTCTGTTGTCTTTCATTCTGAAACTGCCAGGTACTGCTGCTGCATAGCAACCAGAAAAGTGCTTGCACTTCATCTTGCAGTAACTTGTAGGTCACATAATCTACAAAGTAAGAGACTATATTATGAAAACAAGTCTTGTTGCTATGTTTACAGAAGAGTTGTGTGTACTTCAGGTTAAAGGACTGAAATGAACAAGGCCTTTGTGAGCCTGTCCTTAGAATCTCGTTCTATGTGACTTTATAGTTTTTATGGACTGTTTTTGATCTTTTTACCCCACGAAGCAATGCTTCTGTTTAGAAAGTTTTGTATAAATTACGCACCGTTACTCTACCTTTTCTCCTAAAACAGTCCGCTGCAGCTTAACTAGACCAAATCACTTCTGTTCTACCGTGTATCCAATTAGAATATAAATATGTTATTCTATGTGATAAATTATTATTCAAATTGAGAAAACCAAATATCATACCTTAATCACAACAGCTTATTATATGCTATAAGCTGTTCTAAAAAGCATCTCTCTTAAAAGATAATAAATAACCAATGCTTCTAAAAGTCAGTGTTATTTCCAGAGAATCCATGGAAACAGAGAATAGTTCAAGTGACCCTGACTGATGTTTCTTACAGACTTCAACAATATATTTCTTAAGAAAAACAGTGAATCCTTTCAAGCATAAGCTCAAAAAGCTTACAATGTAATAAAATATTGGAATGACCCTACAGGAATATTACCTAAGACATTCTAATTTATTACCTCTATAGATATCTTCTGAGACATTCTTTGTGTAGAAGTACTTTTACATTCCAGAGGTCAAAGACTACTATGCTCCACATTTTTCAGCCTCTGGAAAGGAGGCTTTGGAAAGCCTTCACTAGTGGATAAAGAACATCATCATGGTATTTTTGTTTCCATCAGGCAGTGTGCATTTGCAGCATGACCTACACAAATACAGTTGGGAAAATAGCACTGTACAGATTAACAGCAGTGAAGTTGGAAAAATCCATTGAGTCTTCACCATATATACAGCTTGTCAGTGGTTAGCATTGAGCCTTTCTTTCCGATAGCAGTATATACTCCAAGCTGAAAGACCTACATATTTGCTCTCTGTTAATTTAATTGTGTTTTAGTGAAAGGGAACCAGAAAAGAATGTGTGGCCTCCCAGGTCCCATTAGACAGTTATCTAGTGCAACCTTGATTAAAATTTAGTTAACTAAACAATGTTGTTTTGGCTTTATTTCTCATACATTATTAAATTTTCCACCAATGACACTTCATTTTTACATCAAATGGAAGGAAGCTCTGCTTTGCTGTGTTCTCATGACAAGTAGCAGGTCAAAAGAATGGATCAGGAATAACCTAACAGAATTTGTCCAGACTGTGCAATACTTTCTGCATCCTAAAAGGTTCGTTTGCTGGTAAGGACAGTTACTCCGGAGAAAAGAATTATTTCAATGCAAAAGAAACATGATTTACAGATAATATACCTAGACGACCATTCCTTACAGGCACTTTTCCTCTATCATGACCTTCAAGAACACAGCTACATGATTAGCTGACAAAACCACTGCTTCAAAGTTGTCTTCTTTACTTTCCTACAAGTGTTATGAAGAAGGAATCACTGAACTTTGGCAAACCATAGATCTGACTTACATAAGCTAAGGAGCTAAGACTCTGGTTTTTCAACCAGTTTACTGCAGCTCCTATCAAGAAGGTTCATATAACAGTAATTTTCTGAAGGACAACCCAGAGAGTAGGTGACTCACTAATAATTTATATCTCCCTATTGCAGCTTTGGTGCATCTGGTCCACTAATACACTGACATTCACCAGGGTGCTGAAAGTTGTATCCTTTTCTATGTGAAAATGTACTGTGCCAACATATTTAACAATATCTATGTTACAACAACCTCTTACAACAAATATTTATTAAACAATGACCAACAACAGTCAGAGTTCAAGGAAACCGCAGAAAGGCACCAACAAAGTAACTTCATGTTTATCTGAGTGATTCACTTCAGAATTAGAACATATCATACAACAAGGCCCTTTCGGATAGAAGGCCCGTACAAAACGTCAGTACTGTTTTGTCAGTTTTAAGTGATATAACAACATAGTATTGGTATAACTACCTGGGATGAAAACAACATATTTAACAGCATGAAGCTACTAGTAAGTAATTTTAATAGTTGCCTTTGGTGACTACATAATTAAAATTAAAATATCCATTTGAGGGACACCTAAAACTTTATAACATAATTAGAAGAATTTGATGTTTAAACATATCCTAAGAGTAGGAAGAGCTATTCTTTGTTTTAATTATATGCCTGACCTTCAGTACAGTTTTACAAAATTATTAAATCTGGATCTGCTTTACAGTCCAACATGCCATACGTGTTCTAAAGAACTAGCATTACAGAGACAGGAGGCCTTATTGGCAGATGGCAATAACCAGGAAGACAAGCATACAGTATAAATCAGCATGTCCTCAGGCCGCTGATTTTTCAGTGAATTAGAGGGAAACGTCTTTTATTCATTCATTTTGGGCTTTGGGCAGTTTGCCATTAAAAATAGAACCAATGAAACGGTAAAATTTATTTCCCACAATCTGCATGATATTCATGATAAATCTGTCCTCACTCATCCTGCCAGTTCCTTTAACACTGCTGCAGGTGTCAACTTTTTAGATGACAGACTGAGTCAAAAAATAATTTGAATTGTTTCTATCTGTGTTCTACACAGGATCCACTGATTGAGTGCCTTTCTTGTTGTCCAATAGCAATTCAGTTCTGACTGATTGACTTTCACCAAAAAGATGCTTAACTTAAAATTTCATATTCCTTTTCTAACTAAAACTTTCACAGTGCCCTCATTATTCTGAGTTATTTTCAGAACAAATTACCCATGAGGAATGAATTATCTCCTGGTCAAAACCCTCTAAGATGAAAATAGGTCTTCTTCTCATTTTCTCCACAATTTATTTTAGTTATGAAGGAACTTCTTCAAGTCATTTACTCACTCTGCACTTGTCTTCTTGGGTTTAGTTTTTAACCCACATAACAAGAAGTATTTCAAAGCTGTCTTATCCATGAGAAAATATACCAAATTTCTTCTGAGACATGCTGACTTCGTAATGCATATCTCATTAATTATGCATTACCACAATCACCTTTCCATAGAAAAGAATGTATCACTTTTAGCTCAAGATTTTGGAAAGGTCTCTGGCAGCTGGAAGCCATTTTTTCCACATTCAATGTTTCTTCTGCAATTCTGCAATCATTGATAAAGAGATTAAACAGAACTGGCCCCAGTACTGAGCCCTGGGGAATACCACCCGTGACTGGCCACCAACTGGATTTGGCTCCCTTCACCACAACTCTTTGGGCCTGGCCATCCAGCCAATTCCTTGTCCATCGAAGAGTACACCCACCCAGGTTATGAGCTGCCAGCTTCTCCAGGAGAATGCTGTGGGCTTTACTGAAGTCTAAGTACACTACATCCACAGTCTTTCCCTCATCTACAAGGTGGGTCACCTTGTCATGGGAGATCAGGTTGGTCAAACAGGACGTGCCTTTCATAAACCCATGTTGACCGGGCCTGATCACTTGGTTTTCTTGTATGTGCCATGTGATGTCAGACAGGATGATCTGCTGCATGACCTTCCCCACCACCGAGGTTAGACTGACAGGTCTGTAGTTCCCCGGATTCGCCTTCTAGCCCTTCTTGTAGGGCTGTAGTTGGCTAGCCAACTTTCAGTCAACTGGTACCTCCCCAGTTAGCCAAGATTGCTGATAGATAACAAAATGTGATTTAGTGATCACCTCTGCTAGCTCCCTCAGCACCCCTGTGTGTATCCCATCTGGCTCATCAGACTTGTGGATGTCCAAGTGGTGTAGCAGGTCACTAGCCATTTCCCCTAGATTATTGGGGCTTCATTCTGCTCCCCACCCCTGTCTTCTGGTTCAGGGGGTTGGGTACCTGGAGCACTACTATTCTGACTATTAAAGACTGAGGCAAATAAGGCATTTAGTACCTCAGCCTTTCCCTCATCTTCTGTCACTATGTTTCCCCTGCCACATCCATCAGGGGATGGAGATTCTCCTTAGCCCTCTTTTTGTTGCTAATATATTTATAGAAACATTTCTTGTTGCCTTTTGCAGGGGTGGCCAGGCTCAGCTCTAACTGGGCTTTGGCCCTTCTAATTTTCTCCCTGCATGACCTGACAGAATTCTTGTATTCCTCTTGAGCAGCCTGCCCCTCCTTCCAAAGGTTATAAATCCCCTTTTTATTCTTAAGTGCCAGCCACAGCTCTCTATTCAGCCAGGCCAGCCTTCTTCCCTGCCAGCTTGCTTTCTGGAACACGGTGATAGCCCGCTCCTGCACCTCTGAGATTACCTTCTTCAAGAGAGACCAGCCCTCCTGGACTCCTTTGTCCTTCAGGACTGCCTCCCAAGGGACTCTGCCAACTGGCCTTCTAGACAGATCAAAGTCTGCCCTTTGGAAGTCCAAAGTAGCAGTTCTGCTGATCACCCTTCTATCTTCCCCAAGGACAGAAAACTCAATCACTTCACGACCACTATACCCAAGGCGACCTCCAACCGACACGTTACCGAAGAGTCCTCTATTTACAAACAACAGATCCAGTGGGGCTCCTTCCCTGGTAGGCTCACTAACCAGCTGTGTTAGGAAGTTGTCTTCCATGCACTGCAGGAGCATCCTAGATTGCTTCCTCTCTGCTGTGTTGTATTTCCAGCAGACATGTGGTAGGTTGAAGTCCCCCATAAGAACAACATTAAGTACAGCATAAATACAAAATTAAGCACCAGATCCTATTTATTTACACAAAACTTGCCAGAGTAAGATGCCACCTCTTGGTTGGGACCTCTAGAGACTGCTGCAAGAAAGTATGCAATTTTTATTCAACCTACAAAGCATTTTTGGTTCTCTCCTAAACAACACACTGCAGAATCAAAAGATTAGAGATTTTTTTTTCTTTGAAACTTGCATGTAATTAAGTAAGAAATAAAAGACAAAATTGTAGAATGGAAACATGCACAAAAAAGTAAAAGAGCAGAGACTTATGCCAAGAACATCAGTATAAGTTTTCAAAAAATAAGCACACTCCAGAGTCAAATTATACTTCCAAGATTTATTACCAAATATAGTAAGTGGCAAGTAATGCAACTACTCTGAAATGACAAAGCTGGATAATCCCTTTTTGTCTCACTGTGGGGTTTGGGGTTTTTGTTGTTTGTTTGTTTGTTTTTAAATGGAAATCAGTTATCAAACTGAATCCCTAGAAAATAAGACTGAAAGCAAAAGGAGGAACTGCTCTCTTTGCCTGTTTTAAAGCCTGCTTTAGGCCTGATACATCTTAACAAAACAGAACAAAAAGTTAACAACTATTTTTGTCAGATTTTTCTGTATCTGCCTTCCTCAGATGCAATGCTAGCAGACAATTCATGCAGGGACTGCTATTTAACCTGGCTTTCAACTCTACAGTAACTTTAGAATATACTTAATACAACAACATAAAATGCAAGCATCCTCCCATAGTTAGCAACAGAAAAGAGAAAACGCAAGTCTTCAGCAATATTTCTACTATAACGAACTATATAAAGAGAGAATTTTTGAATTAACGCTCTTTGAGATGTGCCTATATTCCAAATGCTATGACAATCTGTGAGAACAGTAAGATAGAAGAGATAAAAACCTATCAGAGATCTCAGTAGGACCAAGGATTGCTTTAGAGTAATTCTTACACAAGCTGGATCTAGAAACGCAGCCCATTCCATAGAAAATTTAAAGTCTTGAAATCAGAAGCTAGAAAAAGGAAATCAAAGACTCCAAACCATTTTCCGACCTGCCACACAGAAATATAACAAAATGTCCCGACAATAAATGATAAATTTTTGATAACTGATATTCAAGAAACTCTGGATTTCTTAGCTCATTGTCTAGGCCACTACACAGTTGTCTATTGCAAATGACCAAAGCATACATTGGCAAGAAACTAAATATTACAGAAAGTTTTGAATAAAAAATGAGAATTAAACTAAACTGAAATGCTTCCATTAAAAGAGATATTTGTAAATGAGCACAGAAAAGTGATTTGTATCATAATGATTTGATGGAAATCAGGCAAATTATGTTGGCTATATGGATAAAATTCATGTAAATGTTATCCTAAAGAATAATTTTGCAAATATTGTGCTTAATGTTAGAACTTCATAAGCAGCAGCAAGACAAAAGAACAGAACTATAAGGCTCATGCAAAAATAATTGCATTTTTTTGCACTGTCAAAATTTGCTGTTTGATATTGGAATGCATTCTTAAATAAATGTGGTTGTGTTATACATCATTTGAATGCACTCCTCTCGCTTTATGTTTTTTTGCTACTGACTTATTACTTGCTGTTTATTTTATATTTATTTTAGACTATGAAAATTACACTAGACAAGGGAGTGGAACATCTCCCTCATGAGGAAAGGCTGACAGAGCTGTGTCTCTAGCTTGGAGGAGACTGAGAGGTGATCTCATTCATCTTCATAAATATGTAAAGGGTGAGTGTCATGAGGATGGAGCCAGGCTCTTCTCAGTGACAACTAATGATAAGACAAGGGGCAAGGGTGCATACTGGAAGATAGGAGGTTCCACTTAAATATGAGAAGAAACTTCTTCACAGTGAGTGCAACAGAACACTAGAACAGGCTGCCCAGGGAGGTTGTGAAGTCTCCTTCTCTGGAGACATTTAAAACCCACCTGGACACCTTCTTGTGTAACCTCATCTGGGTGTTCCTGCTCCGGCGGGGGGATTTGACTGGATGATCTTTCGAGGCCCCTTCCAACCCCTAACATTCTGTAATTCTGTGAAAAGCAGATTGTATACGACAACTGGAAACGACCAGCTCAGTGGTTGGACTGAGAAGAACCTCCAAAGCACTTCCCGAAGTCAAACTTGTACCAAAAAAAAGGTGATGGTCACTGTTTGGTGATCTGCTGCCAGTTTGATCCATTCTTTTTCTGAATCCCAGTGAAACCATTCCATCTGAGAAGTCTGCTCAGGAAATCAATGAGATGCACCGAAAACTGCAATGCCTGCAGCCAGCATCAGTCAAAATAAAGTACCCAATTCTTCTCCACGACAACACCTGACCACACATCACACAACCAACGCTTCAAAAGTTGAACAAATTGGTATGTGAAGTTTTTCCTCACCCACCATATTCACCTGACCTCTTGCAAACTGACTACTTCTTCAAGGATCTCAACAACTTTTTGCAAGGAAAACGCTTCCACAGCCAGCAGGATGCAGAAAATGTTTTCCAACAGACTTATTTCTCATTGGCAAAAATGTGTTGATCGTAATGGTACCTTTTTTGATTAATAAAGCCTAATTATAATGATTTAAAATTCATGGTCCAAAACTGCAATTACTTTTGCACCAACCTAATACTATTTGAAGGAAAACTAGCATGCATCAGGTGATTAAATATAATAATATAACTGTTAAATTAGCTCCTTTATTAAGCTTTATGCTTCAAAACAAATTGGCTAATACAAACACTTTGTTAGGTTAGTGTGATCACTTAAGGGATCATTCAAGAATTAGCACAATAAATTAGTATTTAACAATATTCATTACACCATCAGGCTCACAAAATATTTCAGACCTAGGAAAAAAGTCTAACAAATTACAAATTTACCATCAAAATAATGATGCACCACCAGTGATGAATTAGAGCTACCCTGAAACATGGGACAGTATTTTACAATCGTTTACTGCAGCAGGAAGACACATGACACACATTCAGCTCTTCTGAGATTGCTACTTAAAAGTAACATTCTAGTGGCAGACTCCTTTACAAGGTGAAGTGGAAATAAACAGTTATTATCTTCCTTTTCAGTATCCTGACAACTACTTGAGTTATACGGAGGCTTTGGATGTGAATAACACCACCTAATGAACTAATCCCAAAATCCTTCATCTCATGGGTTTTGGGCTTTATTACATTCCCCCCAACAAATAGATGCAGATTTAAAAAATTCTCTTTAGTACCTGTTGTGTTGGTAGGTACATACGAGGTAAGATACTCAGACAGTGTATTTACTGGCTATCATTATTTCTTAGCTGCAGCACTACTGAAGTTGAAGGAGCTGTTAATTCAGGTGAAATTACACTATACTATGTTACTAAATAATCACCCAGTCTACAGCAGATAATTTTAACTGTGCATTTCTAATACTCTCATTTTGAGACACTGAGTGCACAGGACTCCTTAGATCCCATAGACATTTAGTCATTATCCACCACCATAAATCACAGCCTTCATCCCCAGCCTGGGTACTAAACTCCGAATACATGATCAGCAGTCAGAGCTTTTCCTACCCTAACACAATGACCTGCTCACATTCATGTATACAGTTGCCAAGACATTTCTTTTTAATAAATGCCCTTCATTTAATACACATGTGAAACACTTATTTTGTGACAAAAACGCTACACAACTCAGACCATTTACCTCTGTAGCTACAAAAGACAACTCAAGATGCTGCCAGATATCACTAATCACCTGTCCAGAGATGTGCAGAACCCCTACTTCATTTGACAGCTCTGCCTGTCTGCCAGTAGTTTCAGTTAGAACTCCATTAATAGAGTAAATGCAAAAATTTACTTATCATTATGTTATAGTGATGGAAGGCATTCCATAAAAGTAGCAGCTATTCCCAGAGCTCCTTCTTCAACACATTAGATTTGATTTATGAATGTATAGCATTCTTGAAATCAAAATGGAGAATTAGACACTACCTCTATCTCCCAACAGTTGTTTTAATTAGAACTCAGAATATTATTAATAATTACTTGGTAATAATGTTCATCACCTATATGCTAAAATTTTCAAAGCAGTGCATACATACCACATTAAGCAATTCTCAGAACAATTTTATGTGACAAACAAATTTCATCTCCATTTAAAGATAGCAGAGCTGTAGCTGTGAAGCTAAATTATACTCCCAACAAATATAATTAAGAAGTAAGATTAGACCTCAGGAAGTCACAAATATGACAGCATACTCATGCTTTCATCTTTTGCCAATACAACAAAAATCTTTCAAGATAAGGTTTAAAATACAACTATGCTAAAGGAGGTATACTTTGTAAGAAAAACAAAACGGAAAATGAACAGATTAGCTAAGTGTTTTATACTTTTGCATCATGATGGAAACCTTGGGCTACGTATGCGGTCTTTTACACAGAAGAAATAAACCACCACCAAGATTTCCCAAGTAGTCATTACAATATTCACTCCCAAAGTGACAAGTTCCATGGAAACTGCCACACTGCATTTAGTTTTCAGCTTCACTCCTTAGTCATTTAGTATTAGAGACCTAATTTCTAAGAATACAAGGATTTGTAAGCTGTCTGAAAAAGAATACCAAAATATCTTCACTACTACAAATACTAAACTTGTTCTGTGAATCTGTATTACCTGCAATTCATTTTAATGCTTTTTTGGCTAGTCTAACAGGAAGAGGAACATATTGATCTGAGTGAGGCTAAGATAAGTTTGTTACCATAGCAATACTCTTACAGGAGCAGGTTTTGTTTTGAAGTTGTTCCAGGTTCTGCTTTTTTTTTTTTTTTTTTTTTTTTTTTTTTTTTTTTTTTTTTTTTTTTTTTTTTTTTTTTTTTTTTTTTTTTTTTTTGTTTTTTTTTTGTTTTTTTTTTTTTTTTTTTTTTTTTTTACCCAGATGCTCCTCCAGCACTGCCAGAGTGAACAAAGTTTGGTTTGTAAGTGTCAAATATGTGACAGATGCTTCAGTATTTCTATACTAGAATTGATGGCCAGTTTTAATCTCATCTCTTGCCTCTATTTACAGGAGGCAACCAGCTGGTGTTAGTTATATTTTTTTCTGTCTGTACCATGCAAAAATAATCAACTTGCTGCAGTTTCTTGGTTCAGGGTTGCCAGTTTCCCTCTTACTTCATTTGCAGTTGGAGCTCCACAGTCAGGTCAACTAAGATAAGGGTTTATAATGCTTTGGTTTTGTTTGCAGTTTTGTTTTTCTCTGATGTTAATGTTATAAACCATGTTTAAAAGTTTAAAAGCTCTACTCTTTGTGCATCTGAAGTGACCAAAAAGGAGTCTAGTAACTCTGAGCTTGATATTCCCATCACATATTCATGCTTCCATAACCACTAACTCCATCAATCTCCATGACCAGCTGTGACTATGACTACCTTGTTTTCCTCTTCTGTAGTATTACTGTAACAGAAGATTAGAACTTCAGTTTTCATTGCTCAAAGAAACAAAAAGAAGCTGAGGACAAATTAAAGTAAACTTGAAGAGACAACAACAAAAAAAATGAAACAGACAAGCTTGGCTCATCAGTGGTATGAAAAAATCTAACATATAAACCTTACAGTCTTTGAAAAGCAACTATCAATTAAGGAATTTTGTGTTCCTTTATGCAGATCTCAAAGTCTTATTGTGTGCATAGGTAAATGTAATTGAAAGTAGCCATGGAAAATGTATGCCATACTTCAAAGAGACTCATATTGAAATGTGAAGGATAGCTGGCTGTCTTAGCAAGATTTGTTCAGTGCACAATGAATGCTGACTAGGAGAGCTCAGAGATCGTTCTTGATGTAAGCTACTTAGCATAATAAAGAAGAAAACACCCTGTTAAACAAATGGAGAAAAACTAAAAGAACAGTTCAGGAGACAAGAACTAGGATGCACAGAAAAATCCTAGGCATAAGGTAACTTAAACTGGCTCAAAGTCAAATACCGTCAGTTTTTGCACAACTTCCTAAGTATATATTTCAAACCTGCCTAGCTTACTCTGTGAGTACACGAAAGCTAACTCAAGCCTTTGGAGACCACTGTGAGGCTGGTAAAGTTGTATTTTATTTTAAATGAAAGAAAACCTCACTGACATCTGTCATTCCACTTCACACCTGAAATTCTGTTGTGTCCTTCAAAATAGCTAGACAAGTGTTCCAGAGGTGAGCAGCATAACTTGTTTGCTTTCAGGAAGAGAACAGCATCCTTGTTTTGATGCTGTCTGGCTATTGAATTTGGTGTGTGATGGTAGAGGCTACTCTCCTCCAGCAAAAAATTCAACTTATGGTCATAAATTACATAGAATATGATGAAGTCTAATAACAGAAAAACAGCTTCAAATTTCAGATTACACACCTGGCTGTGAATGTTATTCTCACTCCGAACATCTACAACCAGTGAAGAGCTCATCAGTGTTTTCAAAAAGCTTTGAAGTACTGTGCTCTCATCCAAACGGTTAAACCTGCTTTTCTCATACACAGCTACGCTCCATCCTATTCACATTATTCCCCATCTCCTACCATATGCATCTGAGCACAACTACACAGCTTATAACTTCTGGAAAGATGCATTGAAAGGACACAGGATTATCCTTTAATATAGAAAAAATGGAATATGCAGGAACGAAGTATTCGAAAAGAAACAAGATATACTAGATAAGCATTTGATGGTGCTACTCTACACGTCCCCAAATCTGCTTTCTTCAGATTCAAATGCAGTGGTAACTATTTTCCTGATTATTCAGCAAAAGAAAAGGTTTCACATCTTATTATCCATTGACACAACAGGAAGAAAAAAGAAATAGGTTTTTAAACCTTAAAATATTAAGAAGAATCCTTCTGGCTTGTCCAGCAGCACTAGAAAATGTGCAAGAAAATGTTTCATATAAACACAGATGAAAACTTTACAGTGAAGGCAGTATTTTGGTTTTGTTTTCTTCTGTCAAATAATTTGCATGATAGTTAGACACTTTTGTAATACAAAACAGTTATCCAACATAGAAGTTTCAAGAGAAATCCTTAGAAATAAAATTCTGAACAGCTCTAGTTAACACTTTCAACCAAACTGCAGCCCCCCTGAACTTTTAAAACAAGAGTTCTCTTTGGGCCTGCTTCTATTCTGTTTTAGTTTTCCATTTTCCCATTCCAAATCCAAATATTTTGTGTTTTATTATCCCTTAGGCATGAAGAAGACTTCATCATACCTGTTATTTTAGATTTTTCTTAAAAGTCTGGAAAAAAAGTTGTACATAAGGCAATACAGCAAATAAGTCTCTTCCATGAAGTTCTTTATCTGCTTCAGAAAGTCGCACTTCTTCCCACTAAACTAGCATTCTAGGACTAATTTCCAGGTAGCAGTTTCTAAGTCACACTCATTGAGTTCAGCAGAAGAAACAGCTTAGTACGAGGGCAAGAAAAAAAGGAACACAACCCCATCAATAACCTTACTATTATTTGCTAAAGTCACAATAAACGGACATTAACAAAATTAAATAACCATAATGCTTTACTCATCATTCTCTCATTGATATTGAACCAAGTTTAGCACAATGATACAGAACAGTTGGAGAAAGTCTCCATTATTTGTTTTCAGTCATGAAACAAACGATACAACAAAGAACGCAGACTTAAAACCTAAACAAAACAGTGGACACCAAACCACAGCAGGCATACAAATCCAAGAAACAAAGACAATAAGAAGTGTTGGTATGATTACTTTTTATTTGGGCCTCAAAAGAACCTTCTCTCAAGTCACATATACACCCCAATAAAATGCTAAAGACACTCCTAACACTCCCAGGTCAGCATTTCCTTCCCATACAGCTTTTACTTAGTCTCATGTACGGGTGAAGAACTGTGTGTCAGCTTATCAGAAATAGTCCATGCCTGATACAATCTGCACTGGAAATCTATAAAGAGATTTTATATATTGCCTGGAGACTTTAAAATATGGTAAGTAGAAGAAACTGCAAGTTGCAGATTAACTACTGCTATTGGAAAGTCTTCCTGAGGGATAAATTTTGCACCAAAATGTTTAGCAAGTTTCTGTTTCTTTTTCAGCTGAAACAATATCCAGCAAATCCCTGATATCAGGATAATTGGGATGTAAGAAACTTTCATTAGAATGACAATCCAAGAGTGCTTTGTTAAAATACAAAACTCTATTTGCATTTGCCGCTCAAAACAGTATTGAAAACAAACCAGATGTTACTTTCATATTCAAAACTTGAAGACTTTTTTGAAGTAGCCACACATTATGATAAAAGCTCAAAAAATAAAAGAAGAACAAAAAATCACTTCCACCACCTGACAAAACAAAAAAAGCTCCTATTTGGAATTTATGCTAAGCAACATTTACAATGAAATTATGCAGTATGGAAGCCGCCTGTTAGCTTGGCTATCAAAATGTCAGGCTCTGCAGAGAGTAAACAGAAGATGACAAGGGACCACCTGGGTCCTCAAGTCCCATGCTCTTCCTTTACCACTCTGATACACGTCCTGCTCAACAGTGTCAGCCAGACTTTCTTCCTGCACTAGTGTGCATAATGGCCACAAAATGCACCCAACAACGCAAAACAAAGAAAAAGCTTAGAGCCATATTTATAATACACCTGAGGAGTAAAGCAGGCAGGCACCGGTGCCCTGGCCTCTGCAACTACAGGGAGTTTGCTAAAGGAAACTGCTGTACAGTTCTAACATAAGATATCAAAGGCAAAAATAATAATTAAAAAAAAAACCCAAAGGAGACTTTTTTTAAGAGTCCCAACTAAGATATCCTGGCCAGGAAACCACAGCAACAAATTGGTTTTAATTCAACCCACGCACAGAGCACAATTCCCAGGCAACACCTCAAACGTTACCATTAAAAACTTTCAGTCATCACAAAACCACGCTTACACATCCACCCTCATTCAAAACTTCATATCGCTGCCCCTCACTAAACCCACCATTCAGCTTAACGCATACAGAATCCCGCCCAACACGGCTGCCCGCGCAGCCGGACGCACCACACCAGCCANCGGAGCGGTGGCCCGGACCGCCCCCCGTGGCCCGCCGGCCTCGCACCTCCCGCCGCCACGCCGGCCGGTGCCTGGCGGCCCCACTCAGCCATTACGGAGAAGCTCCGCGGCCGCCGCAGCCCCAGCGCGCCGGCTCCGAGAGAGGGAAGACAAGGCGGTTGCCCCCGGCGGCGTTTAAAATAGCCCACAGCGTCTTGCGACCCGCGCGGCCCTTAACGCCTTGCTGCCCAACGGTCGCTCAGCGCCGCGTGCCCGGCAGGGCGCTGGAGGCTCCACGACTCCTTGCAGGTTTCTGACCAGATCTAGAAGGACAGCACCTGAGGGTCTCCAACTCTCAGCGAGTGGGAAAAAAAACCAACACTGAAAACACCTCAAGTTTTAAGCTGAGCACAGTTACCTTTCCGGTGTGATCAGAAATATAGCTCTTTGGTCTCTGTCAGCTTTTTAATATATGCTCACAGCAGAGCTCTGGTGAAATAGTATTTCATGAGGAGATTATGGTGTGCTTTCTCCGGGTTTATGCGAGCAAGGTGCACTGCACAGAATTTGAATGCATTTAAAAGCCAAGCAAGTCAGTTTGTCAAAAGACAAAGTGTGTGCAAAAAGCTAGCTGAACGAAAACAAAAATAGCACATATAAAAGAGAGGAACCAGAACCACTCCAACAAAAACTTTCTGAAGTTGAAAAGGGCTTCACTACCAAGCCTAACCCAAAGACCAAGTAGAATTTGAAAAACAGCAGAAATTGTTATGAATAAGCATCTGACCATAAAAGCTGATAGCATTCACCCATTAATCTTTATGTTGTAAAACTGGAAGCCAAGTGCAGAGCTCGCCTTCTCTGCTCTGCTGCCTTCCACCTCCCGCCTGCCCCCGGCGGGGCTGCTCGCATTGCACAGGCTGTGCTCAAAAGCAAAGGTGCCAACACAATGGTCTTTCCTTGTCATTTACCTTTTTGTTCTTTCTTGCTTTGCTATTTCTCTTGAAGTAGAAACCACTCACTATGGAAGCACATAGCATTTTTTAGGCATTAAAAGGGCAAGACTTAGGGCCATGTGCATGTGGAGCTCCCTTTTCTGGCCTTTTTCCAATATTTAGGCATCACTGTCACAAAACCCCTGGTATAACCTTGTTGATGCTTCAGTTTCCATATGTAACATCGCACAGGCTCTTAAGTTTCGCTGCTCTAAATGCACTCAGCCATCAGCAACGTGATAGCATAGATCTGCTTGGTGTGTAGGCTACGCTTAAAAGCTCTGCCAGCACTCACAAAAGAGGCCTTTGCCTACCTGTTCCATTCGCTGGATGGGTTCAGCAGTGCACAGACTGCGCTGGCTCAGGAACACAGAGTTTAAAGGGTCTTCCTGACCCATGAGGTCCTGGCTCCAAAGCCATTCATTAAAAATGCCAGCAATGGCTCTTGTACACAGGTCCAAGCAGCATCTCACAGCTGAGAAGACACAATACTTCCTCATGCCCTTTCGTAAGTCCTACTTAAATGTGCTGCAATTTCACACAGGTGGAGCAGTAATAATGGAGTCAGGGGGCTAATAGAATTGCTGTAAGAGCAGCAGCTTTCCTAAATAAAGCTCCCAGGTGAACCTGATAAAAGATCATGACTGACTCTGTAGAGGAGGGTGGAAAACAAACCTTAATACCTGCTCATGATCTGATGCAGAGAAAATTCCCATTTGGCTCCATATCTGTGCCTGGCTTTATGCTAAGTGGATTAGCAAAACACCAACCAAACACATCTGAATTTCATGCTCTTTGCTCTTTCTGTCAGCTTAGTAACACATGTTCTCCACAGAATTCAGATTTTCTCTTGTGTGAAAAATATAATACATCAAGTGCAGATTACTGTGTGTTCCTTGCCAAAATCCTACCTGTAGCTGGAGCCAAACCCCAATGGTGCAGAAGTTAGTAGAAATAATACCCCAAAGCCAGATAGTGTATCAAAATTAAAAAAAAAAAAAAAAAAAATTATTCCTGATCTCCCATGAGTATTTTAGAAGAAACCTGAGGACCTAAGATTAAGCTGGTACAAACACAGTGCAATTAAACTGTGTGACTGAGCCTTTTACCATAGTTCTGCAGATATGCAAGTACAGAAGAAAAATAAACATTACCAGGACAGAATAAGATAACAAAGATTTCCTTGAAGAGGCCAACATTTATGAGAAAAAACTAGAACCCCCACTTCTCTTATACTACCCGGTCCACACTTTTATCACTTTAATTGTATACATCTGCTGGATTTAAATGCCATTATCCAGAGGCCACCTCTAAATACAAAACATCAGGTCCATCTCTGGGGCCATGCTATCTCAAGAAGCTTTTTTGGATGGTCCAGTCTACCTAGCAACACAGCCAGCTAGACCTTCCCTCTCAGAGTAAAGGAGAGAGGCCCTCCAGCCTCCTTCTACCTGTTATAATGAAAGGATAGATAAAGGGGTAGCAAACTATACTTTAACGTTGCACCCCTTCCTTACCCCTATAGACCACACATGCAGAGAGCAGGGAATAGATGTGCCAAGCATACAGCAAGGGTCATGGAGGCAGCACTGTGCAGATCGAAAGATGTCGCAGTCTCACATCCCAGCACCTGGGTGCTTTACAGAAACACCGATCTTATGAGCTTCGCTGAACATTAAGAGTGCTCCTAACCAAAATGTCTGCTGTCCTACCGGCTTGCTTGACCACAGTTTAGGAAAGCATCCAGGGAGTTATCCTTGGATGCCTGTCATGGACGCCTTTTCCGTGGTAGACATATTGTTTGGCATATGTTTCTCAGCTAGAAGAAGGGCCGCTGTTTCAAGAGTTTTTGGAATATTCCTGAGCAATATACATGGAGTTTATCAGTATTTGTGCCGAAACTTCTTATAACATTTTTATCTAGAAATAGTGTCTTCCAGAAGCTTTATGTTCAAACTACAGTGTACTCAGAACAGAGACCTTCAGCTACTACAGCTTTTATAATACCAAAAAGGAATTAGTAGATGTCAGCCTGCCATCAGGCTGACATGTGAATGAATCAGTGCATTACAGGAGATTGTTCAGCAGATGTTTTACTGGTGCAACCATTAGTCACAGATTACTTCCTTGTAATTCTCTGGTATTCCTAGAGTATGATTGATACCCACTGTCATCTCACAAATTTCAGTTCCTTCCTCCTCCGTTTTGTGGGAGTACCTGTTCTGTACCACAACAAAATCTCTTAATACCTGATTTTGGAGCCGTAGAGCCCTTCTAATAGAATTACAAAAGCAAAACTATTTGTCATAACTTGAAAGAAAACAAACTCTCTCTCTGGCAACATTTGAAATTTTTTGAAGTATGTTTCTGTTGGATAACATGCTATCTTTAGACGACCACATTTTTGGAGAGGAAGAAGAGAACAGCCATCTGACTTCAAAGCATTTCTAATATTTGGGATGAGGCATTGCATTAGGAAACCTGTTGATCATTTTTATCATTAAATGCTTCATGAATATTGCTTCCTCTTCTTTTGTAATCCATGCTTGTTTCTTTCAGAACGCTTTGCCTTCAGCTGTTTACAATAGCAGAGTGGCACTGAAAAAGGCTCAATTAGATTTCGCCTATTCCTGAATAGTTACTTTCATACATTTCTATTCTTCACGGGAGTCACTAAACACCTGCTTCTTTTTTTCTCCCCTGCCTCATTATTGTTATCTCTTCATTCTTCCTTCTGTGTTTTTCTTCCTAATTAGTCACCTTTCACCTCTCAAGTTACAGAACTAAAGTGATGTTTACCAGTGTCTCATAATTCACTCTGGATACATTATATTTGTTTAGTACTTGGGACAAGCTGAAGGGGCTCCCAGGTTCAGAAAGTGCGCGTGAATCTTGGCAGATGCTCTTTTTGTTCAGAAGGGGAGAATCAAGGGTCACAACACTGCCAGCACGCAAAGGAACCCATAGAGTAGCAGAGGCAGGGACTGTCCTGCATGCCGGAAAAGGGATTAAAGCTCCTAATTGTGCTCTAACTCTGGTCTTGTCAAGATTCACCTTTAGATCCTGCCAACTATTCTGGGATAAGTGCCCTGCGCAGGAGGGCTCAGTCACAGTTGCTTCCTAGGCATTAGGAGAATTAATACAATCTTTAATAATCTTCGCAAAAATCAGGCTCTGAGGTTTTATCCAGCATACATGCTAAGCTGTGAATCTAGATCAAGACTCATGTTTCAGAGCTGTACATTAATCTGCTATTCTGTATGGTCATCTTTTTTAATACTTAATGGGTTTTGCTGTTTGTTTAGCAAAAACCCTATCAGTTAGCCCTCACCTGCAGAACTCATTTGCTGTCATCTGCATTTCTTCTCTAATGCTTTATTGCATCTCAGCCTTTCAACCAAGTAGCATGTAGGGCTGAGCTTTTGAATAGCAGCTGCATATTGGGTTTTTTTTCACTGAGATTTCAGAGTAGCTTTGCAATGCTTAATTGTGGCTGAAAGACAGAATTGGTTCCTTTGTGCATCTTTAAGATGTCATACAGATTAAGAGCAGTTCTGATTTTTCATCAGGAAAGCCTGCACAAATATTTATTATTCCTTCACACTGAGATCAAATCGATGAGGAAAACATGTGGTTCATGTGCAATGCTCAGGTGATCCTAACTTCAACTGGTATGTAACACTCCCCCCATATTTCACTAACTGCAGCCTCATGCACTTAGAAGACATCTTACCAGAGCAAGACTAGGAGGCATGCACATGAAAACACAAATATGTGGAAATTTTAAAATATTTTCTAGAACCTAATAAAAAAAATATTGAAAAGTAAAATTGAAAATCTAAATTATTATTATAGACTCTAGCGGCTGGAAAGCTGCCTGGCAGAACAGGATCTGGGGTGTTGATTGACAGCCAGCTGAATATGCAGCAGTGTGCCCAGGTGGCCAAAAAGGCCAACAGCATCCTGATTTTTATCAGGAATAGTGTGGCCAGCAGGACTAGAGAGGTGATCATGCCGCTGTACTCAGCACTGGTGAGGCCCCACCTTAAATCAGTTTTTGGCCCCTCATCATAAGAAAGACACTGAGGTGTTGGAGGGAGTGTAGAGGAGGGCAACAAAGCTGGTGAGGGGTCTGGAGCACAAGTCAGGAGCGGTTGAGGGAACGGGGGCTGTTCAGCCTGGAGAAAAGGAGGCTGAGGAGAGACCTTATCACTGTCTACAACTACCTGAAAGGAGGTTGGAGCATGGAGGGGGTTGGTCTCTTCTCCCAAGTAGCAAGTGATAGGACAAGAGGAAATGGCCTCAAGTTGCACCAGGGGAGGTTTAGATTAGATATTAGGAAAAAATTCTTCATGGGAAGAGTTGTCAGGCACTGGAACAGGCTGTCCGGGGCAGTGGTGCAGTCACCGTCCCTGGAGGGGTTTAAAAGGCATTTAGACAAGGTTCTTAGGGATGTGGTTTAGTGCTAGAGTTAGATTATGGTCAGACTCGATGATCCTGAGGGTCTCTTCCAACAGAAATTATTCTGTGGCTGGTTTGATAGATGAGCAAACCAAATACACAGGAAGAATATGATCCCACAGCACATGTTGTACTAAGGGAGTGTTAGTGATAACAGAATTCTAGTTTCCTGACCCACTCCTCTAACGGGGAGATTAAGAAATCCCAGGGTTAGATGTGTATGAATCATTGTACAGATACAAGCCTTTTGAATTAAGTCTTCGTTCACATTCTTCAACAAATTAAACTTTGAATTACTACCCTGAGGCATCTAGACTAAGGTTTGGAAGTATCTGCTTGCATTAGTTCAAGTCAGTGCTGTGTGGGAAGCAAATGAAAAACCCAGAGAAAAAGCATCATCTACTGATTAGTCCCAGCTGTAGTGTGGGTCTGGGAACTCTTGTGGACTAGTGGGCTTCAAAGCCAGCATTTTCCTTCCATTCAGTCTCCAGCAGCTCACAGTCTCTCCGTGATCACTCCTTTAGAGTGGAATAGAAAGAAGGGTCAGATACAGCCCAATTTCGATTTAAAGAGTAATAGTTCCCTCAGAGAACTGTATCACACTAGAATTAGCTGATGTAAAACCCCAGGAGCTTGCTCTCTTTCCCATAAAAATTAAGCCTCTTTTCTTCACCCAGAATTCCTGTCTTGAATAGCTTTCTCATCATTATTTTCACCATTTTTGCTCTGCAATTCTTATGGCATCAGCTTATTTCACTGCCTATCATGCCCAGGTGCAAGACCCACTCTAGTCTAGTCATAAAACATCATTGGTGGTAGCCTGTCAGTGCAGCAGAACAGAGCAGGTCTTTAAAATCATCCATGGGACACTTCTAGAGATGAAATGGTATTTCATGCTCTTTTTCTTGACATTGCCTACAAGCCTATAGATTGTCATGATTTTTCAGTAAAACCATTGTCCACTAGAAAATAAACTGAGACCCCAGTTGCTCATCCCCCTAGGAAAATGAGTAGTTGTTCTAGCTGAGCTATCTTCACTTTTTGGGTTTAGACCAGTCAGAGATACAAGGCTTGTCTCCCTCTGCTAATGATTCTGTCCACCTAAGTCTTAATTCCTTAATACTCTGAAGAAGCAGAAAACTGGCTTTCACAACAGTAGACTAGAGCTAATGGACACTTACTTGTCTCAGAGATGGGAAAAAATGTAAAAGGTTAAGTGAGCAACAACTTAAAATGTAATTGTATTTATAATGAAAATAATTATATTAGTAATTGTACCTTGCACTGCTTTTTCACATTTCCTATTATCAGTTTGTACCTATGCTTTAATCAGATTAACAATTCTATCTACATATTTTAAGTGATAAAAAAGACTTTAATAAAATAGTCCCAGAGGAGCTAATTGGAGAGGGAAAAAAAAAAAAAAGGCGTGTATATGTGTGTGTGTGTGTGTATATATATATATATATACACACAGTTCTTTCATCTACTAGAATACACTAAGAACCAAATAGAAATATACACTCAAGAGAGAAGCAAGGCACATGATTTGAGAAAACCGGTTATTTTATGGTGGAAATATGTTTTTAAATGAACTGAAAATCTAAGCATTTCTAATCTTCTGCAGCCTTTGATGTCAAAGAGATCGGGTTCTAAAATCATATCTGCTTTGCCTTACAAATAGATATGCTCCTTTCCAATAGAGTTAGTGCCAGACAGCGTAACTTTTCTCCCAAGCTTGAGTATTGTCAGTAGAGAGATAGAGGTGGCTGACAAGCAAAACTGAAATTGCACATCACCAGTATGGCCTGAGGTGGGACTGCAGGGTGCTGCTTCAATGGATCATAGGGAGAGGCAGGCAGTTCTCCCACAGGTACAGCAGGATTAATCTGAATAACTGAAGATGCATTTTCTTGAAGGTAAAATAAATCTGAGTGCATTACAGAAGCAGAATGAAAGAGCACTGATTTAGGAAGCAGCAGAATGAAAGAGTAGTCCAAAGTGTCTAGGGCTTGTGGTAAGAGAGGAGGAAATCTTCCATGCACAGCAACACTGCATTTATTGAAATGAATCTCAATCACTTAGCGGTGAAAGAGAGTTTAAAATTATGTTTATATATTTCCCCTGTTAAAAATATCTGTCCCCCAGAAGTTTCAAATAGCTTTTTCAAAGAAAAGTGTTGACTTCGGATTTTCTTTCTAAAATAATTTAGTGTCAGATTTAGATACTCACTAGGTTGTAAATTCAAGATAAGAAGGTCAACTTCTGGTGGCTTTTCTCTCCGTAGCAGCAAGCAGAATTCCTGGAAAGAAGTAGTGATTTACTAGAATGATAGTACTAGGAAATTTAGGGGGTTTTGCTGATAGAAGCAAAAACTTATGTTTGATGTCTCTAAACTTTAAAACAAAGACATTTTAAAATTCCTTCTGCGTTTGTTGTTAAAAGCATCATGTCAGATTAAAACCAAACCATTTTGGTTTATGCTACTTACATCACTAAAAGGAAATAGTACTTCTAAGCTTTATCACATGGGATCTTACATGAAAAAGAAATTTGACTTTGCCAGAATAGCATCTTCTGTCTTCTCTGCATAATGCATTCAGTTCAGATGCATTTTGCTCTTTCTCCTGGCAGTTAACATGTGGAACAGCATGTTTATGCAAGTTTGACCTTCCTGTTCTTCCCTGTCTCTTTTCTGTTTGCGTGAGCACTGTGAGCTGATAAAGTCAAGTACATTTTAAGGTCTCTCTGCTTGGAAAAGCCTTGAAAAGAAGACACCTCTTTCTCTCACACAAAGCTGTTAAAAACAGACCAGACATATTCTTTCCCAGCACAATCATGAAACAGTTAAAGCCCTTCATTTTCTGACACAAAGAGATGAATAGTATACAATAGACTTGAGCAATGCATATCAAAGTGTCTAAGAAACAAGTTAACCAACATGCACACCCTGCCAGTTAGTTAAGTTACTATCTCTGTATGCACCCCAAGCCTTGAATGTTTTAAGGACAACAGTTATCAAACATTATAAACCCATATAAAGTCATAATCAAGGGTGACTTACTAGTATTCCATCTTTTTTTCTTTTTAAAGAACAGAACATTTGCTCTAGCCACAATTGATGCCATGCTCCCACACATTTAACCACCCAAAAGAAGGGCTGGTGTCTCACCTGATTTTATCAGCATTTCACAACTGTTTTTCTCTTGTTAATCCACAGCTGAATGTCCCTTCCTCCAATAAACAGATACTCCCATTAATTGAAGAAAGTATTAGAATTAATTAGTTTGCCTGAGCTAACATTACTGTAATATTGGCTGCAGAGTTATCTTTTCAAAAGCATGCTAAGTGGTACTTCGCAGTGCAATGAAATTAGCTAAATAAATAATGGGGATTTTTTTTTCCTCACTTTTAAGCCAAAAGTCAGCTGATAATCACATTTATGAAAGGAAAAGCGCAGCTGTAGCTTTTTAAAAATCAACATGAAATCATGAGAAAGGTTAAATTTCTAGGTTCACATAAACATAATTAAATGTTAAGCTTTCACACAGAAAAACAAATACATTCAAAAAAGACCACATTCCAGCTGACCACCTCACAGGAATATGGGGTTTGGCCTGTTTGATTAAATGAGCTGGTCTTCACCTATCATCTCTTGGAAGCATTTTTCAAAGATGGATGTAATAGTAAATACTAAAAAAATAGGAAATTACCAATGCCAAGGCTAGCTTTTCCTAGCTGGTGGTTATTGATTTAACTGAACCTCCAAAACCAGTGGGTTTCTAGTGATGTTCTCTAACACTGTCCGTTATGGGAACCCAGTATGAATAGCTTATAGCTTTATCACATTCCACCACCATATTTCCCATGAGCTTTACATATATTGAGAAAAATTCTTCTGTCATTTACCAGAAAGATTCTGGGGAAAAAGCTGATAGGTTAATCTGTAACAGGAGTATTTTGAAACTTCTTAATTGGAAAATGTGCTTTGTAGTTTACCCAAAACTCTCCGGGGCAGATTCGGATTACCTGACAGTAAATGCCTTCTGTTTTAAGGACCTCTGTGTAGTTGTCTGCATGTCCCTAAGGGAATACAAATGCAAACCCACTGCCTGCCAATGTTTTCAATCACCTGAGACCTTGGAATTAGTTTTGCAATATTCAGTTATAGTGCATCAAGTAACATGTACAGAATACATTTTTTACAAGTGAAACATTCTTAGAATCATCTAGTG
The DNA here is from genome assembly GCA_013399365.1 of Pampusana beccarii. NCBI lineage: Eukaryota > Metazoa > Chordata > Aves > Columbiformes > Columbidae > Pampusana > Pampusana beccarii. The sequence continues at coordinate 134,228 of VWYH01000376.1, forward strand.
AGTCAAGCTACCTTTTGTTTTAACAGCATTGTGGTTTTCACATGTTTAGGTATGAAACCACTACTATGAATAATTCGCCTGTTTTTTAAATCTTGTTGTTTGGTTGTTTTGTTGTTTTTTTTCTACTCAAACTCTCCATTAACAAAGAAAACCTGGTGATCGGAGTGCTGTAAGAACTTTAAATTCATGAGTCGATAAAATATATATGCTGAGGCATTACTAAGAGAGATTTATTGTTCCTGAAGTACAGCATAATTACAGCATTTGTTGATTCTAACTTTGTTATTACACTTTTGTTGACTTACTTGTTAAAAACTGCTTGCATATAATGTGTTTCTTGTACAAAGCAAATCTGTGGAACTTCATCAGAAAATAGTACTGCTGGCATTGTTATGATATAACAAAGAAAATAATACAAAATTGAGTTTGCTAAGGAGTATCAAAATTATTGCTGCACCCATTTAACTCACCATTTATGTCGATTTGCTTTGTTTTCCCACCAGATTCCTGTCTCGTTCCCTGCTCTTGGCTCATGACCTCTTTTCTCATATCCTGCACTCACTGTGGGGTTAGCTATTTAACATACATTTTATGTCTTTGTCATTCACTGTGTAGCCTCAGTGCCTTATTTACTGCACCACTCTGACTTTCTGGATGGAAGGCCTACTAATCCTCTCAGAGGCTTTGTGTTTTTTACTATGGAATCTGAGTACTTAACATAAACTGATGTCTTTATCCTCACAACACCTCTGTGAGATATTCTTCTTCCCATTTTACATATGAGGAATAGAAGGATAGGATAAAGGTGCAATTCTAAAAGGTGCAGAGATTTCTTTGTTTCACATCCAATTTATAAAACACAAATTAGCCATTTATACTAATGTATTCATTCAGTGGGGAGTTCTGATTAGCTCTTTTTCAAGTAGCCCTTCTGCAAATCAGACCCAGATACCCCATACACAAAGAATGAAATGCACTTTAATAAGCACCTCTGAAATATATTGGTTTTCATTAGTTGCCCAACAATACATGTAAGGGTTTTTTTAGCAGAATTAAAATGCAGTTCTCCAGAGCAGCTTGTACCCTTTTAAACTGTAAGACTGTCTTCTCTTTTCTTCAGCTCCTTGTCTCACTTTAAATACTGACATTTTTTGCAGCAAGTGCAACATTAATGATACAGGTGCCATTACACCCCTCTGACCACTGTCCACAGCTCGTATAAACAAAAAATGAGCAGAGAATGAAACACTCTCTCGTGAAAGCATGTACCGACACCTGTCAGAAACTGAGGTGAAATTAGCCTTGGTTTCTGGTGGAAACAGCTCTCCTATCCCACACATAATTTTATAGAGAAAAAACCAGCCCTGCTCTGCGGTGGTGGTGGTGAAAATGTTTGTCTGCGAGTGCAGTCTTGCTCCCTGTTCCCAGTTCTTGCGGTGGGACAGGTACCACAGTATGAAGCTGAAGCTAACGAGAGAGTCCCAAGGTGGGAGTTTGGTGCCTGTGTAGCACCACAGCCCCTCACCAACTCTTTCATATTAATACCACATCAGTCAGGAGGCTGAAGTGCTGTAGCTGTTTTGGTAGCATATGGGACCAGAACAAAACTGCAAGCCTGGGCTGGAAATGGATGCAATGCTGGTCCCATGGTTTTATCTTCTTTTTGCTTGCTGGATTCTGGAAAAGAACTTACACAGTCTCTTTTGGGCTTGAGCAAAATGTTGTAGCTGAACTATTTCCAGCTTCCAAAAAATTTTGTTTTCAATGACAAATTTAAACTAATTGCTGTTTTCCCTGTTACTTCAGAGTCTTGGGTTTTGTTTGATCAGGTCTCTCATTTATTTGTGGGTGCCACTCAGGAAGCAATTCAGCCCATCATCACTTCTACAGCCAAGTGCCACAAACTTGGTTTTAAGCCAGAGGCTACTATGCATAGGGTAAGTAATAGACACAAGTAGTGATTTGGCTCAGTCTGAGCTCTTCCTGAAATGCTGGCTCTTGCACAAAAAGCAATACTGTTGCAACCCATGAAAAGGTCAGCAGTAACTTACAGCTGCAGGACAGCAACATCTGATTAAGTTTTGCACTCTCTCTCCTTTTGTTTCAGGCCTGGACACTGACTGTAACCTCCAGGTACAACCACAGAGCTCAGCCAACTCCAGACTTCCCATTTCTGCGGATAAAACTGAGTTCTGCAGTGGTGGTAGAATAGCAGAGAAAGGAAATAAGGGCTAGAAGGGGTGAAAATTCAGACTGAAAACAGGGCTTTGGTTAAAGGACCAGTGGTACAGGCTGTGACTGTGATTATTCCTCTGCCTTAACATTTAACTCAGCCTCTGTTACAGACCATCCCTCCTCACCCTTTCCATACCGAACAGCTTTCTGCCCCTGCAACAGAGCTTCTCTCATTCTCAAATGTCTCTTCGTTGATACCCACAGGGGAAGGAAGGAAGTTGGTTTGTGTCAAAATACCAGAGGTCTCCTGGTGCTACTGGGAAGGTCCATCACCTGTGAGGGCTGACACCCTCATCAGCATCCCTCATAGTAGATTAGAGGTGGGGACAACTCTTCAGGTTAAAATAGCCAGTTCCCTACAGTTTGGAAGCTGCTGCCCTTCTCTGCGTATGCCTGTGCAGCCTCCCCTGCAGTGCAGGACACTCAGACCCTCTGGGCACTTTGCTGGAAATGGGCTCATGTGAGGTTCAGATCCGTGCTCAACAGCAAACCTTCAGCCTTTTAAGCAATTAGACTGCAGTTTGTGTTCCTATATGCTCAAATCTTAAGGCTGTTTTCATTTAGTTGTTACTCAAAACAGACTCCCTCCCATAGCACTAGGAGCTTGCCTTAGTGAAAAATATGAGGGTACATAGCTCACAGGCAGGACTGAAGGACAGCAGAAGAGTGATGTTTAGCCACCTCAACAGAAAAATAAAGTAATACCATTTGAACAATAGCAACCTCTATAGGCTCTTCTAATTTATGGTAGATATATGCACCATTTGGTTTTGGAAAAATTTTTTTCAATCTGAGGTAGGAAGAATTTAGTGCTTGTAGTAAGACATACCATCAATTTTGTTGTGATTGAAAATGAAGGAACATTTCCCTTTTATGTTTCTTTTATATCTTATTTGCTATGGTTTGGGTTTTTTTGTGTGGGTTTTTTTTTTTTTTTTTTAATAACAAGTTCAACATGTAGGAAAGTAAAAACAACAACCACCCCACATTTAGTCTTCTTTTCCTGCTCGGTTTTAAAGTGAAAAAAAAAAAAGTTTCTTCAGCCAATCTGGAGTCCTCTTTTTCTTTGCCTCATTGTGTATAGCATGTGTATGTGTAAAGGAAAAAGAAATCTCGTCTGAGATCTCTCAGCTGAAAATTTGGGCATGTCACTAGAAAGCTGCAAGTTTTTGCTATATTTTTCACGTGGCAAAACAAAATTTATACACATTGTATCTGGCATTAGAGGAACTAAAATGATTCAAGCCTCACTTGGGCTTTCCGTTCAACAATCTGGGATGGGAAACAAGGTGGCTTCTGAACAGCAGGAAATGTCACTCTGTGAGATAGTGGTTTCATGACAGTGGCTTAACTACACCTGTGACAAAATACAGACTGCAGGGTTGTTTTGCTAGAGAAGGGATCAATAACTCAGACTTTGATTACTTAAAAAGAAAATAGGGGAAAAAAAAGGTGAAAAAAATAACTGAAATTTGGAGAATTGCCTGCATCCATGTATCCTCTAGTAGAACAGGAAAGAAGTTTGCCCAGCAACAGAGGCAGTGACTGTAGCCTTTTGCAAAAGGACGATGAGGCTTCCACAACTGTCATGACTCAAATTTCTCCTTCAGAAATGGGGATTCCTATCCTCTCCACACATACCTATAACATGTCAGGTCAACAGGTAGATATAAGCATCATTGAGAGAGTCTGAGGTACTAGCTCTGCAGTCTCAGTACTGGGGAGACATCCTGAGAAAGTTGTGCAGCAGTGGTGGTAGAGCAGACAATAGACAGGTTGGATATACTCAGTAGATACGTATTGAAGTGGCAGATCAGATCTTCCGGTTGTAGATCAGAAACCCGGAAGCCTTTTAAATCCAGAGGGAGAAAATAAGAGAAACGCTATAGTGTTTGCCACTCATGCTTTTCTGAAGAAACACAGATCTCAACATACATTCAGCCAGAGCCATCTCCTGTTAGAAATGATCTACCTATGCAGGGCTCCAAATGCAAGTCCAGATTTGGGAAGGACAGATAGTGAGGCCCTTGGTCATCCACAAAACCCCAAGGGAAGCTTTACAGGCAAGACTGCCTGGAAGACTGAAGCTGGAGGATTGGCATTCTCAAAGCACATCTGTTCAAATCTCTTGGAGCAGAGGCTCAACTCACCTGGAGGTGAATGGAAGGCAATTAATATGTTCATATCATTTCAAGTCAGGCATCCACAATTGGTGCTTATTTGGGAGTCATATTCCTTGACAAAATTTATTTTAACCAGAAATAAAAAGGCACAAATTTGGTGAGGCTAATTATTTGCCAAATAATTTGTTTACTTTCTGATGTGTGTGATAACCTTTGTGCTAGGTGCACAGAAGAACGTGACATTTTAGATTAAGAGGAGCTTCATTGTGGTTAGCTCAAATGCCTCTTGGCAGGCAGTGAAATGGCTGGCTGTATATTTACAAGCCAAATGTCATCTATATAAATCAAATCTTGAACACAAATACCTAGAGACATTGTGTTCCTGTATGCAAAAGTTCATCATGATATTTTCTGTGTTCTTGAGTGTGAAGCATGAATGAATCATTTGAAACAGCATTCAGGAGTTACAGACAGTCACTGCCCCTGTCTTGGGCAGCATACAGAGAAACAACAAAATCTCTCACCCATACCAAGATTTTAAGGTTTTATCCCAGAATATCTGCTGTATGAAAATGCCTTGCAGAGCAGAAGCCTATGCATTTATGGAATCTAAGCTGGAAACAAGCTAATTAATACCTTAAAGAAATAGCTGGTTACTCCTGAGAGCTAAGAATCAGAAAATGGAGGAAATGGAATACCATGAAAGAAAACAAGGTGAGAAATAATGAATTATTTGAGATTAGGTCCTCTCCTATGAGCTGTTCTGTATGAATATCTCAGGTTTTAACACAGAGGAAGAGGAAGGATAGGAGAGTTGAGTCAGAGAAGGACTAAAGGGGATATTTTTGGAAAGGTATTTGGTTTGTTGAAGATGAAGCTGGTAGCCAAGAGCAATCAGAGATTGCTGATTTTCAGTGGAGTGAGGCAGTTAACTCTGGACATTTGATTTGGTGCCTTTTAACTCCAAAAATGATTTATCTCTGTTATTTGAAGAGCATTTCATAATCACACACAATGTATATGACAGCATCTGCTCCTGAATTCAGAAGAACCAGAAATTTAGCAGCGTCTTCTTCACACGATACATCAGGTTTTCTTTTTCCGTAAGAGTCATTCATGGAAAATGGACTCCACAAACCTGCTGTACACTGCTGAGCCCAGCAAGGTGCAGAACAGGATCTTTTTTTACCTTGTTTATGTCCATGATTTAAAAAGTCACCTGCAGTTTTCAGAGACAAACCACTGTTGAAATTTTCAGTTCTTCTTAATATAAAAATAAGCCCTACCAGTTGAACACTGTAACACTTCACCATCCTGAAAGGTGTAAAAGTACAGAAAAAAATCCTTTGGAATTCATCCTAAATGAAACTGACTACTAATCTGTTAACAGGAAAAAGAGAAATCAGCTTTTTCTTTCCCCAGAGGCTCCTCTTAGCTGCAAAATAGTAGAGTGGAATAAAACCTTTTTGTTTCAAGGCAAAGTGACTACAATAAATGTGGCTTGCCATGTGGCACTTTGCGCACCTTTGGGTCTGAATTGCCACAGGTGCTTGTATGATTTCAGCCTCAGCATTACCCTCTAGAAACTGCCTCCTGTGAAATATTCAGTAATTCCAAACTGGATCCAAAAGCAACGGGAGTTGTTCAGTTCTCTCTGTCACCTTAATGGGGAAAAATAGAGAACCGGAATGCATTTGAACAGGTAGAGCAAAGTTGCTGCAATCTTAATTCCCATTCTCTGAGAACACCCAGAGACCTGATACAAGTGAGTGTCAATCAGATTTCTGCAGAGAAGTCTGCTGTTGTTTTATCCATCTGACGTACAAAGGGATCGTCTTGTCATGGTTGTCTCAGTCATGGACACCCACTCTTCTCTCTGCTCCATTTGGTTTCAGAAAACGTGTGGTTTCTGCAAGACGACCGGTTTTGCTTTTATTTATTCAGCTGAATTGCCTCTTGCTGCCTTAAGCAGTTTTTGTTGGAGAAGCTGGGCATGCAGGGATAAGGGGTCCTTAATGGCAGCTATTTTCAGGATGCCTTCCTCATACCAGAGATTCAAATCTGAGACCAGGTGATTTTTATGACATTTTTACATCCTTTCTTTTGGTCTGCGTGCGCTATTATCCACAGCGTTATCAACAGATCTAGTTCATTTTGGAGATCTTGCTGTTTATGGAGAGAAACAAAAGCTTTCATCAGTCATCTGATATGGCTGAAAAAAAAGACACGCTTGCTTGGGCTCACCAAACCTCTTTTCAGATCTGAAAAATAATTTGCATGCTTGCAGTAAGAGTCCCAGCTATGCAGCTGTCTCTTATCACACACTGTTCTCAGCTTTAAAATGTATGAACAAATGTATTTGGAGTGATGAATAGTAAATAATCTTTATCTCAACACACTCTTTTATTCCACAAAGTCTCAAGATACTTCACAAAAAGTAATAAACTTTCTATAAAGAATAAGGACCAACGTGCTGCCACCTCCTCAAGGAGAAGTGGCAAATACTTAGCAATACACAGCTACTCTGCAGAGGACAGATACTCACACATACAAAGCCTTTGCATACTGAAGCACTCATAAAAGACAGGAAGAGTTCTCAGGGTTTTTCCTTATATTCGCAAGCCTTTGCCTGCTAATGAAAAGTTAACGGGAAATGAAAGATAACAAAGGAAAGGTTTCTGAGTTCTAAACGGAAGTCTTAATTGGATTCTAAAGAGAACAGATAGCAACCCAGATTTTGCAGTGTCGAGTGAACTTTAAATATAGAGTGGGACTGACCAGCTTGGAGTTTGCCCAGAACACCAAATTTGAAACACTTGCCCATTAAGAACCGCCCCCAGTCACTGCGAAACATCTTAGTTTTTCTGTATTAAGGAGCGTGAGGCCTGCAGCAGGGCAGTGCCCTCCCCAGATTCTGGGCGTTTGCTAAGTGCCAGCTCAAGAGCCAACACACAGAAATTTCCCGAAAATGTTACTGCACTGCAATGTCATGCACTTGTCTTGCAAATTTTTTCTTTAAGCTTTATGCTGCAATTCTTTATGTCATTGGGGCAGCTAATGTGAATTGGTTTGGAAGCTATAACCCTTCGTACCCTGTGGCTGAGAGCTTCAGCTGTCGAGCCCCAGCCTTGTTTTGCACAACACAATTGTCACCGTGATAAAGTTTTCTATAAAAATGCTGTTAAGATGTGAGAAAGCCCATGACCTAAAGCCATACAGAATAAGAAAAGCAAAACAAGAGACTCAACAGTATTTGCTGAGATGAGCTTGCTTAAAGCTCAGGGATTGAAGAGGAAAACACTGACATGAAAAGCTGTGAAATCCTAGGGAAAGAAATGCAAAGAACTAGAAGACAGCAAATCAGCAACATCAAAGATCAGCCTACACCAAGATGCAAGATGCAGAACCCTCCTCACATGACTGATGACTGCCTGTTCACAGATACTCATCCAAAGTCACAAGCGCGTTTGCATAGCCTTGTAGCACTGTAGTCCTAGCTATCCACCGCATGTGGATTTATTCACCGATAAATAAATGTTATGTACTCTGAAGCTGTTTTCTTTGCTTGAAGACTCAAGCATGGTAGATGTACCCAACTAAAAGCAACCCAGAAGCAAAACGCTAAGGAATAAGTGAGCCTTTACAAGAGGGACTTCTATTTCCATCCCTCTTCCCCTCGTTAATTCCCTGCTGTCCATTTGCTTCTGGAAGCCCAACTGTCAACTAACTCCATGGTCACGGCAGCTGGTCTTGGTAAGGGAAGATGCTGCTGGCTGAAGAGAGGAAAGGAGATACATTAGTCAAGCCTTTCCTCTCACCTTCCTCTTGACTAAAGGAGAAGGGCACCATTAAGGGATAAAGGAAAAAGGAGCAGACATGGGGAGGGAATCCAGCAAGATGAGGTGGTTCAGAGCAGAACTAAAAATGAGTATTTCTGCGTTTGTTATGATGGCTGTGGAGACTCACAGTACATTCTAGTACTGATCTGACTAGGCTAGAGCCACATTTCTGTTTCTAAAAGGAAGAGCAGGAAACAATCTAGATGTTCCCTGAAGAAGGCAAACAATGCTTTTGTCCCCTCCTAGTTGCTCTCTCAGCAAGAAATTCAGTAGTGCAGTATGATTTCCACATAGTCTGGGCAGTAGGAGCTCAGGCATTTGTTGCCAGCACCCACAAGCTTCCATTAGCCCAAACAGGAGTTGCATAAGCCAGGCTGAGGAGAAAGCCTGTCTTCTAGAGAGATTACACCACCAGTTTCTGCAGTACAGGCCTATTCAGATCCACATCCACTGTGAAACCTGGCTTACAGCCCAAATCAGTAATCCTGCAAGCAATGCAGGTTTTCTAGTACAAAGAAAGTAGTTCCTTTCTTGCCATTTTCATGTTTTAAGAAACTCACTTTTTGGATCAGGGTTGAATCACAAACAAACAAATGCTAAGAGAAAAGATCACATGCATAACCCTACAGTGTATTTACATATGTAAATAACATGTAATTTTCACTATCTAATTACTGTTTCATGTCCTGTTTCCTGATGTAGTCTATATTTAAATTGTATATTTGCCTCTATCTACTTTGTCATAATGTGTCTTGATATGAATATTCATACCACTGTTGACTGTTTGATTACTTCTATGCCAACCTTGAAAATACTACGCTTGCAGCACAGCAAACAGCTGGGTGCTGTGGTTGTATAACAGAGAAGAAAATAAAATACAATAAATAATGCTCTGACTAATTTAACAGAACTGTTTTGGATCAGTCCGTATTATCTTTTCTTTTTTTTTTTTCTTCCTCAGGATTTTTTACTCTTCTTATAAATTAAGAAAAGTTAGTCCTTACTGTAGTGCCCTGAATTACAGCTCTGGAGACTTGATTTCCATAGAAAATGAGTGGTGCAAGTACCAGGCAACGTAGAATTGCTGCACATTGTACAGTCTTTTCAGGTGGGAGAAAAATGAAACAGTTTCTATTGCAGCTGGATGCACATTCCGTTTTCATCATGTGAATTCTGAGAAGGCATTTTTACTGTTCTAAATCAGAAAGGAAAGGAAAAAATTAAAAAACCCCACACACAGTCTAGTGGAGTTATCTAAGGACAAAAAAAAAAAAAAAAAAAAAAAAAAAAAAAAAGGAGAAAGATCAACAGAATTACATCTGCTGAAGTATCCTGAGCCAGTTTCCTTCCATTATGACTGTTTTATATCATGAAGTTTTGATGCTCTACTTGTATTTCAAAACAAAGGCATTTTAAAAAAAAAACAAACAAAACAATTTCATTTGGAAAAAAGAATGAGAAGTCACATTATTTTAAGACTTATCTGTTTCATAATTCAAGATCTGGGAAGAGAAACAGGCTAATTCCCCATTCTTTTAGTTTAATACCTTGGACTGAAGGAGCTGTGCCCTGACAGCACCTGTTTCCCTGCACTATGGGTGAAATCTGGAGTCACCCTGGCAAACACAGCAACGCGTGTCCTGGCCTGGGTGACTCCCCGTCCCCCAGGACCATTAACTTGTGAAAGACACGCAGACTTGCAGGTGGCGGAGAAGGGGGATGTTTATGACAGCGCCATATTGACTCTTGGCCACACACAGAACAGTCTATCACTCTTCTGGTCTTCTTTCACCCCCTTCCAAGAGACACCTACATACCGCACTTTCCCCACCCTGTGCAGTTAAGCTACTTGGGGCAGTTTCAGAGATGCCTACAAACCAACTGCCAGTCACTCTTAGGAGCACCGAGCTCACAGCTAGGTTATGTGTCCCGCTTTTTTTTTTTTTTTTTATTTTAAGAAAAACTCGTTACTCAGTCTACACTGCTTATATATTCACCTCTGAAGTTATCTTCTAAGAATCTTCACATTGAAGACACCATTCTCTAACAACTTTGCAGTTATGAGTCAGTGACTTCAGAGATTTCCAGCCTACAGAAAGAAATAAAGCTGGTCTGAGGTAGGAAGTTACTTCTGTGAGAAGCCATGGAGTGCCTCATCCTGAGACATGGTTTTATTTCATGGCCTCCGCTGATTTATCACGTACTACGGAGTAGTTAGGAAAAGGAGCTATAGCTGCTAAAAAATGCAAAAAGTTCAGCTGACAGGGATCTTCAGCTAATTAAGGTGTTGTGGCTGAGGATAACCCAACTCTATTGTCATCTTTGCTGTCTTCATTCCTGCCTCCACAGAGGCTGAATATATTTACTCATGTTCAAATTAGGAACACAAATGGACATGAGCAGCATAGCAAGATTTTGTTATGGCAACCTTTCTCCTGGCTCCTAATTATCAGATTTGCTACTTTACTGGTTAGGACCAGACTAAAATGTATCCCCACTTTTCTGCACATAGAGGTTTCATGGAAGGAAGAGCTCTAAGGTTATCTTAATGGCTCCCCGTAGATCCATTTACAAATTTCACCATGGGACAGCGATGTTGAGAACCAGTGTTTGATAGGGGCCAGGTTCACAAGAGGTTTGAGGGGACTGCACCCTATATTGGGACATGACAAAGGTGCACTCATAGTCAGAGCCCATTTTTGAAAATCAGATCTTAATCATTTCATTTTATGGATGGATGAGAGCATTATTCACTGAGGACCACTTCTTTCCCACACAATACATCTAAAAGAGTTCTACTGGGATATGAAAATGTAAAAATGCAATTGCCAAAGTTATTAAAATTAGATTGTTGCTATGTAACATGCTGCCATTTTTTAATCTATGCAGACTGCATCTCATGCTTGGACACAGTTCAAAGCTGAAATGGACAAACTGTAAGGACCAGCAGGAAACTATAAGTTCCCAGAACTGTTTTGAGCTTTAACTAAGTTTCATCTTTAATGATTCTGTTCTGCCTCCAAATAAACTGAATAATGACTGGAATCTAAAGCTTATTTAGGAAGTTGCCATAGTAACAATTAACTACCTCTAAGCCTTGCAGCTTTATTTTATCTTTTTTCACTAAGGTGCCCTAAATTACTTGAATCCTGAATAGCTACAGTAATATATCCATGTCTTTGAACTAAATGACATGGTTTTGCTAGAACCCTCATTATGTGAATATCGATTGAATTTCTAATTGGGACTAGGCATCATCTTGCTGACAGCATCAATGACAGAAGCGTTGTAAGAGCAAGAAAAATTACTAAGAGAAAAAGAAAAGAAAAAAAAAGCTGTTTCCAATAGGAAAGAAGATAGGCTGATTAAGCAGAAGAAACAGTGAATGGAGTAAAACAGGCTTAAATCAGGAGTGTCAAACTCGTTTTCACTAGAGACCACATCAGCCTCCTGGTTGCCTTCAAAGGGCCAAACGTAATTTTAGGACTGTATAAATATAGGAGTAGTTACATTTATACAGTCCTAAAACTACGTTTGGCCCTTTGAAGGCAACCAGGAGGCTGATGTGGTCTCTAGTCAAAATGAGTTGGACACCTTTGGCTCAAATGATTAAATTTATATGGTCTACAAACCTCCTCTAGGTGCAGTGCTGTTTGTTTCTGCTATTATCCTCTTACGCTCTATTAAATATAAAAATATAAGAACAACACAAAGAGGCTGACTCTGACCTCTGGATTAAATAATTATTCATGCCAGTGCAAAGGGCATATTAACCCAAATTGTTCTAATTTTGGTGCATTTTCCACTCACTTTGTCCTGACATGAACCATTCTGATATTATAAATTGTTTCATGAAATGTTGTGCCCTATATTTTCCTCTGCCACTTTGCCTGCTGTCATTTGACTTTATATTTGATGAAGCAGAGCTTCTGAAGTGATAGTGTTTCTGATGTAATCAAAAACCATTATCGTATCCCTCAAAGCTCAAAATGTGCCCAGGCACCCATTTCCTTTGTTTTTCCTACCAACTAGCTTTAATCCTCAGATGCAGGAATCTGATTCATAGAAGCTGCATCTTACCTAATGTGTGGGGACAGTCCTTGGACTGGGAATCTCTGAAAGGACCACACCAGTGTTTTTTCTCCTGTAGAGACTTCCAAGTATTATTGGGAGAGGCCTGTGGGAAAACATGCCATGCAGAATACCCTCACCCTATGTCTAAAGCCTCTGTGTGCTGGTATGAATCAGTATGCACCATGCATACACGGTTTTCCACTTGTCTTTTCAACTCTTTCCATGGATTGTATTCTGGGAGTCAGTCATAGTTGTAGGTGCCTGGATTTTCTAAACTAACTTTCCAGGGCATGACCTGATTCCTAGGGAGCAATTCAGGGCCTCACAAAGAGCAAAGAAAAGCTCATCACAGTAACATGGCTCCTTGTTTTCTTTGCCAAGGCAAATGGGGCAACTGAGGTACCCAGTAGTTGTAATAGCTCCCAAGCTTAATTTGCTTCTGCTGGATCCTCAGAGCAGCTGTCTCAATTTACCCATTCTTTCTCAAGGAGCAGAGTAATGCTACTTTTGTGGTCAACTTTCACTGCACATATCCAGAGGGGACTATGCAGGGTCAGTATCATGCTTCCAGTAGTTCTGAGGAGTTTAAGAAACACAACAAGCAAAGTATATTTTTTTCTGTAATGCCTCACTCCTGAGTTGTAGTAATTGCCAGTTTGCTTTCAGCCTCTAAAGTCTTCTGTGATCAGAGTTAAAATCTGTACCATTGCATTCAACAGTCAATAATGGCCAGAAGTAGCCACAAAAGAGGAGCCTTTAGCTGTATTAGATGAGACTGAAGTCTGTAGCATTAGCACATGCTGCCATTCTCTTATCTGTTCTGTATTCAGCGTATTTTTGTCACCCATCTCGAATTAGTCCCACCTGTTTTGTACATGGCCCTATTTATTGTACTAGAAAAAGCAGTGCATTTTCATCTTTATATATATATAAACAGTACATTCCTAATTTCCCAAGTGAAAGCAGAGAAAAAACCCCACCTATCAGTGGTTCCATTCAGAAAACAAGTAGTCTTTCTTCCATCAGATAACTACAATCAGTAACTGATAGAAATTGAACTTTAAAGGAATTGGAGCAAAATAATTCCAATTTCACTTGATGGTATGCCTTTTCTAAAGTCAGTCCTAAGGCAACAGAGGAAAAAGCACATGACTTCACTGTTACTTTGATGAAAACAATATTCATTTGGATTACCCTTAAACCTGTCCTGGGGTTTAATAATCACTTTAACTGCAGATAGCTTAAGAGAAATAGCTCAATACTGTTTTTATATTATTTTGCCCACATCTTGAAAAGAATCTCTGCTAGTCTGCTGAACACCTTTTTTTTTATAATAAAAGAACAGTATCCTAAAGCAAAGATGTTTCCTCCATCCCTATATCTGATAGGAAGAAACACAATAATTCAATGCAAATAAAATCCAGAACAAAAGGATAAGATATGTTAATTTCTGAACCTGAGAAAATGATTCAGCAGCCATAGATTTCTTATCTGCATTGCAGTTCTCAGAATTTTCATAATTTACGTGACTAAGAGATGTTTGGCTGTTCAACCTTGTAATTCACAGGGAAATAGCATCTGGCTATTTACACTGTTATATTGACCTTGGAGAGCTTCCTGTACATATTTTTCTCTTGCAAAAATGCCTACTGCCATTACATAAAGCAAAATACCAGTGACGCCAATCTTCAGAGCATTATATAGCGGGGACTCAGCTCCTGGGCAATACACTGTTTGTACTTAGCATAAGACAGGAAAGTCGCTTGGAATGGAAGAATGAATAGGCAAAGTTTTCAGCCACCTCTATACTGTATAGTGCGAGGTAAATATTTGGACAGTACAAAGAGGTATCTATTACTTACACACATTCCAGCCAAAACACCCTTCTCCCTTACAAGCCAGCTACTGGTTTCTAACTCCTCTTATTCTTTTCTAAAATTCTCCTAACAGACTGTGCTTACTGGGACAGGACAGCTGGAGGTGAAACATCTGACTTGCATGACGGGGAAGATGGACGAGCAGAAGCGGGAGAGCCCCTGGGGCGGGGGCCATGTCAGGCTGCACTGGCCGTGGCTGTTACTCACTGAGTAACAGCAGGCTGCCTTATAGACTGGGGATGAACTGGGCTGGGACGGCTAAGGGGTAAAAGCACTGTCCCCTCAGTGGGTGCAAATGTGCTCGAGCACACACAGGGCTGGAAGCTGCTCTGAGCAAGATGGCTGCATGGCAGCGAGCAGAGTAACTGCCCACCTGCTCTCAGCAGTTCTAGAACAAACATCACTTCTGTAAGGGCTGCTTAAAAGGCAAACATCAACAGCTAAAAAGGCAGTTGTCACATTTACGACATCTATTCAGCAGCATCTGGAATGTTGTGTCCAGTTCTGGGCCCCTCAGTTCAAGAAGGACAGAGAGCTGCTGGAGAGAGTCCAGCGTAGGGCAACAAAGATGATTAAGGGAGTGGAGCATCTCCCTTATCAGGAAATGCTGAGGGAGCTGGGTCTCTTTAGTTTGGAGAAGAAGAGACTAAGGGGTGATCTTATTAGTGTTTATAAATATATAACGGGGAATGTCACAAGGATGGAGCCAGGCTCTTCTNGATTGGACTGGATGAGCTTTCGAGGTCCCTTCCAATCCTTGCATACTGTGATACCTACCCACTCTACCCAGTTTTCTTCCCAGGATGGACACTCCATTTTCTGAAGACATATTGGTCTTGGAAGCAGCCCCTTACCCTGGGCACTAACCTCACAGCCACTGCATCTTCAGGTCTTTTGCTCCCAGATCTTGAGGCCCCCTGATGCTCTGCCCTCCATCTCCCTCCTCCTTCTGCTTTGTTCGTGTGAGCCTCTGGCTTGGTAGGGCAGCTCTTTGCCCGTCCTTTCCTGTGATAGCTGTGTGGCAGCAAAGCAGATGAGGTTGACAGCCCCAGTCTGCCTCCCTCCACACCTTATTTTC
The DNA here is from genome assembly GCA_013399365.1 of Pampusana beccarii. Lineage (NCBI taxonomy): Eukaryota > Metazoa > Chordata > Aves > Columbiformes > Columbidae > Pampusana > Pampusana beccarii. The sequence goes on from VWYH01000376.1 coordinate 149,454, forward strand.
CAGGAAGTTTGTGTTGTCTTGTATGGAGAGTCTCCCCATTTCTTCCTGTGGCCAGTCGCATATTTCTGTCAAGGCAGACGTGGCCTCCACACTGTGTCCCATGGCACCGGTGGTGCTCAGCACAGACCTGGTTGTACAAACACAACACATGCTCTTTAATACATATGCTTCATTCGTTCAGCCCTGTTTAATCCAGACACATTGATTCATGCATTTACTTTCCTTGCAGATATTAATGCCAGCTCATACATACAGAATGAGAAGGGAAGTAGCAATAGCACTGAAATTGGCCTGTAACAGATGTTAGCAAAGATAGTTATAACATCTGCCTGGCGTATATCTTTGTTTCTTGGGTGATGTGAGTGGTAGAGAAATAAAGGAAACAAAGAGGGAAGGGTTGTAAACCTTAAGTGTATGTCTGGAAATGAAATAATTTTGTACATTCATTGCTTCTGTCTGAAGAGGAGACATCTTAAAACTCTAGGAATTACACTCTGAACCCAAGGAGAAAAAGCTATATACCTTTGATTTCTTGCAGAAATGTCCTGTGGTTTTTCTGTAGCGAGCAGAAAAAAAGAGTACACTTTCAAAAGTGGTAACTGGAGGCAGTTACTAAAGAAACCAGCTGTTAGAGTCCAGGTGTCCTGAGGCTGGAACCTGTTGCTGAAAGATAAAATGCTCAGTTAAAGTCTAGCTTGTGTCTTCAATTAAAATGGTGAATTTTAGACAAATGCACAGGTATTTTCCTTTGATATTTGTGGAAGCACATTTACATTTTATCACAGAACGCATTTATTGTTATTAGACCTTAAAGATACATTAAATAAATGATTTGGTTTTGAACATTTTAAGTCGTTGTTGTAATCACTGAAGTATGGGGTTTTTGTCTTTTCCCCACTCCACTTATGCTTTTGCAGTTAATAGTACTGAAAAAGTAACGACGTTTTGTAATAATTTCTAGACTGGGCTGCTAATTTACTTCTCATTATCGAAAATACATACTGACACTGCTAATGTTCAATATTACATATGAAGGTGGCTGATTTTTTGTGATGGTTTTAATGGTGTCTTATTTTGTAACATGTGGTGTAATTTGTGGGGTCCGGTATTTGTATCACATTCACAGGCAGGCAGAGTCTATAAACGTTGTGTTGTTCCTTGCAAAGTTCTTGGGCTTTCTGATGAGAAAGACGTAATTGATTTGTTTTACTGACTCACAGAAAGTATTTGTTTCAGATTTGTCCTCTACTATACACTGTCTACAGAAATAAGTTCACATCCAGTATAAAAATTAGGCACAGGGCAATGAAAGATGTACTGGAATATCACAATATTTAGTTGTCACATATCTTAAATCCACATAATCATACTTTTCTTCAGACACTCAGATACACCATTAAACTTAACCACCTTAAGAATACTTGTATTAAAAGTAGTTCTTCAATACATTTCAATTTCTATTCCCTAAATGTTACAGAAAAAAAAAACAACCCAGAAATAACCTAATTTCTTTATGAACTTTTTCAAGAGGACATTACATATCTTATAAACAGATAGCTGAGAGCAACTTTGCTTTATTTTTTTATTATTTGCAGTGTGTTAACTTGTTATTTAATAATATGATTTACTATTTTAACTTGATTGATACTCATAATTATTATAAAGAATGATTCTTTTACATTATGACATTTTCTGTTGTTTCTGAGTTACAGCTTCATTGATTTTCACTAATTGTAAGAGCTCAGGTTTTCTCTACACACATACCCCTTTGTTTTGCTACTGGGTTGCCAAGGCTGTTTTGTATGTCTGCTATTAGAAAAAAAACCAAACATTAGATCTTCTCTTTGAGCCTGTGTAGCGGTTCGCCTATTTAATGAAGCCTGGTTTTATCTTCTGTTTTGATAATGTAGCTTGTATGGGCAGAAAGTATATATAAAAAAAATTTGATGAACTCTTAAGAAGGGGCTGGGTGGCACTTTAGAGAGAAATGGATAGGGAAAGACAAATAGTCCAGTGGAGCTAAGCAAATGCCCGAAAGCCCCCTGCCTAACTGCATTTTCTACTGTACAGTGAATCAAACATATTTTTAACTTTCTGTATTTTCTGTCCCAGTCACACAAACAGAGAAGTACACTTTCAAAGACCTATGTTGATAAATAGCATGATTGTATAAACAGAGACTTCTTCCTACAAAGTCTAAGACGTCCTTGAAAAACTTGAAAGACTTACACTAAGGCAGAGTGAGTCCTGAGCTGTGTCACACCGCTGCACTGACGAGCTCTGAGGAGTCAAATTCTCAAACTGGATATCACCGCAATACTTCAGATACATATATATCTGTATATATATATATACACACACAGATATATAGCTGTGCAAGGAAACAAAATCCATTATAGAGCTTTTTCAACAGGATGGTCCTATTGAGAAACTAGGAAATGGTGTCATTTTCAATGGCAACAATTGTCTAGAGATACCTTCTGAACAGATATAACAATCAATAAAATCATGCAACACAGATTACTTGCTTTGTTTAGTAAGAGGGATTGAAGACAGGTTTGTTGTGCATTAATTAGTAAAAGTCATTTTTAAAGCTCCTGTTAATCAGATTTCAGAGGATTTTTAACAACAGAAGCTACCAAGAGACATTAAGTAACTCAACATGGGTGATGTCATAAAATGCCATCAGTTAGGATAAAAGCTTATACTGGCTTTTTATTCTGTAGATTCAAGGACAAGTCCTGAAGTATTTCACTGGAGGCCACTAAGTTCAGGAAAGTTGAGATTAGAAGTTTACAAAATGCAATAAAGGTCAAGAAAACAGGCAGAGAAGCAGATCCTTCTTCTTTTTCTCTCAAGATTTGCTGTTAAATTTAGTGTCTGTAAAGTAGCTCTTGACTATGTAGTGTGGTAGGCTTATAGTGACTAGGTGAACAGTTTTTAGAATAGAGAGTTTTTATTCTACGTAAATACACACAATGCAATTCTAGCATGTGCCTGCCCTCAAAATGAGCTAAGGAAATAGCTGGGACATTATTGTACTAGTCTTCATACTCCCTATCCATCGATGCAGGGCAGATATCGGGCATCCAAAGATTTTTCTGCTCTTTCAGTTTAATTATGTATGGCTAATACATACAAGGATTGCTAGCAAGTTCCTCTTTTATGTGATCTTGCAACCTATTTAGAAAATGAAGTATTCCAGAGGGAACAGAAGCATTCATGATTCATGAAACGCTTTGGGCACAGACTCAGAATGACATTTCTCAGATCTGTGCTGTATACCCCTCCCTATTAAAAATGTGTCATTTCAAACATATGCTCCAAGAGCATCAAATTCAATAGGAACTAAAAACATAAATACCTTCTGAAGTAGGCATTCGTTGGAAATATTGTGCTGCAAACTGTAAGTTCTTAAAATAAAAACACCTGGCTATTGTTTAGCATGATATCTGTAGTTTAGGATCCCTCAAAACAGTCTGCAACTCTTCCCACTAAGGTCCATAGTCTTTGGAGCAGAACCCTAATAATCAGGTGTGAACATTTTTAACATTAATGACAGGTCTCACAGAAATCAAAGCATCACCAAATATTAAAAATCTATGACTAGGAATAGGCATTATCAGGTGCTTAAGAATTTTACTGGCTCCAAACCCGAATATTGGAGAAATTGTGGCACTAACAGGACCATGAAGCAGAGTAAGTTTGTTTTCACAGCAATTAGCTTATTTGGAGATGGTCTTTTAAATAGAGTTCCCTGGGTGATATGGTAAATATTTGGTTTGGTACCTAAGACTGTATATCTTAAAAGGTCACTTTGTAATCTGCCTTTCAGTACCCAGGAATTTCAGTATTTGAACAACCATTCTGCAAATTGTGATACATTGCCTTGCATCAGAGCTTGCAGTTAAATACACTGAAATAGAGATACCTTGCTCTATATGTGCATAATTTCATAACTTGTCTTCATTTCCAAAGGCATCGCCAATTGAAATACATTATCATGTTGTGTTATGAGTTAATGATCAGAGGTAGATATGAAGGAGTCAAGTGAGCCCTCCAGTAAGTCCTCCTCCATTTCGTACTTACACTGTTTGTACCAATTTTTCTTATACTCTCTGCAGCTGTGGCAAGTTATTAATATTTTTATTTTGCTAATTGCTTTGTTGCCTTTTTGTTTTAGTAAAGGATACAATCCATAGGTGCTTTAGGGAGCTCCTTTACCTCCCAAAGTGTAAATATCTATATGCAATTAGAGTCTTATAAAATTACAAACTGCAACCCTTCAATAGTTGTGGGGAGTTACTTATATTGCATTTCATGTTGTGGGAATCTGCATTCAAGAGCACTAGAGAAGGCTGTCAATGCCACTGCACTGCTTGGACTTGCCAAGGCCTGAACACAACAGCACAATAAAGCACTAAAGTGGTTTGTCAGATCTCACCAGCGCCACAGTGCACTCCCAGTTAGGCACAGCACAGAGCATTTCTTCAAAAATTCATCATAGTGATCTGCATGCCATTTTCCATATGCTTTCAATCAAGGCTTACATACATTTGCTGAGCTCATCTCAGATGGGGTTGAAATCATCTTGAGATGGAGCTCATAAAACTGACATCATATCACTATGCATCTTGCATGAGTTTCTTAGTAATTTCTTGTTCATATTTTCACAAAGAGTTATAGTCGCATCCTTAGCAACAATATATGTATATTGGGCTAGATAGATTACTAGACTCACCTGAGAGGGTATGTTTTATGTTCATACGGATAGCCTTCCTCCAAGGCAACAGCAGCTCCCAAAATGTTAAGGAAGTTCCTCTCAATAAGAAGGTGCTCCTCTCTCTGGGGAATCCTGTGTTTCACATTGCTTTGTATGGCAAACTCCTCTGTCTGTTACAAGCAGGTGAGAAAAACGAGGAGGGGAGTGAGAACTGATCCGTGATGGACTTCGTGGGTTTTTTTTCATAGTTAGCCTCTGCAGTGGATGCTACTAACTCCAGGCTAGTTTACTGTTCTAATTTTCGTGTTCCTTACTTACCCATAGATGGTAAGTAAATGCTTCACAGTGAATCGGTTGAGTACGTTTGGACTTGAAGCACAACTGCTGCTGCTGTGGGGTACTAAAATACAGATAAATAGTACATCAAAAGTTATGTAAGGCAGTACAATACAGTGGCAAGATACTGTTTTTAATTACGTAACACAAACCAGGTTTTAAATTACATAGTATCTTGTCTTGGACTGCATTAAGGGAACAGTTTGTAGACAGAAACTTACTCTTTTCCTGTTCTACCTCCCACGAAACTCTATATTTATTAGTGAGTGATCCTTCATGACTTGAAATTTATACTAACAGGTGCATAACACATAATCACTTACTTGAAGATGAAATGGAGGCTGGCAAATTACCCTGAAGTTATTTGATTTATCCTGGAACAATAGAGGCGAAAACCTTTTCCAGCTCAGCACACTTGTGAGACACTTATATTGCAGCTGGAAATCTTGGAAAAGATAAAGCAAAATTGAAAGTAGAGAGTTGCTGCTGTTTTGCTGAAAGGCAATTCATTTTAAAAATTCCTGGAGAGTTTACATTTTGTATTACTTACCTGAGAACGACTTTATGGGCACTCCTTTCTGGTATTGCCTCGCAACGATATTATGGTTGCTGTTGGAGAAGTAAGGTGAAATTCCACTGTTTAATGTACTACAGTTTGACAGTGACTCCTTTTTTATAACTGATAGTTATTTTAATATGCAAATATGTGGATCACAGACCTCTCTCATGTCTCCTATTTGTATTCTTTAGTGGCTGCTGCAGCTTACAATGTATCTAAGTCTCCTTATTACAAAATACTCCCATTGCCTCGCAAATTTGATTTTGGAAAGCTGACTGTATTTCAAAATCACATTCTTGTCAATGTTGTACACTGTAAAAAAAAAAAAAAAAAAAAAAAAGACTATCAGATAGCATTTTGGTTTAGAAGGATTCACAGTTTGCATAAAGTAATCCAAACCGGACAAAGTAGCAGCCATCCAGATCCTTATTGGACACTACTGAATGAGTTTTCCACTGTGGGCAGGTTAATATCTCACCCAAATTCAGTGGTCTCAGTAGTAGACAAGATACCAGTAAATCTGAACTGTGCCAGGCGTCAATCAATAATTTCACTGTGGGTAACAGCAGAACAGGAAGCAGCTCCCATGAAAGCACAGAAATGAAAGAAAAAAGAGGAGTGATATAATGTTAATTGGCTCCTCAACATGTTACCATTTCCTACTGAGCCAAGTTTCAGATAAGAATTTAGAATGTGGATAAAACGCAATAAGCTAGTTTTGGATGAGTTATACAGAAATTATATTTCCTCATCTATTAATACCTGCATAGAGTTACGTTTTACCATGAAAAGCACTCAGTCTGGATCTGGCTACAATTTAAATATTTGACAGCTTACTACAGGTTAAAGTTATCCAGCCTCAAATTTCTCACCTCTGCCATAAGGTTCTTAAGCAACCTGAAGCAGGAGCTGTCAAATGCTACAGTGCATTGTGTCAGTATGTGCAGGTATTTATGTACAAGATTTAATGCATCTTTTAAGTACACGTTCTCCTACTTAGAGAAATTCTGTGGCTAGAGGGAAGGGAACCTCATGAGAAATCATGAAAGAAGATCAGATGATGGATGAGAATCAAAGGAGTCAGTCTAGAGCTTGGTGCAATCGTTTATAAAAGCTAACCATTTTCCGTGAATACTGACAACTTTGGAGGAACACTGCATGGTTTATAAATGAATGAGAAGTTTTGTTCTGAATAGTAAAGACAATTTTTACAGAAATAATAAAGGTCAGGACATGCTTGCTTTCTAGTTCACCTTAGCCTGTAAACAACAGGCGTGTGGGGCTGTTATGCCCAGATTCTTTGAAAATTAGCCCACGGATTTATTAGGGTGTGGATCCAGTCTGAGCTAGCATTTTGGTAGATTGCTCTTTGTATGTAAGCATAAACATGTAGCAAACATTACTTCTAATTATGCTGCCTGTTGTTTTTAATGTAGCAGACTAGAAAACCAGAATTATAAGGGCATCAAGGGCTAAAGTGAGATCGTGACCTATTATATATTCTATGATATCTCCATGTATTAAATCACAGCCCCCTTTAATCTCTTAAAACAAAGAATACGAAGTAAACTCTCTTGTTTGACACATCTTGTATTTTTTCCCCCAACTACGTAATCCCCACTCTCCTCACATGGCCCACTGGCAGGATAAAATAAAAAATGATGTGATGACTGGAAGATTGGTCCAGACAAGAAAAATAATCAAACACACAACACTGCTTTTTAAATCTGAGAGCAGTTAGCCATTTGCTGAAGAAGAGGCAAAAGAGATTATTTGGTTCTTGAACTCTTTCAACCAAGACCAGATTGAATATCAGCCTCAAAACTCTGCTCTGACTCAGACAGAATTCATGAACTTGATCAGGGCACTGGCAGCTGAAACCCTCTGGCCTGTCTGATGTAGAAAGTCTGATTTGATATCACAGTAGTCTCTTTTGGTCTTAAAATCTATGAATCTGTTTTCAAGCATGTCAAGTGCAATAGCTGTTCATACAAAACAGAATCTCTGCTTGGTTTATTCTCTTGGTAATGGATCCTGCTATCTACAATTAAGTTTGGGAAATGAAGAATCTAGAAGACTGACGTATTACTTTTTTTTAGATTGCCTGCTGAGGCTTTAGCTCTTTGTTAATTCCAAGAGACTGCCCTCTAGCCAGTCTTTGCATTTCTTTCACTCCGTCTTGCATATAAATATTTTACTGTGCTCCGATATAAAAATTTAATAGAATTTGAACTGAGGAAACATAGGTAGGACAAGGATATTCAAGCTTATTTTTATAAAATAAAAATTGTTTTTATCTTAGCTCTGTTACTAAAACAATTGAGAAGAAAGTGTATTTGTTGCTGTAGTTTTTGGAGGAAAAGATATAATATATTTTCATATTAATCAGGTAGTATATCTCTGGCTATTACAATATACATCTGCTTTATGATGACGAATGGCTGACCTCGATGGGAAACCACACAAGCTATGTGATCTTTTTCAATGCAAGAGAGATAGTTAATCTGTTCTGTGCCATAGCAACTTTAGAAAGTCACACCCACAGAGCATCTTTTCACTAAGACTGAAGTATTAAGAGACCATGCTTTTGTTTTAAATTGTACTGATTTACTAAATGCCCCTGTGATAAGATTTTTATCATTTCCCAGTGAGAAGAAGAGTAGAAGAAGATGGTAAAGACACTTTACAAGTAAACTGGTTATGAAATTCTGTGAGTATTCTTGATAGAAAAGAAACAAATTATGACCTAGTAGGTAGATGACTATATTCTAAGCTTGAAAGTATGGATTACTGAACTAAAAAATCATATCTTCTTGACTATAATTGCAGAGCCCCTAAAAATAGCAAAAAAGTATATTTGGAGTGTTAGGTTCCAGGAGCTGGAAGAATAGTGATGAATAAGTGATGTAATTTGGGGTCAATGTTTCAAGTTATCAAAATGTGAGACATGTCAGGATTTTTTAAGCAGAAACTGAAAAATGCTACCCACCTTGCAGATACTGTCTTCGAAATAGCTGATTCTATAAATAGTAATATGAGTTTATGTGCTATCTCCTTTTACTAAAAGTTTTAAATGCATTGGCCTTGATATCATACCCATGCTTCTGTCACTTTATTTCAGTTTTTCCATTTCCCCAAACAAGATGCCTGTACTGCAGAATTTACCCATAATAATCCCTAAAAACATGGTTTATTTTTATCCTAAAAAATAATTTAAAAAAAAAATCAAGTCAATATACTTCCCAAACTGCTCAGTGCTGTTAACATTCTTCTTGTAGCTTTGCATCATAGGCAACAAGCATTTCATTTGCCTAATGAAAAACATATTTAAACTAATGAGTACACAGTGTTTTTATTTACATATGCAATTAAAATTTATCACTATTAATAGCTGACAGAGGGGAAGAGAAATTGTGATTATTCCAGTAAATGCACACTCTTTCAAGAGGATAATACTTCACAGACAACACTAAAGATAGAGATTAAAAATTGGCATCAGTGTGTGTGTGGGGAAAACCACAAACAAAACTACACCACAACTCTGAGGTGTTCTAATCCCCACAGTCCATTTGTGCAGACAAAGCCATTAAATATTTTCCCCTCCCTAGGTGCACTGGAATTTATAATCTCTTTCTAGAGCCCCCAGCTTGCATTCCTACCGCTTCCTGCAGGAGCGCAGGTGGGTTCTCCCAGCAGAATCCATTTAATATTTTATTTTGTGGGGACCAGTGAAACCATGAGCTTCTCAGAGTCTGGTCGGAGGTCAGTTAACTGAGAGAATATGCTGCTCTGCAGACATGGAGAGAACAAATGTTCACAGTGAGGAAGGAGAGCCAGGGTTACTTGCTATAAACTGCACAGGAGTAAAAAACCTGAGGATGGGGCTGCCTTCAGCAGACAACGGCTATCTGGCATTGACACATAGATGGGACACAGGGAAATGAGATTAATCAAAAAGAGTCAGTGACACAGAGATCTTTAGCCCACCCCATTCTTCTTAGAAACAGAGTTCAAAGACAAGCATCGGACACCAGCTATCACTGCATGGACGAACATGGCAAAGAGTGCTAATCTTCCACCTTTCTGCTGTTATCTTTCACAGAGCTTACAGAACCTGCCAGGGGAAAGCACATTTCTGCTTAAAGCTGCACTACGTGCAACATGCTCTTACTGAACAGTACTGTAACTTCAGCACACTCTGTTCCAGCAAGTGCGAATTTTATGATCAACACTATAAAGGCACTCAAATCTATGATATGCATCCTAAATCCTTGATAGCTGATATGCATTGATATGCATTTTTCTAAAAATTTTGCAAATGGTGCAACCTTAGTTAGGACATGAAAAACATCAGTAATATACATTAAAACACTTTTACTGCAGTTTTACCAGTATCAATAATTTTGCTTTGATTTGAAAATTCTGGTTGAGTTGCCCATTTTTTAATTTAAGTGAGAACATACAAAGATACAGCATACCTGAAGAAGATTTAATACTAATACATGTACTGAACAGGGGGATTTTTATTTTTTTTTTTAAACAGGTATTCTTGATCAAAACCTTTTCAAGAGGAGAAAGAGACTATAGCAGCAGCTTACCACAGCTAAAGGCTGGCTGCCATGCAGATTTCTTCCTTCCGTCCCTCTACACATGTGTGAAATCTTCCTGTTTACAGGGGAAGAAGGGTCAGCAACACTGGTACCAGGGCTGATTGAAGGAATCATCGCTAGTTCACTTGCATTGACAGACACTCACATACTGCAAGGCAAAACGATTTGAAAAACTGAAAGGATGTGAAAGCTCCAAGTCATAGTGTCTGTACATTGTCACTGCAATAACTTTTTGTAGGGTAGGCAGTTTTTTAAAAAGGTTGACACACTGAGAGGTGCATGTGGAATTCTGAGGTAGAAGTGATTAAAGATATTAGGGATAGTTTCGCATGCTCAATCTCTGCGCAAATATCTAGACATAACCATTGGCTAACTGCTACAGATCCATAGCTGGATGATGAAGTATCCTGGTTGTATGCTGAAACATATGGGTGCAGGTTTAGAGGCTGTAACATTACTGTGTCTCCTGATGGTGCTGTTACAAATTGAGTTTTATCTTCTGTTTGTGTGAAAATGTAGGATTTAGTTATTTCTTAGAAAAACTTGTCAATTGTGAAGTTCGTTGTCAGAGCTGAACCAGTTATTTACTACCTGTACACTACACTCAGCTTCTAGGTGCTGTTGCTGTTTACAACGTGAACTGTACAAGAAGACAAAAGGACTATCCAATGCCAAACGACTAGAGGTATCACTTCTGAGTTTAACAGTCTTTAAGAAAATAAGTGACAGAAAACAGACAAGCAGAACTGTAAACACATACTAGAGGAATCGCCAGGTGCTATACATTATAACATCAATCCTCTTATTCACAGTGCTAGAAGATAGATTCAGAATCCTGCACTTAGGTAACCATTTCTTCCTTTCTTCCTCTTCTGTCTTTTTGTTCTTGGCCATAAGGTGTGTGTTGGGGGAAGAATAATCAAGAGGACGGCTATATAAAAATACGTACATTTTTCTGCTGTGCATGTTGGTTCGTCTCTTTCCAATTTTATAGTACCATAAAGCGTGAGCAGTGGAAGACTAAATCCCTCCACCTTCTGCTATGTTAACAAAATTGACTGGTAAGTTCTGATTCTAGGACACTTACAATTTGCTATACCTGATAATGATGCATGAAGCAGAAAGAACGTGTTGATTTTTAACTGGATTCTGTTGTTACGGTAGGAATATTTTGAAATTATTATTTCCAAACTCTCAAGATTCATAGTGGAGTGCTCTATATTAATTAAGGAATACCGAGACTTTATTTTAGGAGACTTAATTTTCTAAGTAATCATTGCATTGCAAATGTAGTTATTAGATGGTTCTAGAACATTTTCTTTTTTCCCCCTCAGTTAATTAGTATTTCAAAACTAGATAAGTTGCAGTGTTATGGTAAAATGACTCAGCTAGGTTCTAGATGGCTTTAACTGATACAGCTGCAGCACGTAGGTTCTACCGACAGTCTGAGCTCTCTGGAGAAACATTAAAAAGCACCTCAGCACAAGATTTATGCCTAATGATCACATTGAAATATATACATACCAAGCTGAAGAAACACAGCATATGAATTAGTACGAACTGACTTTCAAAGAGAAAAGAACTACTCAGTGTGTGAAGATAAGTTTAGATCCCTGTCCTTCCTTTTCTTTAAGTTTATGGGTTTTTTTTTTCTTCTGAAAATTCATTGATGCTTTTGCTTTTAAAATTCAGCATATTTTCACAAGAGTCATTTCCAAAAAAAGTACGTGAAATGTATTGCTCAAATGTGAGAATATTGCACACAAAAATAAACTAGCCAAATAATGTAGCTTCTCTGAATTATTCACGGGTACCTAGCAAGCAGTGTTTGTAATATAGCAACTGAGCAGGATAGAAAATGAGTTTTGGCATGATTCTAGGAATTAGCATTCTCCATTTCTATGGTAACACCAATAAAAGGTTGTTAATAATAATGAAATACACTCAGAATAAAAATCACTAAGCTAAACAAAAAAACCACCTATTTGAGATTAAGTGTTTTTACCTTTTCAATAGGAAGCACATGTACAAACTTGCACATATCTAAACTTCGGTACAGCACAGACTGGTGCATATATTATTAGCTTAGTTTGCCAGCAAGTAAACACAGATGTGTGATGAATACTTATTTGACTTAGAATAGCTATAGGAAGACTATTGAAATATACAAATATATACAGAGGCTCTGGTGGTTCAGTGGGCATTTTGTAGAATCACAGATTCATTACTAACTACTAATGAATTCAGAGTACATTTAAATTATTGGCAGTTGTGGGGTTTTTTGTTTGTTTGGGGTTTTTTTGTTTGTCTGTTTGGTTGGACAGTAGAAACTTTTTAAGCTGAGAAAATTTTTCCTAATGCATTTATGTTGTTACACAATAAATAATTTCCTTTACCTCCAGCTAATTCTGATCCAGCTACTAGCCTAAGGTATTATATAATTCTTACCTGTACATATATACATATTTATATTTTTCATTGGTTTACAGACCTGTATCTAGGAAAAAAAAAAAAAAAAAAGCTTCTCCTTATCAAGGATTCTCAAATCTCAGTTGCAGTGGAAGGAAAAACACAAATAAACATAATGCAAATCTTACCATTCCCTCCCATTCCTTAATGGAAAACGTGTAGAGGTTCCTGATGATACAGCGAAGTCTAATCCCATCATCAAATAAGTCAAAGTCCATTACAGGAACACAAAAAAGAACAGGAGGGATGAAGAATAATAAAACCTCATCTTCATGTTAGTCTTTGCTTCAAATACAATCTGAACGTGCAGCAAAGCTCTACCAGCTTTACATAAGCAGGGTTTTTTTTGATTCATTTTCACAGGGTTCTCCTATTTCTAAGGTTCTGACAGAAAAGAAAACACTAAAAGTTGTCAAATACTTCCAGCTGCTGGGTGGAACTGAATGCCTGATCTGAAAGACTCTGATTTAGCAAGGTTTCCAGGACACAATGAAAAAAAATTTCAAATTATTTAGAACCACTGTGTGGGAGATGAAGCATCTAAGAGAACCAACAGAAGCAAGAGCAATCAGAGGAATTATTGTCTAAATTAACTGGAGATAAGACTAATAAAACACAAACCATGTGTATGCTAAAAGAAATATAAAAAGATTTCTCCTAAAGAAAAATATATTTGGACAAAAGATACAGCGTAAAACATGACAAAAGCCGCTGAAAGCAGCTACAGTCAGTGAGTTAGCGAGCGCCTGTCTCAGCCTTTCCTTGCTGGTCCCTGTGTTGTCTCCTGCTTTTGCTTCCCATCCTTTGGGGGCTAGACCCCTACCCGTGCCTTAGATGTCCTCAGGTGTGTAACAAGGATTCACATTTGCTTCAGATTTCATCCCCCTGGACAACTTAATATGAAAACTTGGTATACAATCTTTTACATTTAATGGACTTAGGACTAGAAACAGAAGGCTCCTTTGAGGGTCCCAGCCAGGAGAGTGGCTGGCTGACCACTGTAGCTCCCTGTGAAACACACCCCACCCCACTTGCTTCACATCCCAGGCGTACCACACAGCTGCTAAATTCAAGGTAGAAAGCGAAATGTTTTGCAACAGGTACTTGTTTTACATAGTTGTGTAAAAATAACAAAGGGTTTTAATTCGGCTGGCTATTCCAGTCCGTAGCTACTAGAAGGAATCAGACTACCAGCATCCAGCAGGTCACTGTCACCTGAACACGCCAGTGTGGACCTGCACCAGAGGTGACACCGGTCTGGATGAGCTGAAGCAGACTGGTCCTGACCTGTCAAAAGAGGTTGTGAGCCCTTAGACCAGAATGGATTTCTCCAGCAGAAAAGGAGTACATAAGCACCAGTAACAGTGTAGCTTGGGGAAGAGTGAGGATCCCTACCTTGCTCCTGTCTTTTCTCATCAAAGAAGTCTCGAGAATAGCTGTCCTGTCCTTGGAGACATCACAGGCTGAAGCCATTGGACACAGAAATACAGCGTCAGTCTCAGTAGTGTCACTTGACTAATCTGTTTGACTAGCGCTTGCTTTTTCAGCTAATTTAGATTATCATGAGCTACTTGCCAAACAAGTGTCTGCTTGGAGTTTAGAGGTTTGCCTGATTTCTCACTCTATTGGAATCTCTCAGCTGTCATAGCAGCTGCCAAGTTCCCTTATAACAGTTGTGACAATATAACTTTTCCTGACCTGCTATCATTGGAAAACAGTCAAGAGTTAACAAAAATGGTAAGAAGATGCTGGCAGGTCTGGAGTGCCTCACGCTGGCCCTCCGAGCAAAACCACATCACTAGATCTCAAAATTTTGTAAGGATAAAACTTGCAGCAGTAACAACTAATTAAACATTTTTAGTAAAGGTATTTTAGTCTCCACCACTTCCCGCTATGAACCAGTGCCGTGTGCCTCATTTCTCACTTACAGTTTCCCAGTGAAAGAAAACTTTTCCACTTGTTTCCCTGGGGAGAATGCCATCTCTTAAGGAAGATGTTAGGAAAGGCTGGGGGCAGAGGAGCATTGGCAATTAATATCTGAACTGTTTGCAACCAGTATTCCTATGGAATTGAGATAATTTGGTGAAAGCAACAAAACTGAAATGCTCATCTTCAAGTCACTCAGCAAAAACATTTCAAAAGACCATCCACAATGCTTTTCTGTGAGGGACGTGGAACACCATTTAGATGCCATGTATGCCACACTAGTTATTTTGGAAATTCAAGCTGGAATTTTTTCTAGTCATAGCTGTACACAAATCAAGATAATTAAAAAATTATAGTGCATAAGATATGAGCCTTCCTGGAACAAATCAAAATATTTCATTTTTATGAAAATTAGCTTTCAAATTAAAGAACAGATTAGAAGATGTGCAACCCATGAAATATTAAAAAGTTTCATTTAGGTACTTGCTATAGGACTTGAACTTCAAAGAAAAATTAAAAACAAGGTAATTTAAAAGATTGACTGGCCTCACAGGTCGAGAGATATAAAAACATTTGGATTATTAGTTCTGACAGATCCTTTATCTTGTTGTTTCTGCAGCTTTATCCTTTTTCAAAATGTGAATTTATTTCTTTACAGACTCTTTTAACTTGTTATTACAATTCTTTACATGGAGAGGTTTGTATTGAGTTCGTTTACAGCCCAAACACAAAGAGATAGAATCCGTTCCCCTCTTAATATTACACTGTAAGTAGTGCAAACTGTATTTACACTGCAAGTCCTAACTCTCATCTTAATTGGTCAATGTCCTTTGTCAATTCATTAACAGTTAATTAACAAAAAACAGAGCCATGTCATAACTTCAGTGCTATTTATGTAAAGTACTGAACAAAACCAGACTACCAACACTGACACAAGAGGTGAAGCAGAATCTGTCATTTATCACTTGTGTGGGGGTTTTTTTTTTCCTTAACGTGTCTAAATTTGCTCATTCATAGAAGATGGAGGCTTTTGTGCTTGCATGCATGCTTGTGTCTCTGTATATACACTGATCCATAAAGAGTGTTTATGTTTCTATAGATAATAGTCACACTTTCTTTTACTAGCACAATAATTTTTCTCCAGAGTAGCTGTATTTATTCCAATGATTTACCTTGTTAAGCACACCATTCTCAGGTACTTCTTACTAAGTATATATCTTCTGTTGCTTCCCAGCTGCCCTTGTCTCAACATACAAATTCATGTATGAAAAAAAAATCTATTATATCAGTGCTTTTATTTACAAACACAGATTGAAATTGGTACAGAATTGTCTTTTCTCTTCCTATAACCAGTGCTGCCAAGTCTAGATTAATGCTGGGACGCCAGCATAGAAACACAGCTACAACTCCTTACATCCTAAGTCTTTCTTTAATCAATTCTGCCTTTAGCCAAAAATTGTGATATGTAGAAATGAACCTGTCAGATGCAATTTCAGTTCTCCAGTTCCTCCCTTGGAAAGCACAGAGCCATGCTGTTCAGTGTATGGATAACTGCTAGGAAGCCTTTAGCTAAAGTCCCTTTTTCACTGTCTCTCTCCCTGCATGTTCTAATTTAAAAAACAAGAAAATCGAAAAAAAAAATCATTTGGATGCAGAACTCTCCCTCACATTCAGAGGAAAAACAAAGATTTCATTGCTTAGCTCTTGTAGCATACTCTGGTCATCCTATTAAACACAGGGCCCAGAATGGGACATTTTTAAGCGTGCATTGATTCACTGTACCAGAACAATACTTTGCCATGATTACTTTTCTTATTTCATTTATCCCTTCAACTAAAAATCAAAGTTATTCACCAACTGAGATTTATTGAGCCTGACCACTGCTGGAGCCAGCACTAGCAATATCGTAGAAGGCCCTTGGAGAGAGGCCCCTGTGGTAAGCTACTAGGTAGATGAAATCACAGAGAACTGAAATGACTTGCCAAAGAGTTTGAGAAAACTGCAAAAGAGATTGGGGAATAAAATCTGGGATCTAAGGAAATAACCAGCTCACAGTCTCATCTGACTGCCCACATGCCTTGCACTAAGGAGCAAAATATTGCTCTTCCAGGTGTATGTGTGACTTGATGTGACCAGGTTGTTTGGAGTCCTATATGGTACATTTTTTGAGTAAAAGTGAACAAAGTATCCCAATCACAGGAATTGCTGATTCTCCCAGCAAATGCTGCCGGGAACCCTCTCACACACAGTGCTCCTGGGGGCTCCGTGCTGGGGACCCAAGCCCAGCTGCTCCCTCACAGGGCGAGCACTGATGCTCTGCGCAGAGGTTGCCCTCCATCATGAGCACAATCTAAGTGGAACAGGGGAAAAAAAAACCACATGAAAAACATCACAAACCTCTTAAACCAGGGGTGTCAAACTCATTTTCACTGTGGGCCACATCAGCCTCCCAGTTGCCTTCAAAGGGCCAAATGTAATTTTAGGACTGAATAAATGTAACTACTCCTACATTTATACAGTTCTAAAATAGCATTTGGCCCTTTGAAGGCAACCAGGAGGCTGATGTGGGCCCTTGTGAAAATGAGTTGGACACCCCTGGTCTAAGCCATTCTTCCCTTTTAATTCTGGGCTGAGTGCATACCTGGCAGTAATCTGGAAACACACTGAAGGCTGGTACCTTTGGGCAGTCTCTCACTGCTGTTCTTTGCACTTCGGCACATATTTTCAGTGCTTTGCCAACAGCCCTCTCACACAGCTTTATCTTTATCCTGGCAAATCTTAACGCATAGGGATTTACAGGAAAGATATGTAGAAATTTCTTACTTATGGCTACATCATACATACAGATTTCTCCAGGAGTCCCTTTGAGTGTCCTTATGGAGATGGCGCAGTGCAAAGAAGCAATAGCAACAGCAAGAATTTGGCCCAATTTACTCATCCTTAAAGAAAACCAAGACGCTACAGTGTGTACTGAATTACAATAAAATAATCTTTGTTTATTGGACTAAAGCCTGGAGATCCTTACTTGATACATAGAATGGAAGCAGCTTTGTGGTGAGCCAGCCAAGAAAAACATCCGTTGCTCAGCATGGCATCCAGCTAAACTAATCTTTGTTTTCCACAGGAGATGCTTTTTCAATAATTTCTAAGTGCTAAAGGACTTCATTAAAAAGCATGCAAACATCGATCCAGATGTTAAGCCTCTCTGTACAATGAGAAGCCCTCTTGGAAAGCAGTAAAGAATAATTGGTTAATTGTTATCCAGTCCTGAGAAAAGAGGAGAATATTGCCTATTTATTTAGTGTTACTATACAGAGGAGTTTACTTCATTGTGTACATACTGATTGAAGTGCATTTAATTGTAATGGTTTTGTGTAATTAAAGTGTAGGTAAACATTCCATTTCAACCTAAGTGCTCTATTGTAGACACTGAAATTTGTTATTGTTGCTAAGTCTGATCCAAATAAAAGAATAACACTTACGAGAAGTGAAACAGGGCTCATTTTTAAATAATCAATGCTAAGCAGAAGTAATATTTCTCAGTTGTTTCTTGTAAACTTTTATTTAGTTCTCTCAAAGGAGCTGACCAAGCAGGCACTTAATGCCAGGTCTGTTAAAGTCAACAGAATTATCACAAAATCATTTTTCTTGTTATTTTTTTAAATAAGAAAAATCTACCATGTTGCACATCAGGCTTTGATCAATGTCTCATTTGCCACTGTACTGCCCTGATTCTACCTTCCAGCTAACTTGCATCAATGCTTACATTCACAAAACACATCATCACCCTCCCAACTCATAAAATACTTCACACTTACGTCCAGTTGTTAAAGACGTGGGCCTGATGTTTAGCCTCTTGTCCTCTGCAATGCTGGGGACCAGCATTCATAAAACCAGCAACCTAGTGTTCTTCAGAGATGTTTTAAAATTTAATAATGTGGCATGTCCTGATGAGAAACATTTAGATCCTGGTCTATTCACATGAAACTCAAAAGCCATCACTGTGTTCCCCATAGATAGCAAGTTAAATTTGTAAGCAACACTGAGTCAATTCTCTTCCATCTCTGCAGATTTGGCACAGCAGTGTACAAAGAGGGGGAAAGCAGGTACCCCAAAACTGCCAGGTGATTGAGACTCAGATGATGTGCAACTTCACAAAGCATTTCTTTGTAGATCTCTGCCATTACAAATGGACATAATAAATGGTCTTTTTCAATTTCTGAGACTGCCAGAAAGACTTTACAGCAATTTAGTAGTGAAATAATGTGAGGAGGAAACAAGGGGACTTCTGAAGCTGTGTCTCAAGAGTGTTTTAGTCGAGGAGCTTGTCAGACTGACTGGCATTAATGGTACCTGACCTCAGATTAGGCTTCACCAAAGGTGCGTTTTCATAAAAAAAGGCCAAAAGCCTGTGTTGGTCCACCTACTACTTGTAGAATGTAAGTTTTGCCTCCACATTTGGTACCAGGTATCCGTTTTCCTTTGGGGTATGGCAAATAAAGCAGATTTTGTCCTGTCATCTGGATAATAAACTTCCAGTGCCAGCATACTAGCATGCTTAACTCTGAAATATGCTGTTCATTTTACTTCCTCTCAGCCTCAAGAGTTAATGGATTGTTTCTATCAAGGAAAACATTTGTAAAAACTGAAGATTAAATTAGGATTTTTAGAAAAGAGCTGAACTGAAATCAAATGAAAGTATTTTGACAAGAAGAATAGATCATGAATTGTAATTGTGTCTTAGCTATGCAAACTACAAAAAGTTTGGGATAGTGGTTACAGTAGAAGTTAAGAATTAACCATTTAAAATTCATTGTGAAACAAGCAGACATAAAAGCCCAAGTGAAAGATTCAGAATGCAGCCATAGCAAATTTCCACACTAAGTCCTGTCGACAGGAAGGGTAAGAGAAGATTATAGGGAAAGAGGTGAGTAGCAATTCAATTATCCTGAATCCTGAAAGCATGACAGAGTCTTCATCAGGAACAAATGAATCCGAGTTTTACGGTTCGTGGTTAGAACAAGGCAGCAGCTGCTGCTGCTTTCTGCTCTCAGCTTCCACAAAAACAAGGGGGAGAAATTTGGGATTTGTCTCACATATGTACCTTGATCCTAAATACTGACTCCTTCAGTCAGAAAATGACATGGTCAAAATTCATTAAAACAGTGAGGACTGAGAATAGAAATGCTGCAGAAGTAAAAATCAGTACATTTCAGAAATCAAGTAATGATTTCAAATTCCTTTTAAAAAACAAATAAACAGAAGCAAAGGCAAAGGAGTATCAGCACAGTTTTTGATTAATTTGTATTTCTAAATAAAAATGAAAAACATAGGAAGCAATGATAAATACCTTAAAAGTTTCATGTACAAGCTATAATAAATGAAAAAAGTCCAGAAAAACAGTTCATGTTAAATACAAATGCTTGAGCTCCTGTTAGTACTTTTTACACAAAGATCCAATACAGTGGAGGAAGTGTCAGATAATATTTTTAGTGTCTAAAAATAACTGTATTTATCTGGCAACTAAAGTCCACCCTAGCTAAAGCTCTCATAACATCAGAAATAGGTGTCTAAGGTTTTGGTTATATGCTTAAACTGTTTTCTAAGTCAATTTCCCAAAGATTGAGGTTTACTCAGAATGGATAACAAAACCACTTTTTTTTTAGCTGTTTTGCAATGGAACAGAACCTGAATACAAATGAATTAAAGTACAACCTGCATCAACCCTCTAGTTAGTAAATATGTCTTTTTTTTGGTGAAATTTAAGGAAATACTTCTTGTCTGTTTTCAGACTCATAAGATTCATGTGCTTATGTTACTCTTCCCCTCAATCAAGCCAATTAAATCCTGTAAGGGCTTTGCTTTCTCCAAGAACATGACAGAAAAAGTTGCTTTAAAAATAATCTCCCTCTTAGGTATATAAATTTGTCCTTTTCTCTGCTCTACATTTTTTCAGATCCTGGAATTCCATCTTAAATTATATTTTGATACAATACAGCCTTATTTTTAGGTAACATGGGACAGCGAGCACACATTAAACATTAATTGGAATAACCTGTTCTTTCAGTGAGCTTAAAAGTGCTTGATTGTAAAAACCTGCAGACAAGGAGGGTATGTCAAAAGAACAGCATCAAGCCCCTCTAAAAGGGTTGAAGATATTTGAGCTCTCCTACAAGTGACCTTTAAATGACTGGATTATCCAAGGCCATATAACAAAGGGTTCTTAGTTCAGGTTTTATCTTGTACTTATCTTTTCACCACAAAAGGGAAAACTGCTACACCTGCAAAGATAGTTCTAAACATACACTTATAAAAATTATTTTACAAATATTATACATTTTTTTCCATAAAAGAACCTTTGATAACTAGTAATTGCACCTAAATAATCCCCTCTCCACCTTCCCTAGCCCATACCAATTAAGTAGGAGATAGAAATTTGCTATTTTGCCCCTTAGAGCTCGAACTGAAGATGAGAGGCACTGGAGCAACATCCTCACTGTTAGATCCATTGTAAACTCCAAAATTAACATTTGCCAATGCTGAAACCTACTTTGCACTTTCTTTTAAAGGGCTTTTGGAAGGACTTTATTCAGAAGACTGAAGCATTCAAAAGCAAACTACTTGGATTGCATGCAATAATTTAGTGGTATTTTCACACCTAGCTTTTATTGCCTCAGTTTGCCTTTTTAACTATTTTTTTTTTTATCAGGAAGCCATTAGTGACTCAACATTAGTTCAAAATAAAGAAGGAAGAAAATATAATCCAATCAAACAGCCCATCTAGCTTGAAAAGGTTGATTAAACTAGGGCATTTCCACACTGAGGAGGAAAATCAGCTTCTTAATCTGGTCCTTTCTCAATAACACAGTGGTGGTTTGCAAGTTTTCTCATCATTTTTGTAAGGTTCCAATTTTCAATACACTTATGTCACTAAGATTGTTATTGAATAATTATGGGCAGGCACTACCAATGGAAATACTAAAACCTTCAGTCCAATAGAGTGTTAAATTCTCGCCTAATTTGAGCACATAAAACTTCAAGTTATTGAAACATTTCAAGCTAGGTAGACACATTTTCAGAATGGAAACTTTATTTACTGTCACTTCGAAGATAATCATGGAAACATCCAGCAGCTTGCAGAACAGGTATAACGTATAATTAAAGCTTGGAGCACATATTTGTATGTTTTAGGTAATCAGCATGTCCTACCACTGCTAAGAATTCTGAAATAAACTTGCTTTTTGTAGAAAGCATTTCAAAATTCAAATATTTCAGACTGACAAGAAGTGCCTATATTTTGCAAGTTCAGTCCTTATATGAGTGTTTTTCAAGGACTTGAAACATGATGCTCATTGAATTGCACACTCTTCTTTGTTCTGAAAGAAGAAACCTAAGCTAGCTGATGTACATTACCTGCAAAAGTCCTGTAGACAATAGTTTCTAAAAAAGACGGGACAAATTTTTTTAAAGTAATTTGACAATTATTTCTACATCACAACTAAGGTGATAGATAGATCTGAATGGGAAAGAAATGTCTTTGAAGAGCAACGACTTGAAGTCTCGTTATTTCAGACATTGACAACAGGAACAAATAAAACTGTAAAATTATGTGTAAGTATCTTCCTCTCCTGGAGGGGGAGAGGTTAGATTACTCAATATCCCTCTCCATCTATCCTTTTGCATATTTCTCAGTTTCACCTCTGCTTCTGGAATCAAGCATTTCCTCCTACAACAAATTCTCTTTGCTTACCTGCCCCAAAGGACACTTGGCATCAAATAATCAAAACCGTTTATGAGGTGGTAATGGCAACAATGGACCACATAATCCTAGATTCAAGTTTCCTTTACCTCGATATTTTTTTAGTTTGCAGTCCTTTCAATATGTGATGTACTAGAGTGTGTAAATTGCTCATTTAAAGTAATTACAATTTACTATAAAACTTGTTTCATTTAACGATAATCACTGTAATATTATATGTTTTTCTTTTGTCACTGTTTTTTCTGTTCATATTTCTCAGAAACTGATGTTTGTGAAAGGCTTGCCTTCTAACAGAAATACAGAAACATTTTGGACCCAGCAGAAGTATAAAATTCAATCTTTAATATTTATAACATCACCCATTGTGAAACATCACACGTAGTTCAATAAAGGATGTACATTTTAGTGATACCCTCTGTATCAATTATTGGTTTTTTTTTAATTCTATGTAGCCAGTTTCCCCACACTGGTATCCCTTTTGATTTGATGAATTGATCCAAAGATCAAGCCAGCTCAAAACAGGGATTTTATCACAGAAGATTTCCAATTGTTGAGTGCAACATTTCAGCCAAATTACCGAAACTTAACTTTTTTCTAATAACAAGACTTTCTTTCTTAGGAAGATATTAATTCTCTTATAAAAAAACATTTTAGTAAAGTATCAACCACCTCTCTCATGAGCACTGTTCAATTTACTCTATGCAATGTGATATGTTGTGACAAAATGTAAGGCTACATTATCCTTTCTTGGAAAGCTCACAAAACTCTAATATATCTTCAGTGGCAATGGCTTAATCAAGATCATCTTAGGCAAATAAGCTAAAGAACTGTAGGAAAACAAAGCACAGAATGATTGCATTAGACGGTAAAGAGAATAAGAAATACTTTATCAAAACTCAAGCTTTTTCTTGGAATATTTTCTAGTTCATTAGTGCACAGTTTTGAGCCAAATACTAAAATAGGTAACCTAATGACAAAAATTACACTCATTAACCCTAGGCCAGGTTCTCTATGAATTTCAGAGAGAATAACTCTCCAGGAGAATAATGTTCAATCATCCGCAATTTTCACATTTTCGTTTCTCTTGCTGTCTCAGAGACCCTTCTTTTTATGGTTAAAAGAGTGTCTGCAACCCATCAGCACATGAAGTGTAGGGGAGCTCAGGAAGAGACTCAAGGCAGCTTGAGGCCATCATTTCTTGGACACTGAACAGTGATGTCTCTGGCAGCCACTCACCACAAGTGGAAATTTCTCTGAAATAGATTTGTCCACCAGTGACATTAAAGGTCCATGGTCTCTAGCTGGTAAATTGCCTTTTCAGAAATTTGGGAGTCTTTTCAATGTGCAGGTCTGGATATGTTCAATTCTTGTGGCACATGTTTTTATTTGGAGGCATGTTTGAGAACATAAGAGATGGCGTGGCCAGGATCCAGTATCTATATAACATCTATGATTAGACTTTTCACCACTTCTTCATCAAAAAAGCAGAAGGATAATATGCTTAAAAAGTAATGAAGGGGAAGATTAAAGGACTGAATATAAATAAAACAATTTTTTTTTTTTAAATTTGTGAAGTGTGCCAGCCTATTACACTAACAGGTACTTTAGAAATACTTATTAATATAGGCAGAGAGAGACAGGAGGAAAAAAGAATACATCTAGAAAGGCTGTGGATATAATTATGGGTGTCCTCAGAGTCTGACATATTAGCAAATTTTGAAACTCATTCCTAATGAAAAATCCTTTTAATGAAACACGTTGATTAAATCTGCATTGATATTATTGTAGGGATCTAGGCAGAAATTTACTTAGAAGAATTATTTCCATGCCAGTCAGTTTTTCCAATTTAATTTGGAGCAACCTGAATTTACTGAAAAGTACAAAGTTGATTGATGTGTGAAGATCACATCTTGGAGTAAATGGCACTGCTCTGTCTGGGGAAGGAATTTTCCATCATTTCTCTCATGTGCTTGGTGGAGTTGGATAAATGCAGCTTCAAGGAAAAGCCCCAACTCCAAACTTTTCCCTGCAGAACTTTCTGGAGACAGGGCTGTTCACCTGATGCAAGGGGCTGATAGCAAAGCTCTCACTGGTAAAACAAAGCTCTCTCTGTGAGCAGTGGCATGCTATTCCTTCACAGCCATGAACAATATGAGCAGATTTAAGCTTTCTATAATTAACCTGGCCTATCAGATTTCTAGCCTTTTAGATTACTTTTCAAAGTGGTTTTTAGGTTAAAGTACAGTAAATGCAAAAGAGGCTAAAAAGGTATGTTAAGTTTTGGTTTGGGGAAAAGATCCTGTCCTTTGTGGTTAGATAGTCATCACTATGAAACTTGAACACTAAGCCACTTTAGACCGATTCAAAATAAACGTTAACTGCTGATAACTCTCAAAATCTAAAGAAAAGCCCTTAACCCTTCTCCTATCTCACAAGAAGAAATAATATTGAAAAGACCCTCATAGGTCAGCAATGCCACAGTATATTTAGGGACCAGCATCGCTTGAAAAACTGAGTCATGCAAATACCATGAAATAAAGTTGACAGCCTTCAAAAGTGACTGAGTGATGAGCAACCCTCAAGCTATCAAATACCTCTTTGACAACACCCAGATATAGCCTATTTATGGCCTACCTCAAGTCTGCAGCAAGACAACAGTAAGCTATTCATCTCTTTCGCGTATTACGCTAACTGTATTGTCAGAGATACATTCCTGAGAAAGGAAAAAGAATGCTTTTCCCCTGTTTAAAATGCGAACCAAATCCAGAAACTAAACTGTGCACTCTTTTCACCTATAGATCTGCTACAAAATTCACATGGGTGCCATTACCTAAAGCAATAAAAGTCTCCCTACAAAAAAATTCATCTCTATTGAAAACTACTTTTGCAGATGACATAGATTCTGAAAAGCAGCTAAAAAGTATTTACTAGAACATATTAATTGACAAATATTTCTTTCTAGCTTTCAGAAATATTCTTGATTATGGTTCTATAGTAGGAGACAAACACGTTATAAATTGCTGGAGCAGGGTTATAAATATTATGTTTCAGTTATTCCACAGAATTCACTCCTATTTCAGGCTGCACACATACACACAGCCTCACTTGTAGCCTGCAAACAGTCATCCTGAGACACCCCTTTGCATTGGCTAACCAGCTGTTCTTGGTGTTTGATTCACTTGCCAGTGCCCCACCACCACGTCTGTGGTTTTGTTTATTACAATGGGCTTTCCACTGCCTGTGAAGAAGAAAAAAATTCACCTGACACAGTTTCAGAGAGAAAAGCACATTTGTTACCATATGAAATACAAATACCTTCTGTACTTCAGACATACAAACTGAATTTCTATTAAAACATTTTCTTCACCTGACATTGGGAACTGCAGCCAGAAGGGATATTGATTGCCCTGTACAAATGCTCCAGTGTTGGTTTTAACAACACTGTCAGCCTGCTTCACCTATCATGATAACATATTTAGCAAAACCCAATCGGTAGTCTGTCATTTACACAACCACTGCACATTCACTATTTTAAATTCTCATTCCATCACATTTATACAGTTACCTACACAGTTCCCCTCGCAGCATATTAATTGCTGTATCCATTTGAATTTCTGAAGCAAGGAGAAAAAGCCTGAGACAAGGATTTTCATGGAGTTGCATGCACACCTTTAGCTCCTTTCTCTTTTACTGGAAACCCATATTCATCCCTTCATCTACAGCAGATCCTTAGATGTAGGTTTTGTCAAGCGTCAGAGCTCTGTAACACAAAGCATCACTCTACCTTTCCTGCTTTAAAAAGGAAAGATTTCATCGACTGCACTGAAAGAACTTGCCTGCAGAGCCTGCTGCACGGGCAGGGCTGTGGTGCCTCAGGTGAGGGCACATTGAGCCAGCCCACCTCCGAGACCTCACATCCCAACATTTTCTTCTTGTGCCATATGACAGAAATAGCAATGGTTTTGGAGAATTACTTGCTCTGCATGGTTGTTTCAGGAAGTGTATGCGTGATCAACTTTTAAAACGGGGTTATTTATAAAAGAGTCATTGTGAGGGCTGAGGATTCAGTAATTACCCAGTACAGCTAGTCACCCAAGTAGCACGAGACTCTGTTCCCAGGTGATCCAAGCTACAGAAACGTGACTAGCACCTGAAAAAATATCATGCTCTCTAAAAGAGGCTGACTAGATTAAATGATCACTTCGGGAGGGAAATAAAAGGGCTAAAGGTAAAAAGCAGACCAAGGGAATCTGAAATCATTTTCCTATCTTCTTTTAAATCCTTTGTCTCCTCTAGCAGAAGCAGACGCCTGCCATAAGGTGATGCAAGTGCTTTTGCTATGGCAGCACTTGAATAATAGTGCAGAATTTGGTATAAAGTTAGACATTATCAAAGCCAAACAGAATAGTTTCTTGCCCCTTAATACCCATGCCATCTATCAGTTGGCAGCCACCAGCTCAAAGATTCTTTTTAATGTTTTTCCACATCAAAGCTTAATTCCAAACATCTTAAAGAAAAGATTAATCTTGGAAAGAATGTCCAAAATTATGTGGGTATTTTATATTGTGTGTGGCTTGTTTTTTCTTTCATTAAAATGTGCTCTCCCGCTCTCGCTCGGTATTTATGACAAAATCAGCGTCAGATGAAGCACTTCTTCACTAGCAGATGAAGATGACAAATGGTAAATCTTCCTTGCTCCATCACTGAAGAAATATGGCAAATGGAATCTGAGCATCGCAAGGGCCACTAACTCCATTCCTTCCAGGACAGTGCGCTCTGTTCAGGGTAATGCTTGCAAGGCAACTGCGTGACATCTGCCCTCCTGAAAAGAGACCCACCAGAGAGCTTGTAATTCCTTATTCCTTCTCAAACCTGCTGCTGCAGGACACTTCTGGTCTCCTGTTTGCTCAGATTTGAATCAGCAGCATTGTTGAAGCATCTGCCCCACCAGATAGCCAAGTTAAGGGCTCAGTGACCAAAAAAGCTCTGTTGAGAGGAAGAGGTAGTGCTTTCTGCTGCTGGGATAGTGAAATAGCACCTGAGCAGATGAATCACAGCTAAATGCGAGTGACTGTTTGGGAAAGCATAGATACCTGCACTTAGGCGAGTCACACTCCATTGTTTTCGTATCAGTGATCTGAACTCGGTTACTCACACACAGGATCAACGTCAGCAGCTCTCAAGCTCTATACAGAACTCTGAAGGACTTGCTATTAACTTTATGCATTTTTGATCGTTACCTGAGAGAGTTCATCCCCCAGCAATGGCCAAAGAGGGCTGCAAGAAGCAGGTTCCCACTGCAGGAGCCTCTCTGCACTGCAACGGGGAGAGATAAGTTCAGGGTCCTTTAAACAATATTGGCCACCAGAAGGGGACAACTGTGTTTCCCAGGGTAATACCTCATTTGAACACCCCAAAAATGTCTAACTGAACTTGAGAGGAAACAATATTAGACTTAACTAGTATTGTCTTAAAACTTAAATCTCAACAGGTTGGTCTGTTGCTTCACTTTCAAGATTTCTGTGTTTGGATTTACTTACTGAAGCCTGCAGATGATAAGTCTGCACTTTGTCACAGTTCACAAGCTAGGTAGAACTGAAACAGAAAAATGTCCTTGCAGGAATATTATTTCATCTGAAGTGCAACTAATAAGAAGGTTATATTCTACACCCTTTTTCCCTCTCTCTCTCCCTTAAACACCTTATTTGCTACAGTCACAGAGATTTAGAAAGAAAAATCAAAGCATCGTATAATGATTCATAGCCAAGCACAGCAGAAACATTAATCATTCACATCTTTAACTCTAAAAGCATATAAACTTTCAAGGATGATCAGTCAGTGAGACGCATTTATATTTTACCTGGAAATCAAATTTAGAAATGGAACATCCTGAACTTCCGACCAGAGAGCAAAGTATATGAAACGCCACAGAGCCATTTTCAAGGAGTCCAAATGCATGGCTTCTGCTCATGTGAAGAGGTATTCTTTCATAAAAGCAATCCTATTATTTGCAATTCAAGCCATGATTCAAGAAAATTTTAGGAAAGATGAGCTGGAGGAGCAGAACAGAGCCAAACGTGCTGGGTCTGCCTGTCTCTCTTAACAAGAAGACTAAAGGAAGAATGCTGATGCTTGACAGCATAGTTGAAAACTGGAAGAAACCTAGTGTGATTTTTCTATCTGAATAGTCCTTGGTGACCTTTTTATTGATTCCCACGTTCATTTCTAGTGGGCCTTCTGGAGTTGGAAATAATGAACGTGAAGGGACTGAGTGGAAGCTCTGTCCAATGATACATGGCAAAAAGAAAAAGGAGAGATATTGAAAACATCCCCAGGAAAAAAAAAAATCCAGCAGAGAAGTGGCCAGCAATGACAAAAGTCATATGCAAGTAATGAGCAGAGGACAAGGCACACTATACGATACTTTTACATGTGTAGAAGCATTTTATAAAAGAGTCCATCATCTGGAAACTAAAGAAAACTTGCTTCAGTGCTTAAGAATCGGGGTTTCATTGTCTGCAATGGTGATGCAGCAACAAAGGCAGGTGCCCATGCTACCACACTTTCACTGTAAAAATCTATGTGTCCTTTTCACCGTGCTTTATCTCCCTTTGTATTCTTTACAAGAAAATTGTATTCTCTCTTTTATAAAAATGTAAAATATTTTTTAATCTCACAAGAGAAAAACATTTTCCTATAACATACTGAAATTCTGTGTCAATAAGAAACAATGAAAGTTGTCAAATTATTACAGATTTCTTAATTATACAAAATTCAGTAATAAATATTAGGAAGAAGGAAACAAAAAGTGGTGGGAAACTTTCACCAAAAAAAGTGGGTTTTGTTAAAGAGAAAAGTTTAGATTCCCTTTATACCGGTAGTTCTCTGAATAAAAGCCAATTTGAATATATTTATAATTATGTGTCATTTGCATTATTTAACTTCAAACAGTCTGAAAAAAACAAAATAAAAAATAGAAAAACAAATATTTCCTTTCTTCACTTTTATGTTTACTGTATCAGTAAGTTAACATATCTCAAGTCATATTTGAACTCTAAGGCTATTCTATGTATTTAGTTGTCACAACAGCAGCAGCGTCTTCTGGAAACAAGGTAGTAAGAAAAGAAAATAATTTTAGCAATAAGAAATTAATTGTATTACACCGTTTCAGGTTATGTAATAGAAACTGAATCAGAACCAAAGAAATTAAGTTTGAGAAGAAATAGCAGAGAAGCTGGCAACAAGCTCGGTTTTGTGGCTCAGAAGACTTGGGACCATATTTTTCATTTTTGGAAGTGTTTCGATACTCCAAACTAACATTTCCTGGAAGTCTTGATGCTCTGGAAACTGGGGGCAGGGTGAGGTTTGCTTCTTTTTTGAGTACTTCCTACTATCTAGAAATCTTGCTTTTTTACTGTCCTTCTGCATAGCAAGAAGCATACAGAGCAGCATCTCAATAAAATGCCATCTAGAGAGAGAACTATGTCTTGGCATTCAGATCAGGAGCACGTCCCTCCTGCAGATGCATTACTCGCAGCAGCATTATCTATGGAGAGTCAGCTTGCTTCTGTTATGGAGAAGAAACTTACAGGATAATAAAAGCCACGAATACAAGATAAGAACTGTTAGCAAGAAATCATTTGTTAAGGCTGAGAACTGCCTTGGCAGTCCTGTCCTGCCAACGTGGTCACTGGGGAAAGGTACCTCTTTACATAGCAGATAATGCTCATCCTGGCAGATACATCTTTCTGCCCATTTCCTGCAAGTTATCACCCACTGTTTTCCAAGTACAAGTTTTAGCTGTACAGTCACTGATGCTTCTTGTCACTGCAGTTCACAACTGAACTGCAACAAATGCTACATACAAGAAACTAAAGGTCTGACTTCAGTGCATTTTCTGGGATGTCACTCTGTACTCATTAACAGTACATGACTAAATGTAAGACTTTTTAAAGGATAATCTGAAATTTATCATTATGTTTATCATAACACTTAATAGAAATAAAGCCAGGATGGTGCCTGTGATTGTCAGGAACCTCTAGGTACCAAAGGAGTTTAGGACAAACAAACCATGTAATTGCCAGGGCTGCTAAATGGCTGAAACAAACAAACAACGAAACAAACAAAACCAGGCTCTGACAGCACATCATTACAAACAAAAAAATCTCTTTTGTTGGAAATAGGTTTAGTGGCACAAGGTATAACTGTGGGCCAGGCTAAGGATATGTGGAAGAAGACTTATGGACCCTTTATAGCTCAAAACAGACCTAATTGTAGATTACTATTAGTTTGCAGTACAGAGCATTTTAAACATCTCTGATGGTTTTAGGAATTCAAGTTTACCAAGATTTAGCTTGCTAGCACTTAAAGCCAAGGACCTGTGTAAGTGCATTGGTAGTCATTATTTCCAATTAAAATTATGCCTGCTCAGACATTGGTGTAGCAAGACAGAATGGCAAGAATGCCAGAGAGAATTCCATTTATTAAATAACTAAATCAAAACATAAAGTAAGCGACATAAAAATTACTTTACCGTTAGTATTTCACATGCCTGAAAGGTGCACAGTTGAATGTAATTCCCCACATTTATATGGAAATCAAGATAGCCTACCAACTGAATGTATTATTGCATTCTGCTTTAATATACTGACCCTTGGCTTTCCACTGCTATGAGCTCTGTCCCAGATGAGCCTGCAGTAATGGAAGTCTGCTCTTGAGACAATAAAATCTTTTTAAATATTTCTACTCAGGTCAGAACTGGTAACCAATTTGAAAGAAACTCCAGAAACTTGCAGAACAGTGGTTTTCCATCCGAGGGAAGGCAGCTCAGGTACCTGTGCAGGAGGGGAGGGATGGGAAAGGACTTTGGGAAGACATGAGGTGGCAGGGAGCCCAGTGAGCAGAACCGGTGAAGCAGCTGTGTTCCCCTTGCTCATCAGGCAGGTCTGCGGGTGAGCAGCAGCTGTGGCTCAGCTCACAGGTCTCCCCTGCACAACCATCCCTCTGATGGGATCTAAAGCAAAAGTCCTTTTTGTGCATGCCAGGAGAAATCTCTCTCTGATTGCTCAAAGCTCAGATGAGCTACTTCAAAAGAAAATAAGCATTTGTTGTTTCCTCTCTAGCAAAAACACACCGTAGAGCCTCAGGTTTATTACAGACTCCTACGTTTGTGCTCCAGTTCCTAATAATGCCCATGGTGAATGTGCATTGAACAAGGAAAGAGCAAAACAAAAGCAAAATAGGCAAAAACCCCCAAGCAGTATGCTTATTAACAGGGTAATCAAGCAATTCCTGCTGTCAGCAGGTATCTTTTGAGTGATTTTGCTGTATTCTTGCTTGTATTTCATCACTTTGACACCCTTAGCAAATACACTTGCAAGGAAGGCTGAGTACAAGAGAGGAGGTAGATGCTGGCAAGCACAGAGATGAGGAGGACAGGGACCCCCCTCTCAACCCCTTCCCCAGCTCGGCTGGCACAGGCAGCAGCATAAGTCAAAAGAAGGGCACAGGAAAGAGCTGTCAAACCCAAATTGCATAGACAAGGCTGAGCTCTGACAGCTCCCTTCTCCTTTAGCCTCACCCATGAACATCACAGGTAAGCAGTGCAAAGTCTCAGAGGCAAGGCCTGGTTGGTTTAAAGTTTTAAGCATCCTAGTCTCATTATCTTTTCTTAAATCCCCATTCTTTAAGCTTCTTAATGTGGTACTGAACATACTTGATACTATGACTTGATAACACGTCTTTTTCTTTCCTAATCCAACCATGGAACAAAATTCGGTCCCATCTGTTGGGGTTGTCCTCTTTGAGATGTAGCTGCTTGCATGCAGAGAATGATTCCTGTGCTCAAATACACCTGGGGTAGGTCTCCAGCACATGGAAACTATTTTAGCACATGTGGGTGTGCTTATATTTTCATAAGTAGGAGCCCTATCAACTGTGGAGTTAAGCAGTTTTTTTAGTATCATAACTGGATGTAGTTCACGAAGCTCTTACTGCACAGTTACAAATAAAGGATCTTAAACACAACCTTTGTTTTTTTCCAAACCCATTTTTCAAAGGAAACAATGCTGTGAGTGGCCCACCAGCAGGGATTTTCTCAGCTTTAGTAAAAGGCATTCAATATCTTCCCACATCTACATTGGCTGTTCCCCCCACCCCATTTACACGCCTTTAGAAGATCCCTACATAAGTCAGAGGTGAGTCCCAGCAGCACACCTGCTAATGCACTGAATTTTGCTTTTATTTCTGACTGTTCAAGTTGGATATTCATGAGGCAGCTGGACAAAAATAACTCAACACGTATGAGACACTTGGGAATGAGCTGATACATTGATTAGTAAATCCTGCAGTCTGCACCAACAACTTTTTAATCCAAGAAACCCCCACCACAAAAAAACACCCACAACAAAAAAACCCACGCATTTACAGTATTAGTGAACTAAGTAGCAATTTCTTCCATTGATAACTTCCTTCTTGCAACTACATAGCACTGTGAATAAACATGCCATTGCAAAGTTGCAGTTCGTGCAAACAGCACAACAGTTGCAGCAGCTTTTGGAAATTCTGCAGCATCCCAGAAGGGCTCGAGCCGTTTAGCAGCAACCGCATCACCTCAGGCTGTACATTTGTCAGCTTTACCCACCGGCAAAGTGGGGAAGCGAGAGGACACATGATCTCCGTGAAAAAAACCTAGTCTGTTAATTGCTAGCATAGCACCAGCCTGCTCCCATCACAGGCTGAGGAGCCTGAAGGATTGAGCTTACTGAGCCACAGATACAAAATCATGAAGACCCTTTCCAGAGCTGGCCACCTGTTATTCATACCACCATTTCACTTGGTACTGTAGGAATTTCACACATAGTAGGAAGTTATTTTTAGTGTCATGTGTGCCGTCAAAATGTTTAATGACTGCATGGGTTCACCTACCTTCACAGCTATGGTTCAGCCCAGTGAGACTTAGTTCAATTATGTTATATTTTTTGTGCCACTCCTATCCTGTTCCCTCAGCCTTAAAAGAGCTGAGTACTAAAGGAAAATACACCTATGAGATTTTACTTGTCTTTTTAGTCAGAGCAATGTAACAGAATTAAAACAGTAAATTATTGCAGAAGCACATAGATTATAAAGCTGTTATGGGACACTGAAATTAAATAGCCTTTGTATCCTCTTTACAAGCTACCTGCAGGAGCAACAGCGGGGAGTCAACAACAACTGATACTTGGCCTTTGCTCAGCTTCCCAGGGCAAGTGTTTCATCAACTGCCTAGAAGGACGAGGAGCAAGTGCCTCCTTAGCTAGGCTGCACTGGAGCTGCATCAGTTTTAAATTAATTTATGTAAAAAGCCCAGTTCTCTGTGAGGTTATCTTGGCTTGAAAGCAAACCAAAACAAACTACATTTTAATACAGCCTACTATAAAAGCACTGACAATTTACACTGCTGTAATTAGGAACTTCAAACATTTCTCACCCTCTTAAAACAGCAGGTCCTTTCACAAGGCATGCAAGATTTTGCATATAGCTTACATGACCTCCAGAATACTGGTCTATCAAAGTCTAAAAAAGTAAGCAGGAGAGATCTATTTAAGCATGTGGTTGCACTACCTGGGAAGTGAAGTAAGTGACCTGATCTCAGTTTTAACTATAAACAGTCCTTCTCATCACATGTACCATTTAATGGCTTGTGAAGGCAAAACTCCACACTATGAATTTGTTTTTCTGATGAAATAATGTCTCAAAATTTTGGATTGTAAAAAACACTTTTCCATGACCACCCAGGATGCCATTTGATAGAGCTGTTTGAACAGCCAAAGCATCCTCTGCAGACTTTTAAAGTCTACCTGGAAAAAAAATCTTGGGAGAGGCGAGGCCACATCTGTGATCAAGACCATGAATGTGTGTACTGTGGGCAGAACAAACTGATAAATGCACGCTGGTATATAGGAGAAACACATAAGTCAACATTGCTGAATGAGAGGAAGTTAGAGTCCTCATAAACATATAGCTAGACATTAAATACATAGAGAAGTTTCTTTCTTACCTGAAGTTATCTTTGACTGGTTTACATCTTGAAGTATGAGCAATAGATCTTGTCTCCTGCTCTTTCATGCATCCTCTTCACTCACATCGCTGTACTGACACTACAAAACACATGGTGATGGTTTTGCCTGGTGTAGGAACAAGTCGTCCTACTGCAGCTTTGAACCTCAGCAAATCGCACATGAATTTTAAAAGAGAGAAGGATTTGATGCCTGTGCAAGGTGATGCTTGTATATGTTTAGGAATTGAATTAGACTATTTTTCCTCCATGAAAATTGACATAATTCATAAACTATTGAATACAGCAGCTCTGTTCAAGTCTTTAGTTCAGCATGAAGTTATGGGTGGAGAAACCTTCTGCTCCCTCTGCTTTGGTTATGGAGGATCGTCCTGCACTGCGGAGGTCCATCCCTCTCCTCCGCACATCCATAACCCTGGCCAGATCCCACTGGAGTCTACACAAGTACCTGGAGGGTGCTGATAGCACCCCAGCAGCACAGGAGAACTGGGTAAGGGTGAAGTAGCAGTGTGATTTGCCATTTCCACTGGGGAAACTTTACGTAAAAACACAGTGGAAATATTCAAAGCTCCTGCTTCCAGCCCTTAAAACAAACGTGACATGGTTTCTCTGAAATAATCTGAACAGAGCTTTCCTTGGTACACCAGTGGTGGAGACATTCTAGCTGTGGCTCCAAAGCACAAGACACCAGGTACCCCGTTAACTAACACATGCTTTCCTGCAAACACAATTCAGCTTTTCTGTTCACACTCTGCCGACATACCTGGGCACTTAACTCATCATTAGGAATGGCAACCACCTGCAAGGGCAGCTGAATGCAATTCAGGGTTCCTTAATTTGAATTCAGTCCATCATTTCTCTTACATTCAAATAATGACATTTAATTCTCACTAGATCACGTGGCACACATTTGAATTGTAGACTACTGAGCAGTCCAAAAATAGGAAATAAATCCATTTCATCTCTTCTCCCTGTGCTTAAAGTCATGCTCAGCTCATCAACCAAGAACCCTTGTTGTGATGGGTTACACAGAGAGAAGAATAGATTCACATATAGGGTGGGAACCAATATTTGATCTACACATAACACCAAAGTCCTCAAAGACTCATGAACAGAGAGGATACCTTCAACAGGTAATGTGCATGCCATGCAAAATGTAAAAGTAGCAATTAATATGCATTTCTTGATACCATCCCAGTCTTACCTTGAATATGAATGAAATTAGTCTTCAGACATTTGGAAGAAATACATTTGCTTTTCTAACTACAATCAAAATATTTTTTACATGCTTTCAAACCTGATTGTCTGGTAACACAGATGTGATGCTTCTTACAGTTTAACAATAAAGACAATTTCCTTGTATTCAGGCAACAGTGTTTTAAGTGAGAACAGTTAAAACCATGAAAAGCAAGAGTATCAAAGAGAATTACTGAGTCAATAAAGTTTATTATTGATGTTTAAGAGGTTTCCAGTGTGACAGACTGCTTTATTTCTCTGCTTTGTTTCACTTTCCTGCCTTTCTTTTCAGCCAGAGACAGAGAGAAAAAAGTAAATAAATACAATGCAGCTGCCAGAGGCTTTTTTAAAAAAGAAAACTGCTGGCTTCTTGTCTTTAAACAGACAGCATGTACCACAGCTGGAAGATTCATAAAGAAAAGAAACATGAAACAACACATAAAGAAACTCAACAAACATCTTCCATCTACAAGTGCTCTGAAACCAAATTTCTGCAAACATAGCTTCGATATCATCACAGTTTTAGTCTTCCCTGATAATTGCATTCAACAGAAATTCCTTTAGAAGTCAAAAATAAACCTATTACTAAGCACATTTGCTACAAGGGGGAGGAAAAAAAAAAAAAGGAGCTTTTACCAAGCTGCTGATTTTTCTTGCATATTTTTTTACACAAGTGCTTCTCTCTCTAAATTAGTGCAGATGTCTGGACCCCAGCTTTTGTTGTGCAGTTTGTTTTCTCCAACCTGCCACAGAACAGAGGATTCTGCATTTCCCACCACTGGAGTCATTCCAAATATAAGAACTCTGAGAAGAAATATCATGCCCCTTCTCCGCTTTCAAATGCTAGCTTTATAGTTACTCTCCTGGCTTAGTGCTTTAATTCACGTCCTAGGGGAATACTTACAGACAACTATCAGTGCAAGGGGCACCCTGAGCTTAGTTTTGTCCATCTCTGTCATCTCCTCCCTAAAAACCTTGAGCCTGTACATTTGTTATCATCTGGAAAAAAAGTTGTGACAGCCATCATTAAAGATATACTCTAGAGAAGCTTCAAAGGAAAGGCAAACTTTACTGGCTTTTCTTTTCCCTTGCTCTACAGACTCTCCTGATGGAATTTAACACAGGTTAATTTATTCTGCTTCTGGATTCTCTGCCTACTGTTTCTTTGATTCTCTGCAACAAATTTGCAGTCATAAAGTGTTTGAATTTGGCCTCTAGCCAGAATCTGACAAGGTTTCCCCAGGTGATTTTTTTTTCCTCTCCATTTAGTTGATTAGTATACTGAACAACACTATTCGTCTACACAAAAACACACACAAAAAACCCGAACACACAAAAAATATAAGCCCTGAGAGGTACTAGTACACTTTCTTTTCTTTTTTCCAAGCAAGCCACTAAAGTAACTGTAACAAACACCAGTCTATATACTGAAGTTGAGTTGCACGGAGGGAGTTAGTCACACGAGACACATTATCAGTATCTGAATCGACGGACAATTTTATGTTGGCCTCCTGCTTTATGATGCTGATTCACAGATTTGGAAACCACCAAGGCTAGCTGTGTTTGGCCATTAAGGAAAGGCATGTTCATGACCCCTGGTCCACAAAAATCAGCTGTCACTCCACCAAAAGCACACTCTGACAGAGGTGCATCGTGCAGGGAGAACCTCAAATTCTCATATTATTTTTTTGCCACAACTCAGTTGGCCACAGTTTATACCTGGATTTCAGTAACTGCATTTTTTTGACACCATAGTATTTAAATGGCAACAGTGGTCTTCAAGAAGAA
The DNA here is from genome assembly GCA_013399365.1 of Pampusana beccarii. NCBI lineage: Eukaryota > Metazoa > Chordata > Aves > Columbiformes > Columbidae > Pampusana > Pampusana beccarii. Next base: position 186,915 of record VWYH01000376.1, read on the forward strand.
ATAAAAAGTGATATTTCCCCTTCTTGATGTTTTCCCATATGTATACAGAGTCCATAAAATGCAAATGTACACTGTGGAAAGAAATGCTCAAGTGAAGTCAACTGCTCTGCAAAATATTCATAATGGTTTAGCAGAAATCCTTGTTGATAAGTGCCTTAGGATGTAGGCCCTCAGCAGCATCCGGTATTTCCTGAGAAAGCACAGAGGGGAAAAATTCTAGATACGCTATTTAATTCTTAAAATGACATTTTTCTCTATAACTAACTTTCCCTAATGATTAGAAAGTAATGCAGAACTCTAACTTGAATAGGTCTGTTTCACTGCCTGAAATTTTTAGTTCCGTAGAATATACTGCAATATCAATTTTTTGTTAAAATTACTGGATACAGACGCAGACACATTAAAGTCCACAGTTCTGCATCAGAGAGAAAAATCAGATAGAGCTGGTTTTGTCTAAGAGGCCACCCGAGTATTAATGCAATTCACCCTTTACATGTTTTAGTCCTAGATAAAGGAGATTGTTCAGAATATGCTAATCTGATTGCAAATAAGAGTTTAAATATGTTTCATATACTCTACTTCTGTTACGTATAACCTTTGGTTGTCTTGAGTAGCATCTCAGAATATAATTTTTAATTCTGCTTTATATCAATAGTATGCAAACAGCTAATGGAGGTATCTGCACCACACAGTCAGTTGGTTCAATTCAGGACTGTTCATCTATCATTTGCCTTGTTCTGATAACAGCAGTTTTCTTTCACTTGAAATGCTATATGCCATTCTTTTTAGGCCAGCAAAATCAAACTTAGTTTTCCATTTCCATAATGATTTGTGCCACTGCCCATTGCCCTTTAAGTTCAATCAGTTTCCCACCCACAGCTAAGATGTGCTTTGCTGTATTTGCCCTGGCTTCACTGTAGCTGTGTTGTGATACATGGCATTAAATACATCAAAGTATTTCCAAGTATAATGGATTGCAAATATCAGGTAAGAGTTGGTACAGGAATGCAGAGTTGTGACATCAGCTGAATATGGGGAAGCTACAATCTGCTGTCAGTGGGTTAGCAAGAAAATGACTACGAGTCTCTCTCTCCACAGATGAAAAAACACCCTTCAATGTCAAGTTTGCTGTTATGTGGAAGCCTGCCACTATTGAATGCTATGATCACTAATTTTTGACCCTCTACATTTGATTTCCTATTTGTTCTCACCCTCACACAAAACACAATTAGCTTTATTCCCAAACTATGAGGACAAAAGGCAAAGACTCACATTTTAACAAGCTGATGCCCAACAGCCAAATGGTAGTGAAATAATCTCTGCTTGAACCTAGTTTAGTTTTGTCACATTTCTCTGATTAATGACTGGTAGGAAATAGGTACAAATACATACACTGAGAACTCTACTTAAAAAATAATACACAAAAACCCCACAAACACCTCTTAAACCATTCCTTTTGTTTTCTTCATCAAGCATTCCAAAGGATAAACAATCACCAAAATACATATCATGATGGTGTTATAGTCACAAGAGAAGAAAATAGATGCTCCTGATCTTTTGTTTTGAAGTCTGAATCCAGATCACAGTATCTGAGAATTAAAAGCAAAAAACACTGCACACTTTTCCTAGGGCTTTCTTAAAAGTAGTGTTACGAAATCAGAGTTAAATTTTTGTTAGCAACCACAGAAAGTACATGCATAAACAGCAACTTGAGCATGAATAGTTAGTCAGAATTACATATCATGCATAAAATGGAAAATTTGAAAGTGAAATAGAATGCATTAAGATTTAATTAAGAATAAATTAAAGCATTACAACCACCCTTAATACAGCTCTTTCCTACAACTTTCAGTAGGAAAGCAAGAAGTAACTGTTACCTGCAAAACTGCTGAATTAATCTAACTATCGTAGAAATAGAGGCTATTTTTTTCCTGTGTATAAACTTTACTGCGCACATCTTTTACTTTTTTTCCTCCTGTCCCTCACCCCACCCCATTATTTTACTTGCCCTGCTCTCTGAGATCCTTTTGTGCAATTTTCCCAGCAGGCACCAAGGGCAATCCTCTGGCTGGAGGGCTGCCCCACATGAGTGGTAGGGCAGGAGGACCTTCAGCCATGCAAACTGAAGTGTAGATCTCCAGCAGTTTCAGAAACTTCATGGGTCTTTCTCTGTAGAGCTCTCCTGTAGTCTGAGATCTAACTTGTACACACATATTTGAGCTGCAGTATTTCACTACGTGTTACCTCCTCATAGTCCTATGAAAAGTCAGTGTTTTCTAGAAAGGTAATGATGACTGGTATTCCTCCTTGGGGAAAGAACATATTCACTGGGTTTTGGCTACTCAAAATAGTTTAAGGAAATCAGTAGGTACATATACAACCCAACTATGCCAAAATAGGATGCTGAAAGCACACCTGATGGAAAAGCCATCCTTGGTGCTACAATATGCATATGCTTTGAAAAATTCAGTGAACTTTGAGGCCATGCAGTGTCTCTACTGCCTGAGTAGTGACTGGTAGGCAATTCTTAAAACTCTAATTAAACAATTTATTAGTACCAGCAAACTTTCTGTTAACTACTGAGGGATAAACCAGAAGCATTTATTTCAGTTAGGATAAGTAATCCAATGTTTGTCCTAGCTTTCAGAAGAATTAATGTTAACTGGACACAACAGCTTTTTGTTTCAGTCATTAACTGGACAGATGAGATTATTCTTCATCATTGTGACTCAGCAATTTACCACTAGCTGAAGCAAAGGAGACAACCATATTCACATCCATTCCAGCTATGAACATGATGTGAACAGCTGCTCGTTCCCAACTTCCAGTCTCCATAGGGAAGTATATATAGTATACATACTGAGTAATGTCTCCAATATTTAACATGTCACTGGTGAGCCACAAGAGCATTTAGAAAATACAGAAGCCAATGATGAATCTTTTTATTGTTGTTATTCCCAATTTTCCTTAAAGCTACTTTAGGTTAAAAAACCTTGATTTCATATTTACTATGCCTTTTCTAGTGTATAAAACACATCAGATACCCCAAGACACAAAAATTTATTTCTTGGAACTCCATTTTGTCATACTATGATTGCAAAAACTGTGCTGCTCAGGCTTGTGTTTAGTCATTAATTCTTACTTAAATATTTTAAATGTCTAATAAATGGATCACCTTGAACTAGCTGAAGAGCAGTAGCCACATCAAAAATTCAGTAAAACTCCTTTATTTCTGAACCAGAACTCCCACAGGGAACATTAAAAATATGAATTCCAAGTACATTAATTTGGAATAACTTTTGTTGGGTATCCATGGAAATACGCTTTTAACGCACACATGAAATATCACTATGGCTCAACACATCTGTTCTTTGAAGTCCACGAGACCCATATTTAAATCATTCTATTAAAAAAACAAGCTGTGTTGCTTATAACATTGTCTGGAGTTTGTGTGTGGTTATGCCAAAAAGTACCTGAGCCCCAAAGCCTGGTGCAGGTCTGGCATGATGAGTTCCTGAGATGCAGTCAGGAGGTGGGGAACAACATCAGCACTGACTTGTCACAGAGCCCTCCTGCCTGCCGGGACATGGGCTCTGATCTGCTGCTCAGAAAACTTCTTTGTTTCCTTTGCTCTGTAAATAAGCTATATGGTTTATTAGAGCACATGGGGGTGACCTTTCACAAGGCAAATAGCCTCTGTTCTATCTGCTGCATTTCCCTGCTGGCTGCCATGGATTTCTGTTTGTGTCACTGCATGTCTTGACCCTTGATACTCGCCACTGTTTGGGCACATTTGTTCCTTTATTCCTGCCTTTGCAAATACTTTCCTTGGGCTGTATGGAAGATGTGAATTCAGCCAGTTTCTACTCTCCAAACTGTTAAACATTAATTTCAAGAGGACCAGGGTCTATAAACATTGGAAAAGATCAAGCACAATGCCTCTGAGAGAGAAGTGAGGATAGGAGCAAAAAGGAGATCCAGGCTAACCAGAAAACTTGGTTTCTTAAAGGATGCTTTTTACAGGATACCAGTAGAAATAAACAGTTTGCGGGAAGTTTTGCAGGGGTCTGCAGGTACTAACAACAGACATGGCTTTGTCACACATAAACTGTACCAAACCAGTCCAGTTTCCTTCCCGGACAGCAGGTCAGACCATGTAGGTAGGTAAGCCCCAGGAAGGGTCATATCTTGGCTACAATCAAAAAGAAAAATTATATATATATAGTTAACCTCTCCCATAAAACACAGAGGAAATACAGGCTAAATGAAATGAGACCACTACAACGTGGACGTTGAAATGCTGCCAAAGCACTTTGCACTCAGTAATTACAAATTTTCATTGTTAAAACAGGGGAAGGCACTGGCTGAAGCTTTCCTTGATGGAGAGGAGTTAAGAGGCAAGGTGGTTCCAGAACAAAACCTTTGGGGAAACAGGGGCACTCCAGGCTGAAAGAGGTTTGTAACAGTTTTGAAATACTCAGAGCTATGGACAAAGTAGGAAAGGGTAATCTATTCTGCATATCCTAGGTGAAAAATAAAAATTAAGTAATTGTCTTCAATTGCAAAGGCAATACAGGATTCAAATTTAAAATGAATGGAACAGGCTACCCAGGGAAATTACACAAACTTTGAATAAAGGTTAGACAAGCACCCATCAAAAGGGATGGAAGAGTTGATGTTACTTTGGCTTCTCGATTTTCCTCTCAGCCCCATTTCCTGAAACCCCTGGACAGACTTCTAGCACTAACCTTAGAAAAAATGATGATTTATTTAACAGGTATTTACATATCTAAGATGGGAGCACTTAGTATGATTGATGCTAAAAGTTACCCAAATCAGATTATTTCATAGTATTTTACATTTTAGCAGTCCTTAATTAAACAACTCTAGTTTAATTCAGCACAATGCTCTTTGTGTGTCTTTGGGACTCCTAATCTTGCCCCTCAATAATTTATTTTTATTATGGTTAACAGTAGATTTACTTTCAAAGGTCTCAATAATTTGAACATCTACAAAAATACTCATGTTACAAATGCACCATCTCTTTCCACAGCAACCTACAAGAGTAAATAATCTTGTTCATTAAGCAGGTCAACAAGAAAACATATGCATGAACTTTCTGAAATTCTGCCATGTTGGTGGGAGGTTAATATATGCCTACTCCATTAGCAGGCCGAAATGCACCATTTGTGTTAGATACAGCAATTGTTTATGATTCTAGCTTCAGCTATTTGCACTGATGCTTAAACTCACTGGGCTGATGTAGTTTAGAACATGCTAGGGAATAGCACATCCCTCTCCATCTGTTCATTTTGACCACAAAATTAGATCAACTAAAATAGATAGTAGTAATAAAGAAATCTAGAAGGAAGTATGTTGGAAAAATATGAACAAGGCAGAAGCAGAAATGTTAAAGTAGCATTTTTCATTAGAGCAACAACTGAATTGTTTCTTCAGTTGCAGACACAACAGAATAACCACATTCTCCTTTCGCTCAGAAAGCTGTATGTCATACTTTAGAAATCTGGCTGACCTGCCCTCTACTTGTCCTTCTCAGTGCTTCCCATGACCACTAATTTGGTGAATGCACTGCAGTAGTATAAACTGAAAGAGATTTAAGAGCTGGGGACTAACTTGCCCTATGGTAAACTCCCTCCTTGTCACTGTTATAGCAGAGATCACTGTTTCCCATGCACACGTTCTAGGACAACTCCTGTGTCCAGTCTCTGGCCAAACAGGGACCAGTGTGGGTGGTAGCACAGCTCCTGCTATCAGAGCTGGGACAACAAGCATCATCTGCTGTCAACACGCATGCAATCACTGACAAGCCACCATGAGCCATCAGATGCGTTTCGTTGCTGCCTTTGGCACTCCTGCAGTCTGCTGCCAGGTATTTGCTACATTTAAAAGGTTTGGTTGTCCTCCTGCGTGGGAACAGAAACCTGGAGTCCTCATTTTAGGGCACTGAAGCAACCATGGTCTCAGCCTACCCAGCCACCAAGGTCTGCCAAGCCTGGCTGCTGCTCCCTAGCACAGTCAATCTGTTTTCAGCTTGTTTCTCCTCTCCGAAAGTCACAGGTGCTTTGCCAACCACACAGATACTCCAAAACAACAGTACTGTCATAAAAAGCCTGTTAATTGTACCAAATGCTCCTTCTAGGCAACACAAAGAGCAACACCTCAGTGGAAAGAGGGTCTGTGAAAGCCCACCTGCAGGGTCAGAAACAAATGTACGCAAGAGAAAGAAAGATTGTCACCTGTCATTAGTAAGTAGTAGTAGAAATAAAATTTCAGTATGTGTTTTGAAAGAGCAGCCACAGCAGGAACACTCCTTTAATGCTAAAGATTGTCGGCTTAAAATATAAAATAAAAATTTGGTTCAAACTCTTCTACATGCACGAGCGATAGTGAACGTGACTCACAGAGGCCTGATCCAAGCGCAGCTCCACTGCAGCAGCACCAGCGGCGGTCATGGCAGGGTCAGCCTGGGGCCAGCCTGCACACAGCATTGCCTCGGGGGAGCTGGTGGCACCAGTGCCACCCACCCTCACTGCGGAGGGCAGGAAGGTGGAGTGACAGCACAACTCCCTATGCAGAGGATACCCATGCCAGCACAGAAAACCTGGTGGCATCTCCTCTGTCAACTTCAGGTTCAAAAACATCACCTCCCTATGATATCATATACCCTATGGTGGCAGAGAATACTGCTTTGTTTTGGAGGAGCTCTACTCAGTCCCATGAAATATTTTGGTAACAGCTGAGAAGCCAATTGTGTGGATCTGGAGAATCCAATATTCCGAGAAATACCTCACTGATACCAACAACAGGTACTTAAGACCCCAGCAGTCAATACCCTGTTTCCCTGAAAATAAGACCTACCCCTAAAATAAGCCCAGGTATGACTTTTCAGGGTGCTCAAAATACAAGCCCTACTCCAAAAATAAGCCCTAGTTACAGTTTATAAAAAAGTCAATTTATATGGTGTCCAGGCAGCTATACATGTAAAAAGGTAATAAGTTTTGAAGCAAAAATTAATATAAGACCCTGTCTTATTTTCAGGGAAACAGCGTACATACGGCACCCCAGCCTTCACGTAACCAAAGAGCAGGAAAAGCCCTGGAAGATTTGGTACTGGGAACACTACAATGAGGGAAATGCCCATCATAAAAAGCTGAACAGGATTGACATGAGTGTTCCTGTCCCAAAATGGGTAGATATGTTTCCTTTATCTGCCCCAAATACCCCATGGGTGTGCTACACATGAATAATCTCCCTAATCAATTTATCTTCTTATTCCAGATGGGGAACTTCACACCTTAACTTGAAAACTATGATTTTATTGGTCTTGCACAACATTGGTTTTCCATCAGACCACGGATCAACCACCTGTCCACTCCAGCATACATTGTTTTGGGATTTTTGTCTTGTTTAGATGCACTTTTTTTTTTGTTTTCCTCCAGAAATTCTAATCCTTTCTTTTAGATATTTTTTTTTTCAATTGTGTTTAGCTAGTTAGTGATTTGTTTAGCAATTAAACAGAATTCTGCACTCTCTGCTTTTGTCAACAAGCTTTATGTACAGATATTTTTAATAAAAAATAGTAATTAATTTGAATTACCCTGAAAGAAGCTTAATCTAAGGAAAAATCCACACACTCTAGCAAAATACAGCAAGAGCACCAGGGCAGATTATGCAGAGATACTGTTAGGGACCTCTGACATCTTTCTAATGAGCAGCTCCAGTATTAGTGGGAACACCACATCCAGCTCTTGATAATCAGTTGCTAAAGTAATGATGGTTTCAATCACCCTGATGAAGTTGATGACAATGATTAAACTGGCTACTTAAGACATCTTCTTGATTAAAGTGATATTTAATCCATAAATCATGAAATTCATTCCTGTTTGTCTTCGTGACATATCTTTTATAAAAATCAGGTGAGAAATTTTCATCTCCAGTGACAATCCCCTTTTCAGTTCTTCCCATTTACACTGGCATACATGCAATGAGGTAGACTTTGCCCACATAAGAAACAAGGTATTTGACAATTGGCAAGCACTTCACTAATGCCATTTCCTACAGACAACAGCAGCCCAGTATTTTACAATTCTAATAATACAAACAAAGAGAAATTCAGCCTTTGGCATTGTGAATTTTGGACTCTGGGCAATCTTACCAACTTGAAATTTGCAGTAAATCATCATTTTAGCTTTCCATCATCAACCAGATAAAATAAATGACTTAGGATTTCTAGCATCGAAAAGAAATCTACTACATACTAATAGTGAACACTTTCTTCCTCTTCTCAAATAGGTGTGTAATTAGCCAGTGTGATTATGCAGAGGAACAAAGGAATACTAATATGTTAAGGAATCTTCAGCTATTGCTTTAATAGTGCTTGTTGAAATTCCCTCCGTGCACTGCTATACCTTCCCAGTATTTTAAGACATTAGTAGAAACAAATTTCAGCAGAAGGGTGCTAAACCAAAGGGCTTCAAGTGATATTTGGCTTGTAATTACTTCAGGCTATTGTAGCCATATAAAAATAGTAACTTCTTGAGGAACAGACTTAATAGTCCAGTACAGTAATATAATTAGTGATAGCTTTCTAAGAAAGATTAATCCATTTAAATCATGGAGAGGAAAAGCTGTATGTTAGAGAATTTAATCTATATTGGCTCAATTAACTAGATAGGAATAAAAGGTTCATTTGATCTGAAATCAAAAGTTACATCTCTATATCTTGCTGTTCCACATTTACAGTAAACATTATCACCAATAAATCTATAAAGACTGTTCAATTCAAACTGAGAAAGCTCCCAGAGCAGGTCACGTCCTATGGAGATTAAGATGTTACATCTAAAGGTAAAAGTATAGACTGTTAACAAAGAGCAGCAACCAAAGAGCACCTGATCTCTGCAGTGCTCTGGAAAGCTCACAGATCAAGCACAGCTCAGAGGGAAAGGCAAGATCTCCCCCTTCTCCCAATTGCTCTGCTACCTGCAAGGATTGTCAAACACCTGCAGCCATCCATTCCCACCAACCTCGGTCATGTGTTGTGCACTGCATTGGTTTCACATGTCCCTTGTGCTGCTGGCTGTAAAGAGAACAACTGAGGTCCATAAACAGCAGTTTGTCCTAAAATTCTTCTGTATCGAATTACTGCTAAAACATCAGCTCAGCAGTGATTTCACAAGTGATCTCAGCAGGTGAGTCCACACACCCTGGCACCTCCCAGGAAGGTCTCAGAAGCTTCTCTGTCACCCCAGCACAGACACCTCTATCCAGTGCAGTTTTCTGGCTATTAGGACCAGCCCCAGGCCCTGCAGATTTCCTGGAGACTTGGCCAAAATCACAACCGCCTTTTTTTATCTTTTTTTTTTTTTTTAAGAAAAAAAAGGAAGTCCTGAATAACTGTCATGTCTGCTACCCCTGGTATAAATCACAGCCTAGAATAGCAGCACTATTTTTAGAAGAATAGAAGCAAATTATTAGGCATGACACAGAAAGAGAAGTAGAGCATGATAAACATAGGAGAAACCTTGAGAAGGACAACTAGAGACTTTATATAAGAATTTATACAGAATTTTCTGAATGAAAAGAGAAATAGTGGGAAGATACTGCTATAAATCCGAGATGCTGGAGTGGAAGAAGTCAGGCATATGTAATGCATGCAGTACTCAATTTGACTTTGGATACAGTACTAATAGTTTTTTCCTGTATCCTGGAGATGGTATGCAAGTTTTTTAAAAACTTGTGTTTTCTCTAAGTTAGCTCCTAAAATTAAACACCTGTAATTTTATCTGGCCTGACTTCAGGAGAACAAGTAGAGGAGATAACTAAACCCATCTCTCAAACTAAACAACTTTTTTTCTAGCAATAATAGTTGTGGGGTTTTTTTTTCTCCCCTTCTAACCACTTTGATTCCTTAAAAAGAAATCAGCTCTGCCAGAAAACATCACCTTTATAATGGGGATAAATCAGTCTACTTCATCCACCAAACCTAGCTCAAGCCATTTGTCAGACTGATGAGTTAAGGAGGTACAGTTGTGGGTCAAAAACACCCAGCCATCAAACATCACAGGCTTTATCCGCAAATCCCTCTCTGGTGTTGTTGTAATGTGATTATGCTGAAGAAAAAAATATATATATATATTTGTAGCCACCTCTTTTTTTCTGATAGATAATCGCCAAAAGAAAAACAAGGAATACTATTTTCAGAGTAGATTCCCAGACCTAGTTTTGCAAGGTAGCTCCCCTTTACTGACCTACAGCTGTCTGTTGGGCTTATATCCATCTGAATATGGAGAAGGTTCACAGAGAGTGTCTTCTTCAAATGCTTATTAACTCTTGACACACAGCTCTCCCAGAATCTGTCTAGAGCATAGGTGAGACCCACCCTTTCCCCAGGCCTTGGCTTCCTCTGATTCCTCTGCTACAGACTGCCAGAGCCTCCAAAAAGCCAGCCTCCTCCTTGTGTCTTTGTGCCTGGGTACATCCTATTGTAACAATGCTCATAAATAATGCAACTAAAAGAAACAAAACAAGAAAACAGCTACAAACCACAAAAGACCAAACTCAGAATTTTGTGAGTGGTTGCTTTTTTTGCTGCCTGCCCACCTATAATTTTGTACCTTGCTGTACTGGGGGAGAATCATAGAAATGAGATCTTCTCCTCAAGATGAGAAGGCATCTACAATCCATACACATAAATGCAGTAATTTAAGTAGTATTAGATTAGCAACAAACCCTTCATTTTACAGAGCAGAATTACTCCTGAAACCAAATAGCTCCATGATTATCTTTGCTCCTTCAGCTGTGCTAGAGTGGAGACATTTTGCAAGTAACTGAGCACTTCACTGTGATCTGCACTTGCATGTACTCACCATGTTCTAGCAAAAAAGATGCTTACAATAAGATTTATTCTTGTTTTGCATAGTACCAGCCATACTCCTATCAACATTTGCTAGGAATTAACTGCAGCGTTTGCCATTAGCGGTAGATATAACTTCAAATATAGCTTGAGTGGGACTTGTTAGCATTTTTAACAACTTGCTATGAACCTGGGAAGAGTACAAATTAAAGTATTTAAATGGTTTGAGAAAAGTTTTTGTTCTGCAGATGACTGCCTAAGCAAAGTAGTTTGAGGTATTAGGATACAGATTGTCACAGAAATTTCTAAAGCTGTGTAATAGATGCTGTAAGCCTTGCATCAGAAAGCACTCATAATTAACGTGTCTTTAGCATTGGCAAATGGCATTCCATAAGTACATGAAAGTTTAAGCAAGTGTCAAACATGACTTTTAATGGGAATTTTATGAGCCATTCTCATTGCATTCTTATTTCTTACACTTTAAGCTGTACCCTTGAAATTTAGCATAGTTCCAAAGCTGGCATAGTTCCTCACCACATAGGTGGCTTTACTGAATGGTTGAGCAGAATGCAGCCCCTATTGTGGCATAAACCACGCTCTAAATAAGCTTCAGATTTTTCCATTTTGGAAAGCAGAAGACAAGAAAATTGCAATTTTACCAAGCAGGTACATCTTTTGAAACAATCAACCATAGCTCCAAAGAGACTGAAAGCTTTAAGATAAAGCTATAGGACTACTGTACTTTAATACCTTAATCCCTGCTCAGCCTAATAAACTCAGTTACTACGCTATAGAACAAGTAAAATAACTACTACAGAAAAATATCCAGCACAAACCAAAGGTTGAAAAAAACCCCAACAAAACAACAAAAGTGTTTCCTAACACAAACATTTTCTCAGCAACAGCACACTTAAGAAACAAACCTGCCAGACCCATACCTCCAGAATTGCCACCACTCAGCAAGACAGAACCCTTCAGACTGAGGTACAAAAAGGGGAGAGACCTTAATGTGTAGCCACTGGTAGGGGGGAAAGGGTGTCCTCAGTGATTTCAGCTGTGACTGCAAACCAGGTGAACAGCTCCATCTAACTCAGATGTGTGGGTCACCTGTGGGTGGGAGCCTGCCCCAGGGCAGTGTTATACTCTCCCCTAAACCTCTCATTAGCCCTGGGCAAAAGGAATAACCTTTTTATTAGACCAATGGGTTTCAGCATCAAACTCATCCAAGTGCCTGTGTGCAGAGGATGATGTGCCTGGAAGAGTAAAACATTTTTCTCATATTTTGTAAATTTGGTATGTTCAAAAGCAGTTGGACTAACCACACTAAAGTAAGGCAGATTTCAGGCAATAAACATGCATTAGGAGAAGCCAAATGATAGATTCAGACAGATATTCTGAGCTACACACAAAAAACCCCCCCAAAGCCCCCGTGTTATCTAGGAAAGCAGTGGCCAGGGGTGTCAGTGGAGCTGGGGAGCACCCGCTGCCCCCCCCCAACCCCAAGCCCTGCACCCTCGTTCCCCCACCTGGGAGCAGGCTGGGCCTCGGCTGGGATTTGGGGTGCTCGGTGCTCTGTGAGCAGAGCTGGAGGCAACAGGGAGCCGCAGTGACTGAGAGCTTCACCTGGGGCCTACCTGATGTTGAGAAGAGAGGTGTTTCTGGAGGCAATCGAGCAGACAGTTTCTTTGGGGTCTGGATGATGAATAAGGTTGTCATGGAGTGGTTCAGCACAAAAATTGCTAGGGATGTGCATGGAAACATGACCCTGGGCACAGGGGGAAAGGGAGGGACATCCACGTGAAGCGCTAGGAGCTGTGAGGAGGAGTGGGCGCCATGTCCCCTGTGGATGCCCCAGCTGGGGGGCCCTGACAGGTGCCCCCACCCCAGCACGGTGCCCTGAGTGGGTGACACGGATTTCACCCTGTCCCCACGGCTGATGCTGCGACTGCTAGATCTGTTCCACTGTGTTCAGGTGGGAAGTCATTTTGCAAAGAACTTGTGCTTCTTTTTGCAGGGACTCCAGAACAACAAATATTGCCACGTCAGCCTCTCTTCTCAGTTGATCCTCCCTGCAAATGCGTTATTTTGGACACTTCAGCCTTTTTACCTTGTTCATTTAGACTGAGAGGCGTGCAGGTGAGACTGGAAGGACTGGCTTCAGCAGCAGCAGACTTGTTGGACCTTCCAGGCAGGTGCCGCTGTGTGTGCCGAGATGCCAGAGACCCTGAGCCTTGTTGTCTCAAACTCCAGCTAACCCCGGCTGATCTTCCCACCAGTGAGGCTGAATGAAGAAAGCTTTTGTCCTCTGTCAGATTAGTCTTGTCCTTCTTTGCAGCTTTGCTAACAAATGAGACCTCTGCTTCAAGAGAGAGAGAGATCACAGCAGGAGCACACCACTTCAGTAAGGAAAAAGGACTGAATTCAATAACACAATGGCACTAAGTAGGGAAATGATCCTGTTCATCTTTGCTTACATGTATGGTAAACCGATCTGTGTGTTGCGAGTATAAAAACAAGTCAAAATACAGATTGATTCTGAAATAAGTTATTTTTTTTTATCCTTTAAAACCATGGACAGGAATATACAGCTCCGCAACAATGGAGGCCAAACATTTCAAACCAAAACATTTCCTGGGATGCTGTGTGACAGTTTTTCTAAGGTTGTTTCAGCTACGCTCAGTCTAAAACCAGCTTTCATTTCCAGTTAAAGTAATTGCGGTACACATTGCACACTCCTTGAAGCACAATCTTTGTGACAGACACTATGATTATTTTTCTTCTGCTTTTATTTCTGTTTTTACCAATAAAAAAATAAACATGGTTGAAAACAAACACCTTTTCTCCCCTTTCTTCAATGTATTTAAGTGGATATTTTCTCCAGCTATTTGGATGAATAAACTTCAAATTGGAGCATTCACTTCTGTGCTCTAAAAAAAGTTTGTGTATGTAGTGCTGCATATATATTATTCAGAAGCCCCAAATCCAACACAAGTGTTTATTAGTGATTTTATTGACAGCTGAATCAATTTTGTTTATATTTTAGTTGTCTTATTTCAGTGAATGGTTCAAGACTTTCACCTGCTGAAAAGAAGGTTTCACAAGATTCATCCTATGCATTGAGAACACTCAGAATTCATGTCCACGTTAGGTGCCACTTCATGCATATCTACACATCGGTTTTAAGGTAAACATAATTTTATGTAACATAGAAAGGATCTAACGTTCAATCAAGGAAAGCAGGAAATCAGGTGTAACTCTACAATAAAAGTTCATCTATTTAAAAGAAGCCTGACTCTACTTGATTAGTGCTCAGCAAAATGTCTGAAATATTGGATTTGTGACCATTAAGATTAGTTCTGGGAGCCAGTCATTACACATTTAATTTTGGACAGCTTAAAGTCCTTGTTGAGTAAACAGTGAGGACTGAAACTCTATTTAACCAATAAATCAGGCATATGATTTGCAAAGGCAATTTTTCCTTTTCAGTTATTTCAACTATCCCAGCTGTATAGGTCACAGCAAAAATAACACTTTTCCATCACCTTAATTCCATTTTTAAGTGCTTTTAATATGAGGATTTGCTTTGGGTTGCAACAGCAGCTGGTGAGGGAGCAGTGCAGGGCACTGCCTGGCCTCTCCACTAATTAAGGAAAACGGGCGAAGTGCTGTTACCCAGATTCTGCCCACAGGGGCGGAAAGTTGCCCATGAGCTATAGTACCTTCCCAGACCATGGGCATTCGGACAGCGATGTGTTCTCGTTAGTGTCTGAAGCCAACTACAGACAGCTTGAAATTAATATAGATGCAAGACTACTTCTGCTTACTGGAGAAATCAAAACAACAATCACAATGTTTTTGCCCATCTATACAGGGTTACAGTGGAGCCTTTTTTTTTTTTACAGGACTGTGATTTGTAGGGGTTTTCCCAAGTCATCCTTTTATCTCAGTCCTGGGAGAGTTGTTCGCTTTTAGCTTAGGAGGCCTCAGCTACCGTGAAACCTGGTGTCAATTCCTGGCCTGATGACAGGGCTGAGTCCACAAGATGCTCCCTCACAGCCCAGAGTGCTGCCTGTGAGGCTGAGAGCAGGACTGGTTTACTCTGCTTGCCGTAAAGTGATGTGGGGCTTGGTGGGACACCCACACCTCTGGCAATGGGGTGTCACTGCCGCCTGTGTAATAGAAATGTCTGTTGGCCAACTGAAACTGAGATGGGGGTTAAGGAGAGTGGTAGATGCTGTGCTGAGCGCTCTGGAAGTCCATCCTGAGATAATACAAACCAATGACAATCTAAAATATGCTACCGATTTATATACATCACAGCCTGCAAACAAGCGCCATCGAACCATAGAGAGTCATTTTAGCATTTCCTGTCTGTGCAAATATTAGTGGAACTACCTGGAAAGGTTTTTGGTAATTAGCCCTTACTTACGCCACTGTCTCCTCAGCAGAGAAAGCAGAACACAACTCTAGCCTTAGCTTTGATTGATGTTTTAAGTGTTTTTAGGTACATGTTTCTTCAGAAGAAAGACAGGCTAGATGAGCACACACACGAACAACATCTGCTTAGAAGAACGCTCTCCTGTCAGAGCATCAGTTCCTCCTCTGAGGTCAGAATTTTAAAGACTTTGTCTCCTGAGCTGCTTTGGAAAAAACCCTAACGTCTTTAGCTGAGATGAAAATGCAGGCAGGCTGAATTTGCTTTCACTGCTTCCCTATACAGCATAGAGAGAAGTGGCATAGAAAATTATGTTTAAGATATAGCTTTGTTAAATAAAACTGATAATGTGAAAGATCATCCTGGCACACTGATCCTTGAGTCTGAATGCATACGAATGCTGCAGAACAAGTATGGAGAGTTTTGCTTGTACATATACATGATTTTGGACTGCAAGACCCAGCTTTGATCTGTAGACGTGGAGGACCTCACACCACCGTCAGAACTGAAGCTGAGTGATCACGACCAGTTACTCTGACAAAGACAAATCAGTGATGACAACTTTAAGACCCTGGGAGCAGCTTCACCTCTGCAATAATCAAGGAGAATATGCAATGAAATATAAAAAATGTTAGTTGGAATCAAACTGCTTTCATGCTGTTCTGAAATTACTCCGATGGGCAGAGGGATTTCTGCTCAGGTTGCTCCAGCTCAGGCAGTGGGAACTAGTGGGTCAGGTCAAACCACGAGCCAGAGGCTCAGAAACTGTAAACCAGCACCTCTGCTGGCACTCTGTATAACTTGACAGCAACTGAGAATTGGTTTCTTCAATTTTTATTTCCTATTATTTCATTTGGATTTAATGAGAGGAGCCTTTGCAGATGTCAGTGCTGACACTTGCCTTTCGGTGCAGCCGCTGGTGGAGGAGCTGCAGCCACCCCGGGGCTCAGGGTGGGCCAGTGTTGCAGGGGAGCAGAGGTGAGCACTGTGGAGGTGGAAACCTGGGGTTTATTTCAGTCAGCTCAACCGCTAAGCCACCATAAATATCTTCCTCTGGGAGCCGCACTCCCTTCACAGTAACTGTTCTTCGAGTGAAATAGTTGCCACTTGTACAACACCACAGTCTGACCTGAAAGTTTTACGTAGTCTATTTTTTCTTTGCAAATATATTAGTTTTATTTACCTTTCCATGTAAAACCCAAAGTTGCCATTGATGTGCACAGAAGTCTCCAGTGTTTTATGGGCAATTTGATACATAAAAGAACTAACTTCAACACACTTTCAGAGAATGGGTAGAATGATTTGGGTTGGAAGAGACCTTTAAAGGTCATCTAGTCCAACCCTCCTGCAATGAGCAGGGAAATCTTCAACTGGATCAGGAGAGAGACATGAAACACAGATCTTAACCATGCCCTGTTATTGTGATGCAAATCTAAATATTTGTAACTTAGATTTGTATCATCTTTTAAAAAAGTAGTTAATAGAAGCATTTCAAGTACAGATGGCTTAAAATAAAATCACAGAAGAAATTTTCCTTCTTTTTTTTTTTTTCTGGGAAGTCTGTTTCCAAAACTCAACACTTTAAAGCTGTGCCACAGCCAGGAGAAGTTCCCTACCCTCTTCTCCAGAAGAAGTTCACAGTGAGCATCTTGCTGGGGTGGTGAGGGTGGTAATATTTCTGCTAGCTGCTGTTTCCCCCATCGAGAACAGTCAAAATCTCAGCTATTTCTAGGACATTCAAGTTCAGCAGATGGCTCTGATCTTGGTATCGATGGGTAGATTTTTTGAAAAAAAGTCATGGAGTATTCAGACTTGACTTCTTTTTTTGGGCATACTCATTCTTTCCTGGAAGAGATCAGAGATATCTGAAGCAAATGAGTTTCATTTGAGTCAGAAAGCCAAAGCGAAACCTACACTGCATTTCTGTCCTGCTTATGCTGAGGTATGTGATACTTTCCTCAGCTCTGTACAGGAATAAGCTTCAAGTTATAAAAGAGACATCATCTTAATGCATTGTTAAGCAAGTGAAACTCTAAGGTTGAATTCCTTAAAAAAAGGGCTTAGACATATAACTGGCATGACTTGTTAATTGGCCTCACTGAGCCTTCTTTCATTTCACTGATGCATCTCGATACATCTCAGCTGCTACTGTTTAATCCAGAAAAAAGCAAGGATTTATCATATTCTTTTAGACATATTTGAATACTAATTACTCTTTGTGTTCTATTCTGGTATTATTATTTGTATTATTATTTGTATTTTTAGCTTCCGAACATTTACACAACTGAAAGCTCTCATTCCATATTCCTTCAAAGCAAGATGTATATTAAAACTATATTTGCCATGTAACTCCTAATTTTATGAATTTTGGCATTATTTATATTACAAATTCAATGCATTGTGTATCAGAGGTCTTAACCTTTGGAAACATTTTGGTATTAAGAGGCAGAAAGTCGCATCTGAAGCTGTAGCTCTGGACACTTCAGATTACTTCTGGTCTTTGGTACTCTGAGAGAAGTTAGAGGCTTCTGGTCTGAAATCTCACAGTACTTCCCAGTGCTGGGCAGGAGAACCCAAAGAGAGCAGCTGACCTGGAGACTGGAAACGTTGATACCAGCAGATATGAAGGAACAGCAGGAAAGTGCTGTGCAGCACAAGCTGCAAAAATCCTTCTTCAAGGGAAAGGTCCTCCGTTAGTTTCTACCCAAAGCAGACAAATGTAAGCATACAACATTTTGAAGGTTTTAGGCCTTAAATTTACTCAGTGGACGCTGCCAGTGTCCTAAAAGTTAGGCTGTAAATTATACTCTTGATTTTTAGGGTAATGTACAATTGAACATGAATAAATACGCTGAAGCACTGCAAACTCAGTGATGTCAGTAAAACCAGAGTGAGCATAAGACAGCCCAGAAGCAGGCCATGCAATGGAAGAGAAAGGAATAACGGCAAGTGTATTAATGCTCAGTCACTACAGCGATCTGGTACAGAACGTGGTCACTGTTAAGGAAAAAAAAATTGCATGTAGGTCTCCTGATGGTGTTACAGAATATATTACTAAAAGCTACAGTACAAATACAGTATTTCCATGCCACTTACATCTGTTATATCCTGTACTTCATTTACATTCTTCAGTTATCAATAAACTTCATTATAGCTATAAAACATTATAGTTCCTCATAGAAAAAAAAAAAAAAATAGGTTGTCTTGCTGTATTTTTTGTTTATTATTTATCTGGAAAGTTTCACAAGAATAGCCATGTGGGGTGCTAGTAAATCACTCCTTGTTTACAGGACTGTTGACCAAAGAGAAGACTGCTAAATGTTTTCAAGAAACTGTCATTGCAGCCTGTCAGTGTTGTGTGATTGCTCTGTCCCTACAGCAGGCATTGAAAACTGTGCTCTAATAACAAAGGATCAAAATGTAATCACTTCTGTTCCAAGAGACAGTACAAGCATTATGGATTTGCAAATTTCGGACCCTTTTCCTTTTCTTAAATACTACCAACACAGTCATTAACAAATTCAGGTAGTTTAAGTTTTTGACAGTTCCGACAGAGGAATAGATTGGTTATTTACCATCAAGATGAAAGCACTTTTACCCTCTACAGCAGATATTGCAGACAACTGTCACATCCTCCACTACCGTTTTCCTCAGTTCTGGGCTACAGAAATGGCTTTCCACTGCCATTAATATATTCTATATTTCTTGCAAGAAAATACCAGTTTCTATGGCCCAATCCAGTAACTGCTATGTAATAAAAATAAAATTAAAAAAAACCTTCTTAATAATTTACTGCTATTGTAGCTATTTCATTTATATATCATGTATGAACTCTGCTATTTAAAATACAAACCTCCAGTTTCATATGGTGATTTGGAAGAGCAAAGTCTAAAACCTGAAAACTGTGTGTCACACTCGTTTTCATGTGACTAGACATCAAACAAAGGGAGAATAATCTCACTATGAACTTACAGTAATAATGCAATACAAAAAGAAAAAAGTTTGCATCACCTTATATTTTCAGCAAGATAAAGAAGTGTATTATTCTATTAACCATTTTAAAAATATCATTTAGATAAAATCTTGTTCTCTTTGAGGAATTCTACCAGTCCAGCATCTGGACCACAAAAAGGGGCAAAGATAGCTTTTAAGACTATGTGTCAGGCAATACAGATAAGGGGATCACTGATCTGTTGGGCTGTTGAAATAAAATTTAAAAAAACCAAGACAAAACAAGAAAGAAAGCACAAAAGCTAAAAAATCTATACTATTTTTTTTTTCCCCAATTTGCTTAAAGATAAGCATTTTAAATTAATGCAAATAATTCACTTCACATAAGCACACTGTTTTCCCAATTGAAAAACAGTTTATAGGGAGATTCCATTTTATTGAAAGGCAATAGATATTTATGCCATTTTCAAAACCAGTTTTTATTCCAGGTCTGCTTCTTCAAACTTTAATTTTATCTACTGCAGCTAGGACTCTGGAAGAGTTCTTTGGTATTCACTTTCATAATACATTATAAGAGTAAGAAATGTTCAAGTAATGCCCAAAATTAGACTAAAGGAAGCTGGGGATGAATGGGGAAAAATCCAAACGTTTCCCTACTTACATGAGAAGTACACATGTATTAACTAATTGAACATTCGGATTCAGGAGCACATCTAGCACATACCTGGCCATAAGCACATGCCATCTCCTCATTATTTTTTAAAAATACAAACCAAAAGCTGTAGGATTTTGGTGAATAACATTGGAATTAGCCACACAGCCTTTAAGTTCATTGCTGTTAGAGCCTGGTCAAGTGATATTCAGCCCTTGTAAAAGATAGACTTGACAAACCAATTACTCGGCCACCAAACCTTGCCCTGTATTCTGGTGAGGGTATTCACACACTGATACGAGCATGGTTTTCGTAAGCAAAATGAAAGTAGTTCCCTAAATCAGTGTAGAAGTCTTTACATATCGTGGTAGACTACTATGTGACACTGAATTGGGCATCAAATAGATCTGGGAAACAATCCTCTGTTAATAAAAACCACCATTACTGCACTGACTATATCAGCTGAGAGTGTGGCTAGATACCAAAAACATTCTGAAGAGCTCTTTTTTGGGGATGTGTTTGTTGATCCTGTAAAAATTAGAATGTTTCAGCTTTGGGTCATGGATGTACTGAAAAGTTTTTCAGTGATTAATGCTATGAAATGTGCCCATAGTCACCTACAATTCCTATTTCAAATGCTGAGATCGTTCTACTGACTGATTTTTTCTTTAGGGTTGTTTTGAAGATATTTTACAGAGAAAAAAAGTAAATCTGGATATACACCTCTCAAAATTCTGCTCCACAGTATTATGCTGAAGAGACACAGGCTTTCTCAGTTCAGTTCAGTTCAGAGAAAGTTTCATTTATTTAATTAGCTGTTCTCCCAGTTTTCTCGAGTGTAATGCTGCGTGTGTGAATTTTCACACTAGACTACACTTGAACTTCATAGGTCAGATATAAATTTTAATTATGTTACAGGTAAATGACTGAATTCAGAGCCTCTTTTAGGGGAATTACAGTCTGTTTCCAAGGCTAGGAACAGATATAATTTTAGGAATGAACTGTATTTTGCAATGACTCGCACCCCTTCTGGTCCATTGAGTTCAGTGGGACCAAAGGGGTCAAAAGTAAAGCAACATTTGGCCTACCATTTTGGCTGTTCAACTCCAATTTTCTTTCATGTCCTCTATATAATTAATAGCCAGATCTCAGAGAAAATGTTGTCACATTCACCATAAAACAGGAAGGTCCATGGAGGAAAGCAGTTGCATTACAGAAACTCACAAACGACATTAAGGCTAACTAGTTTGATGTTTTCAACCCTTTTTCTTTTCGTCTGCAAACAATGACAGTTTCAGTAGAATCTGAAGCGATACTCTTAACAAAGAATACACTAGTCTGTCATATGGTTAATATTAATGTCTCTCTATTCAAACATGCTGAAAACTGAATAAAACAGTTAACATATAACAGTCACACATCCTTTGCTGAGTACAAGATCGCATCTCTAACATGAACTGAAGATATCCTCACCATTTCAAACCTTCATCTACCATTCAGACAAACATTTCATTCTCTTAAATACATTGCTCTTCCCCCCTTTCTGGGTCTTTTGGCAGTTCTGAGTGAACACATTCTCTCCATAAAGGCATTGCTTATGATATGGTTCTTTCTTCAACAGAAATCTTGCCGTGTGTTTCCAATACATTGCCAAAGGTTAATTAGCAGTTTGGAAGGATTTGTGGTGAGAATACCTTTTATCTGGATTGAAAAAAAAAAATAATTTGGAAACATTTGTTTGGCCATGCTTCTGCACTTTGTTGCAGTGAGACCATCTCTTGGTGAAATTAATAGTGAACAATTAATTAATTGTGATCACACTTCACAAATTATTGAAGCAGAGCTTTATATAGTAGCCAGTTTTTATATTATGGGTATGTTCATGGGGCTTATGCACAGACACAAACTCATTTTGCTCGTATCCTGAGCTGGCAGGTTCCAAACAGTGTTGACAGAAAAGTCACATAACTGTAGGGATGTGAAGCTGAGCCCCACTTAATACACCTCATTTTTCAGAGGAATTATTGGATGTGGGCATGGGGCTGAACCTACAGCCGCCAGCCCAGCTCATGCACAGTGACATTGTGTCCAGCCACAACAGACTGTAGAAACACGTCAGGGTGAGACCACTCCTCATGGCAATCCCACTTTGCTGCTACAACAAAAGCTCCATGTCTTTGAAGAAGGGAATCTGAACGAGGTATGCTATATCCTGTGGCATAAAGCATCGTTCGCCCTCAAATATATTTTTATTGAAAACACACAGCAAAGATTACAGCTATAGAAAGTTCTGTAAACAAGACAGTTTCATCGACGTTATCTTAAAAAAACAAAACCACAAAAGAAACCCAAAATAAGACTTGCAGAATAAAGACTTGAGAATAGTGTTTTTTTTTTTTTTTACTGTCTTAACAAAAAAAATGACATACACCTTCAGCATTTCTTTTCCAATTCACTTGACAGAGGTTAAAATATTGCTTTATTCTGACTCAACATACAACAGCACTGTGTGATCGACTGTGCTATTTTGGGAAGTCTTGAGACTTGTGAACTGGAAAGTCTGGGGCACATTAATAAATTCAACAATTAGTTTGCTGCAAAGGAATATTTTAATACATTCTGTAGATACCATAATTTTTTAAAAATCAATTTTCTGACATTAACCAGGGAGGGCTATTCAGTAATTATTTATTATAGCTGATTTTCTTATTCCCCACAAATAGGCAGATATTTTAATACTAAAATAAGACAGTAATGCGTGTGTCACTGAACCCAATTCGTAGCATTATTGGCATATTATGTTAAATTTTATGGGGGAAAAAAAGGCCTCAAAAGAAAGAAAATGCAAAAAATGCTTATAATGCAACTGGGATACAGCAACCAGGAAATGGCATTTCTTCTCTAAGGCCTTGGTCCCCTGTGGGGAATGATTTGGTGAAAACCATCTGCTCTTATATTGCCCCATTAGAATCATATCTGTGCATGCTTGTGGGTCTGCCCATATCGAACCATCTGCAGTGTTGAAGCTTTAAAGTTCACAAACCTAAGCCACAATTACTTAAAGTGACTGAGGAACTGAAAGCAGGAGCAACCTAGGGCAGTGTGGACACTTATTGGCTGGATTTTTATCATACTGGATCTCCCTGACTATTCTCTGAACAACCCATAATAAAAAGTAAGTTTAAAAAAATACACACACACTCAGAAGTGCTCCTTGAGAGCTTACAAATGCCTTCAAAGTATAACAGTGTAGGAATGTTGAGGGGTCCATAATGAACAACCCAAACCAAAAACGGAACCCAAACCTGTCACAATACGCACTTTTGCGCTTTCTCTTGTTCTTCCTCACTATCTATCAAGGCAGCTCTGATAGGCAAAGCTCAGAGGATGGAGCAGCCGCGGGCTCCTGACCACCGCATCTCTGCAGACCCTAATCCCACTCCACACTTAGCCAAACTCAAAGCTCCTAAATGTTTCCATCGACTTTCCTGGGCTGACTGACACGTTGAAGTGAGGTCAAGAGTTAAGCGTCTGGCTCAATTTAGGGATTTATTGTCATTCCACAGTAGGTACCAGACCTCGGAAGTAGACACCTGCATGCCTCTTTCCACAGTATGAATCTGGAACCAAAAGGAGAGGCGGAGAGGGGAGCGGGTGTGTGCTGGTGTGACAGGACTTGCTCGTCAGGGTCTGAATCCCTGGCCAGTTCTGCCCTGAAACCAGAAACGAACCTCAGAATGTTCTTGGGCTTTACTGAAAAAAATGATGCATAGCCTAAGCCTCCGGACAGCCGAACAGGACCGCAGTACAATGCTCTGTAACTGAAACTGTGTGTGTAATCCTGCCTAGAAAGCACCTGATATACGCTTCACCCCTCCTGGAACTTTTCCCTTAAAAAAATATTTTGTTAAAAAACACTATGATATGAGGGCGATTGACTATTTGGTTTCTTCTAAGTAGATGCTCTTAAATTAATGCATATAAATAATTTGTATTTAATCTCCTCCCTTCCTGTTTAGCAAAGCATCGAATGCACAGATCTTGTTTGCCCTCCCACAACCCCCACACAAAGTCACTTGGTCAATACTGAGTCTCTTTGCGTTTTGCTTTTTAAGACAAATTGTGCCTCTCGCTCTGACTTGGCCATGGGGCTCATGGGCAGAAAGGCTGTGTTCTCGCTCACGCTGCTCTCTGCTTCTACGCTCGCCAGTTCATAGTCCTCCGACCTCCTCGCATCCGTCAGAATCCGAATTTGCTCCTGCACAGTTTCTAGCAATATTTTCACTTCATGTTGTTCTGCTATAAGACAATTACTGACTGGGGAACTCACATTGACAAGTTCAGCTGAATAGGAGTTTTTGCACCATTTGATGCCTGTTACTTCAGAAACATTTTGCATTTGCATGCAGGCTTCGTCCAAGCCCACAGATGGGATGATGGGAACTGAGTTGGCCCTTGAAGATGAATAGCCGACCAAGTCCTTCTGATCCACGTTATTAAAATAAGGGGTTGTCTCTCTTGAAGGCAGTTGCATATTTATTGAAGTGTTCTGAGGAGTTTTTAAACCACTGGACAAACACCTGGAAAGAATAAAGAGAAGTTTCTGTTGTACATCAAACAGTCAGATGCAACTGGCAGCAGGAACACTGTGCGAGATGCAGTGAACTGTGCTGAAGAGACACCTGTCCTTTTTCTCTCGCATTAGGAGGACTCAGTGTGGCCCTGGGGAAAACAACAGACTGTGGAGACCTGGTTTTGATTCTCAGATGTGCTAGTGGCAAACTGCTGCTTTCTCCTCTGTCTCATTTTGCCCACCAGCATATCAGAATAATGACAACTCCTTTAAAAAATATTTCAGCTGTAATACTGTATCACAACTCATTGTGTTTGAATTTAAATTTGAAATTCCATTCTACGTTGCTAACTAGGGCTTTCTTCAGTATTGGAACTCTCAATGTCAAATGGCTGTTTTAGGAAAATACTTTAGAAAGGTGCAGAAAAAAAGAACTTTGAATGAAATATGGTTGTGTAGTCTTTATTTACATGTAAATGATTGTCTGTGCTCCCTTTCAAACAAGTAGAGCACTTAAGTGCAGTGTACCTCTGAAAAACATGTCTTTTTTACAATCACCCATACTCTGAATGTTGGCCTGATCTGTTTTTGTCTGGAATAGATCTAATACATTGGGCTTGAGAAATTGTCTGTGTTTTCCTGATATTGTAAACCTATGTTTCACAAAAAATATTTTATCCTCCGTTAATATATATCATAGGATGATTTATTTATTCTGAGGCAACTTTGGTGAGTTTTTATCAACATTTCCTTTTTGTTTCAAAGCCAAATTCATTATTGTGATCAGAAAGTCTTTTCACTGCAGGAAATACTTAAAAAAAACAGAAATGGAAAGTATACTAAATATAAAATAAAGGAAACAATGACAAAAAAAAATATGTTTCCCATCTGGAAGTGGTATCACTGGAAATTTGGTGCTCTTAGAGCACTATATCTGCTAATCATGGTTGTCACAGACTATAGACATCACCTCAGTACTGGAACATATTTATTTATAATCAGTTTTGTGATATCACTATTTAATTCATAGATGAGGAAAGCACCATTTAGATCTGGTGTGGAAACAGGTGCTCTGAGCTCTGACTTGAAGGGTATTTTTCAGAAAGCTGTTTAAGCCTGCTGGACTTCATTAGGGATAGTCTTCTACACATATGTGCTTTGCTGCTTTTTGGCATTAGCAGGAAGAGAACTAAGGAAAAGAAAGTGAAGTGCATGAAACAGCCACAGTCCAACATTAGCGCACAAAGCTAATTAACTGGAAAGGCTTCCTTTGGCCCCGTCCTCCTGGCAAGCTGTCAGACAGCAGAGAAAGGAGGAGATAACTTTAGGCTCATTTCCAGCAGAGCACTGCTGGCTTGTAATTAACTCATCTGTGGCGGCACCGTGTTTGTACAACTGTTTGACACATTAACCTGTACACGTGCAGGCACACAGCTCTGTGCAGCCCCCGTACCAAAACTCTCCAGGCATCCCTGAAAGACCAGAAAACACAGAAGAGAGCCCTGCGATAAGGAGGTGTTGTGATCTTTGCTGCTCTCTGATAGAGATACTGCTTTGGGAAGTGGGACTCAGGGGAAGTGGCTTTTTTGGATATGTGATAGAACTTCTTGTACCTGCTATACAGCTGCATTTATGCTTTTTATATCTGAGCCAGCTGAGACTCAGCTTTTGGTTAATTACATTTGCACTATGCTTAAACACACTTCTAGCTGCTTAGGGAGGGCATTTTTAGAACAGTTTTCAAGAATTGGTATGAACTAATACTGACCAGGGAGATTATTCCCGAGGGAGGACAATCAAAAAAAATAAACGAAAACAAAACAGTGCAGACCTTTGGGTTGTGCCCATTCTTGTTTCCTTTGCTTATTATATAATTGTTCAAACGACTATAGCTGGAGAGATCGCATCAGTTGCATTATTCCCTTTTTTGGTAATTCAGGCCCTAAATATATTCTGGGCTGCACCCTGAAAACAAAGGGAGTGAATGTTTTTAATGAATTTCACATGCAATGGATGTATTATAAGGATGATATATAAGCAAAACCAAGAAAGGACTGAATTAAAATGAATGTGGTGAGAAAACAGTAACATTTGCCAATTTCATAATAGACATTCAATTATTCTTGGTATTTTGAAAACTAACTGGCAGCAACAATAACATGTAAAGCAGTGCCTGGCATATTTCCACAATATTTTTGAAGTACAGACAGACACACCAATTTTATGCCAGAATTACATGTTTCTGCCCTGTGCTCACAGTGCTTTCAAAAGAGGACTGAGGATGAATTAAAGCACATACACTGTGTGCCATAGACAAGGTATTCAGCTAGCAGGGATATTACACCTAGACCACGTGAGACTAGCTTTCGGTTAATTACAAACTAATTCATGCATCTACTTGTGACACCGGACTGCTGCTGTTTTTGACAGACTGAGACTAAGACCTATAACTGCAGAATCTTAATTACATTTTCCTATAATTAACTTTCCTAGAACTATAGTTCCTTCTAAGAAAGATATCTGGTTTTTAATCTGAAAAATTATTTTCTCTGAATAAATTCATTCATGTGCACGTATTTCAAAGTGTGGCTCTCTCTCCACCCTCTTCCCAAAACCAAGCAAACACGAAACTCAAACATTTATAAATATGCAAAAGTAATTATGTTATATAGTGTTTAAGAGTCTAAGCTAAAGAATGAAACCGAAAGAAAAATAATAATTTTACTGCTCCCATAAAACAGATATTAAAGAGAGACAGAAAGGATTGGAACTTAAAATACATAATTTTTTCTATTTAGCATAATAGCAATAGCTTTGCTATAAGCACTGTTGTTATAGGTGCTCAGTATACGAGCCTAATGACAAGGTCCATTAAGATGAATGGGAGTCGTTCCAGCGGCGTTACGAGGCTTTGGTTCAGCCTTGCATGCACATAGACCTAGATATACACCCCCCGTTTTCTACTTGTACATGTGACACAACAGGTCTTGCATTCATAAAAACATCCATATACGTATACATACACAGGCTATAAGGCACTTCTAACATTTCATACCATGTAACACAAACAGCTGTCACTGAAAGCACATGATCAAACTGCTGTCCACTTAACTGCATGTAAACTGGTGACACCCTCAAGGACTCAAAACAGTCTCTGAGATGTGGCTGGCATGGAGATAGTTTGTTTTCTCTAAGCCCCTCATTTCAAGCAGGTTTTTCTACTCCTTCAAGTAGCATACTGATTAAATAACTGGTATAACACTATTTGACTCAAATTCTACAAATATTGGAGATCCATTGCAAATAATGAGATGTGGTGTTTCTTGAAGGCAGCAAAATCTCTTTTCTCAAAGTGGGATGGGCAGTGGAGCACTTATACAGGACTAGACAAAAACTAGGCAGGCAAATTAGCCTCTTTTCTATCAAATATAAACATACAAAATCTGACTAAACTTCAGCCAGAGCTGCTGACAGATGAACTTCAGAAGGTTCACAGAATTAGGGAGATAAACCACTTTGATTTGTGCCTCCCTGTAGGGAAAGATGGAGATGAAAAGGGAGAAGGAAGGAAGGACGGTAACTCCTACAGAGGACAAGGGAACTTTTCATCTGGGCTGGAAATACAATGAAAATACCAACACTATGAAACTAGAAGATATTTAGATGGTAAAAAGCCACGTGATTTTAGGGAAACCTTTTCCTAAGTCAAAAGAATTCCACATGAAGTAGAATTAGTGAATTATCTTTTTTTTTTTTCAGGGATAAGGTTCATTCTTCTATTTTGGTTGAAGAGATTACTTCATTGCTGCATCACAAAGTAACTCGCAAAAAGTTTTGTTACACTCTTAAAATACTTCATTTTAATAAAATGCGTCATCAGTAAAACGTTGTAATAAAACAAGATCAAAGATTGCTTTTGTTTTCATGCCTAACAGTGACGTTTTTAAAATTCATTTCCACGAGTACTAGTTGAAGACTTTTGGTATTGCATTTGTGATATACAGAGACTGCTGTGACTCACTGTCACAACACCACGTATTGATGCACTCGGAAAACTCCTCCACATAAAGGTCCCATTGTTAGAGTCGATATTAGGAAGGTCTGACTCTACAGACATCCCTCACACTGCTTTAGTGGATTGAGGTCAGAAGTGATCACAGTCTGGTCCAAATATGAACCTTTTCCTGAACTGCAAATTTAAAATATAGGTCAATACAAGATGATACTTGTACTATCACAGACTGCTTTCCTAGAGAAGAGTATATCTGGCTACCCACAAGGCAGCTTTGTTGTGCACCTCCCAACCTAAGAGACGGCTGCAGCACGTATTTATATATTTACTGCAAGAAGTAATAAACAAGCTTTTCCTTAGAAGCGGCAAATAGTAACAATGAAAGAAGTATAAGGCAAACTTGTAGCTGCGTGTGCACACACGCAGAGGCACACACATGTAACAATGCCTGTTCTGGGTCAGCACTTGTGGTTTTCATTTCCCAGGAGGTCAGAGTGGATAGTGATAATAGCTCCTTGCTTCCCTGGGGAAAATAAAACACATAGGTGACCTCAGTTCTGCATTTCATAAAGCCAGTTCCAGCACCAAAACGTACAGCTGCCTTCTTGCAGTGTAGCTGCTCACTTCACTGAACTAAGTTGTCACTTACACATGTCCAAATGAAACTGGTGTTGTTTTATTCTATTCCTGATATTGCTCCCAGTTTTACACATAATGTGTTTGTAGCGATTCTGAAGAGTCTTTGGAAATCTATAGGGATATGTAAATATTATGCAAAATATCTCAGCAATTGCAAAAGACTTCAAGGGCAGCTGTAGGTGCTCAGGAGCACTGGTGAAATTCAGACCTTATGTACACCTGGAGCTCACATTCCATATTCTAATAAGCTCAATTAAAAAAGAAAAAATATTGGGTTCTTTGTGCATTTTCCAAGACAAGCCCATGTGAAGTGGTAGGTATTCAGTCTACTGCAAACACATTTCAGCATGTACATAGATTTATTTTAAAAACATGAAATCTGGACTTCTGAATTGTTTTCTATTCTTTGCCCAGTGCTGATGGAAGAAAAAAATGTTATGCAAAAGTTACTAGAACTGCACATCATGGCATTAGTTAAAAAGAGTAACGTTGCTAACCACTTACAGTTTGTTCTGATCACTCCTTGTACAGCCTTTGAAAGGCTTAAAAAGAGCAGTCTGGCAAACAAAAAGGAATTACCTTCAAAGAGCCAGTACGCTGAAAACATTCTTCTGCTTTCAGTACTGCAAACTCTGGACCCACAGTACACTACCACAAAGTTGGAAGGACTGTAATGGCAAAGCATGTTACCACATAACAGCAGCCTCTCACAAATTTGCTCACTTCAGTTATGTTATTACTTACCCGTGGCAAGGTATTGTGTCCTGGTCTGTGATCCTTGACTCTTCTAGCTGCTGATATGCTGGTCCTGTAATTCCATTGAACCTACCCCGAGGCAAGGGAGGAGTCCTCCGAAAGGCATTTCTATGTAGCATCCCGCTTTTTTGTCCTGGGCTGCAGCATGAAGAGAGACTTCTAGGAATAACACCAAGAGGACAGTAAAAATTATCACAGCAGAAGAGTAAACTTCTGCAAAGTAAAGATTCAAGATTAATAACAGATGGATTATCGCTTCTATAAACTTTGCTGTGACCATCTATGACGTCAGTAGAAATTCTCTATGGAAATGTAGTACTATAATCCATAGTTAGTTAGCTGCTGCTTATGCCGTATTTAATACATCATCTCACTTCTAGGAATGAAAATAACTGCCTGGTATATAAAATATTTTCTTGTACTTGATGAAGGATGCTTCTTTTTTCCATGCTGCATACCATAATCCTGCTATACAGAGTTGACTCCTCAGACAATATAAATAAACAGTACATCTCCATCATACCTACAGCTGAGCTCAAAATCAGATCTTAGATTTAAAGCCCACTGTATCATCAATCAGCCCACAGAGTCCTGCTTCCTGATACAACAAGATTAAATTGGGAAAGAATATAAGCGATGAATATTAGTGAAGCTTATGAACTGCAGCTTGAAGAAAACATCTATGACACAAGTTTTGTCCCTATTGAACAAGATTTTTTTCTATATTGTTTTATTCCTGTGTTATGTACATTGATTACTTTTTTCTTTCTACACAGATAAATACCATGTTGTTTCTTTATATAATATATAATAGAAAACTGAATATGATACAAACAAGAAATAGTTTTCTACTTATTTCAGAAAATTGTTTTGTAAACAAGGTTTTCGAAGTGTTTTGGAAGGAGATTGGATTTTTCCCGTTTTGCAGAGGAATTAGAACATATCTAGAATCCACATAGTTCTGGTATATTAACCATAAATTCAGCTGCTGCTAATGAAAAAATAAGGGAACACAGAATTAAGGTGAGACATAACCTATTTCTACGTCAACAGGTCACAGTATGGCACAGAATGACTGTCTATTAGTTTTCCAGCTATTTCTATTTCTCTTGACATCTCCCGGGTCTCGGAAATGCACGTGTATTACCTAATATTCTGTCACATTCTTAATGATGTTTTAATATAGGTTTTGTAGATGCATTTTAAGAATAATTATTTTTGGTTACATTAATAATTTCAGCTGCTGATACAATTCAGCTTCTCTTTTCCTATTATTATGCGATTTAAAAGCAATCTGCATTTTATACCTAGCGACAAATTTGTTTATAGTTACAGCCACATCTGCTCCCAAGGCAATTCTTGCTTGGACCAAGTATGTTGGACAAATTCTCTTGGAGCATACATTTCCATTATAACCGAACTTTTCTCCTCAAAGTCAAAACATAAGAAAAATTCAATAGTCTCTATCCTGCTCAAGCTAGCAGTGTTCCATCATGGTCTCTGCTCTATTCTCTTCCACACTTTTACTTTCCTGGTGCTTTTAAATTGAAAAGATCAATAGCCCATAGCAATACCATTCCCTCAAGGATTTCCGATGCTTCCTTAAATAGATTTTTCCTTAGCTACTATGGATGCTGTGAAAAACTTTTCTAACAAAAATTAAAAATGTTGGACTCGAATACTGGCTTTTCAATTCTGAAGGCTGAGTTCAAGTTGTAAGTTACAGATTATATTCTGTAAAATAACACTACCACATCACAAAACAATTGACAATTTCTGCTCAGGAGAGTCTGAGATTATTGCAGCTGAATGAATAATTCATGATCGATAATGAATTTCAGGGTTTTTTATCGATTGAAATATATTCATCAACGCACTAGAAAAGTCAACAAACTGATTAACTTAACAGACTTTAGACTGGTTGCAAATATTTGAAACTAGAAAGGTGCTGCTTGATTGTGCTTGGTTTAATGCTCTTGTGCCCCTTCCTTGTTGAATGACAGTACGTGGTCTCGCATCTAATAACAGGCACATGCAAAATCTCAAAAGCTCTGTATTTGTAATAGACATAATTATAACACATCCAGGTAAACCTGACATAACTAGTATAAACTGCAGCAAAGATGCATGTAAATGCCCTATGTGAACTTCCTTCAACTTGCACCGAAATTCTTGTTGCTACATCTAACACTGGATGCTACAGGCTGGTAAAGGCATGTGGGCTGATTAGACTAAAGGGATCTGGCACATGTCAACATCTTTCTGCAACTGCAGCAGGTCCAACTCCGACAGAGCTTAAGCAACTGATCTGTTGCTAATATGAGGTTCTTATGCTTTCAACATTTCTTACAGAAAAAAACGGAGGGGAAAATGAACAAAATAATTTGTGGTCATGGAAAACACAAACTAAGATGGACCAGGAAATGTTTACAGATGATGCAGCTGCAAGCTGCAGGATAACTATCATTGCTTGAAGCACCAAAGACAAGATAGTAACAATTTTTATTAGAAATTCTATGAAAAGTAACTCCAGCATAAAAAAGTTTGTTCTTTTTCACAAAATGGCTCTGAACATCAGCACACTCTTCCTACAAAAATGTGACTACAGTCCCTCTCAGGCTTCTGCTCTGTTGCTCACGTGAAGTGTTCCTCTCTCTGAGGCAAACAATGCCTTTCGGTTTTCTTCAGGGAATTTACTCTCCTTTAGCCACCAGTATGGTTTCTTCCTCCCTGTACTCCAGCCTAACTAGGTAAAAGAACCCAGCTCACACAACTGAGCTGTTCAATAAAACAAACCAATAACGAAAGCTGTAGCAAATATGTCTTTAAAATCTATTAATCAATTACTCCAGAACAACAAAAATCAGAATACCTTTGAACTGGTTTACAGGTAATACATAAACTACGGGGAAATGCAATGAAAAAGCACAAATTAATAGTATGAAAGCAGTTCAACCGCCTCTAAAGTTACTTAAAAACCTGGCACTCATTGTTGCAAATTATTTTCTATGAACATTTTCTTTAGGTTGAGCAACTGAGTAAAAACAAAGTCTGTCCAGCAAGTGGAGTATTCTTTTTGTCAAGGCACATACACAACTCCCAAGAGCAGTTAACTGTATTTGAATCTTCCTTAATACTGCTCATAAAGCGGAAAAAACCTGCAGTGAATTTACAGTAACTTCGTGAATCCTCCTATACTACTTTTTAGTTAATTACTAAACAAACTGATTATACATCACATTATGAAGACATCCAGAAGTAACTTTGTCAACAGGAACATGAAAAGCATTAACAAAGGAAGAGCATTAATTTTTCCTGGAAATATTAGATGGGATCTCCCATTAAAGGCATTAGACATGTGTGACCAGCAATCAACTGCTGACTGAGGTCGTGCAGAGATCTAGCTCACCTACACCAAATGCAAAGAAATTCATCAGTGTAGTGTCACAGGAACTGCTGCTGGTAAACCTCATGATAATTTTTAGCCTTTTTTTTACAAAGAATTTACAAACACAATGAATGTGTTTCCCCCACTTTTGTCTTAAAGCCTTGACTAGTCTAATTCAACATAACAAGTCTTCAGTTCCTTTGATAAATTGTTCCTCTTCCTAAACATTTGACATATGCTATTCCATCATCACATGGCACGATCCCATTTTGATAGATTTTGCTACAAGACTTGAAATTTCATGAGCCAGTTCTCCTTCCAGACTTCTCTGATCAAGATCAACCGGACCATCTTGACCTGATGGCTTTGATTTCTGCATTTTACTTACGCTTTGACTGTAGTAATGTCTTTTTTCACGTATGTAATACTATTTCTGTTCTACCTTTGTCCTCAAATAATCGTCCTAACTGAAAAATATATTCATTCAGGATTGCCCTAGCTGCTCTGTATATTATATTATCTCTGTTCCAACATCAGCTTTGTTTCTTCCTGTATAGTACTCCTTCATACAACAAGACCAATTACTGGCTTTCAGTGTTACCATTAATTCTTAACTCTCAATTTCTTCTGGAAATGTTCACGTCAAGCATGACTTCTTGCCCTTTGTGATATAGTTTGTTTCTTCCTCTCCACTCCATTCCTTTTAGGCATTCTTTTTAGTAAATTTCTCCAGAAAACGATGTTATTTCCTTGGGAAAATATCAGATTCTTTATATTTTCTCCCTTTCAGGTTTCCACTGCCTTTACATTCTTAGTGGTTCTAGTTTATCAATACTTGTTCTTTGACATTCAATAGCCTTATTTACAGAATAGCTTTAATTTGCTTTCTTTTAATTTAAACTGAATCAACTCTGTTGGAAGCATAAAGAGTAAAATGCTTACTAAATTTAAAAAATGGTTTTTCACTGTTTTTCATGGTGTTACAAGTTCATTAAAAATGCAAACACAACTTATTTAAAATTTTAGTTTATCCTATTTTGGCATTTTTGTAAGACAATACAATTGCTCTAGGCTGAAAGCCTCTGTGTTTGGCTTTCATCATGATATTCTCTGAAATCAATGATGACTGAACCAATGAATGAAAGTCAGGATGACTAATTACCAAGCAAACTGCTATTCAAAGAGATCACAGATCAATCCCATAATTAAAAAAACCTCTAATTTGTTTCTATCTGTTAGAAATTAAGACAGTGTGGGTTTTCTTCTTACTAAAATCAACAGATAATCTGAGACAAATCTTCGAGCACACTGTATACTTTACAGGAAGTTTACTGATTAAATATATTTGTTACTTTCCAGTTCTGGCAGTACTAAAAGTTGTTTTACATATGGAAGTAGATGATATATAATTCTTCCATGGTAATAACAGTGCATAATACAGGTGAAATATTTTAGAAGTAAGATTTGGTGGATATTCGAATTTTCAGCTAGTCTCTGCAGTAATTCTTTGCATGCAGCTGAGGTCAGCAGAGACAGGAAATTGCTATTATCTAGTAGTCTGAATGAACTAAGTGATCTTGGTCAGTCAAATTTCAGCAACCTCAAATGATTCCCCACCGTGATAGTCTCACTGCCAGGCCAGAATTGTATTGGTTTTAGGAACTGCAAACAGACAGCTCCTGATCTGAAGAAATAATCACCTATCATTAGTGCCCTTGAAAACACCAGCAGCGAAAACAGGTGTGGACGCAGAACAAAATAATTCTGTAGCAAGCAGAAATAAAACAATAATGTAGTTTAATGACAGCATAAAACAGAGAACCTGCAGAGGTGCTGTAATTTTTCCAGGCTCATGTGAGGTTTGGAGATGTTTAGGACAAAATGCATCCCAGTAAAAAAAAGTTTACTCCTTTGGCCACATTTGACGATTTGACCACACTGGACACCACTTAGAAACTAGAGAAATCGAGTAAATCAGGAAGCTGTCACAGGGTGCATAAATTAAAGACAGCCTTCTAAGTCTTAAATGTTCAAGTCTGTCACATGTTTTGCAAAGCAAAGGCCTTGTATAATGTCTTAAGTTTTAAAACTACAAAAAGAATAATTTATAAATTAAGCTAGTCATTTCACATCTTATAACAGTTCCGAAGCAAAGAGTCTTAAGATAGTCTGGTGTTTGACATCTGCAAATAATATGACAGTTGTTTTTTGGTTTTTGTTTGTTTTTCCTGGAAAAGAGAGATTTTGTGTGCAAAGGTGTTAAGATAAGCAATCTGGGACACTGTATTGGTTCACTGTAAATTCAGTGTGGCTTATTCTGTAATAACAGGGAATCTAGAGAGTAATTTAGCTTTTATTTTAAATTATGTTCATAAACAGAAAAAATATTTACAGTCTTTATTTCTACATTTTTAAGCTTGGGTAATGTCATGGCACAGCACCTAAAACATTTCAAGCTTGGATACCTCACCTTTTGACTAAATGGAGATAAATTTCCCCCAGAACTTCAGTAGAAATCACTCTAGGCAACAGTTCCATAGTTCGTTTCTGTTCAGTAAAATTATTAAGCATGTTTTGAAAATCTCTGTGTAATAAGGAATAAGCCCTAAGAAATGGATCTGACATGACAGTTGGCATTATTTTTTCATACCAAATTAAAGGCTTAAGTAAGGTGAAAGTGGATGGGACCCAAATATCCCTTCCTGGCTCATAATCTGCACTTTGGTAGGTTAATCAAATCATTAATTCAAAAAAGAAGGAACATGTAGTTGACCGGTGAAATGCAATGAAAAAGCACGAAATACTACAGAAGCTAGATCATAACCTCATGCAACCCCAGACTTTTTTTGTAATTCAAAACCCCTTTTAATTAATAAGTCTTCCTGTGCCGATTATGTACCTACTTTTTTTTTTTAAAAACTCATTTTCTCATCCTTTTTTTCTCTCTCTGTGTGCTCTGGAACAGACAGTACCACTGCCATTCCAGCAGCACTATTGCTTATACCAGACATGAGTTTGATTTCTAGTCCCGTAATGAAGCATCTGCACTCTTTTTTATCCAAAAAGGCCAGAAGCAGAATTCTAATCCAAATGCTATGCAATGATGGTTGACTTTTATATTTTTTTTCCTCTTGGAAATAACCATCCAAACCTTTTATAAACCAGTTTTCATCATGTATTCATAAATAAGTCGTTATTCATTTCAAATATTAGCTTTTGAAAGAAAGAGTGAGACAGGCTGGAAGTTTGCAACCATATCTTTCTGCAGCAAATTAGTCATCAACATCATGAGCAAGTCTCATTTTTAACGGTTTCTCAAACTACAGTTGTTTCATTCACTGGTCTGCGTCTACAGCTTGAGGGGTGTCTCTAAATGCTTCCTCTAGGACTTTCACAAGACGCAGATAAAGTCGGGGAGCATTGTTATTGCCTTTTACGTCTGCAGCTAAGAAAATGCTTGGACATCTGCTTAATGAGTTAGTTGAGGCTCTGTTGGTACCACGTCATTCAGCATCTCTCCTAGTCACAGCTTATAATAACCCTGCACATGTATCCCCATTTCAGTGACATCCCTTGGCAGCTGGCCACATCTTCCGTCAGACGGTCACTTGCTTACCTGTGTTGTTTGATGGGCTGGGTTCCTCTGTCGGGAGACAAGGCCTCTGGGAAAGACTGAGGGCCCGAAAAACTAGACTCCATAACTTTGTCCAGAATAGGCCTAGGATGCCTATCTGGTTTTGAATACTGTGACAGAGAGAATAAAATTAATTAATACACAAAAGGCAAAGGACATTGTTGATACTATTCAATCAGAATTCATATTGGAGTGCATTAAGAAGTGCTCTAATGCATTTTTAAATTAAAATGAGGCATTGCAAGTAGTACATTCATTCACTGCTGTTTACATAGCAGAAAGCACTGGTACCCATTATCCCCATTACCTTATCCACATCAAAATGCTGCTATCCGCATTAGCAGCAAAATTACTAACTGATCTACCCATAATGACAGGGAACACCAATCTCCTTGAATAAAAGCCTGTTTTTGTGGCTGTCCATGCAGAGATTGAGATTATGAAACACATCTCAGAGGACGGTCAGCACATTCTTGGGTCTTTTGGCGATTTCAGTCAAAACACTGCTTTTATCAGCATGTGTGCTTATGAAAACCAAACTGAAACAGCATTTATAGCACTGGGTAAGCAAGAAAAATATTTGAATCCTATCCATAGAGCCAGACATCTCTTCTGAACAAGTCTGAAACTTTTGACCTCTGAGTATCTGTGCTAGCAACAACAGTGTAAACATAATTTTTCTTGTGACAGTTGTAGGCGTAGGGCAGTCTCTGGGCACATAGTGAGTCACAAAGGTCTGTAAAGCAGATACTGGCCATGAACAAGAACAGATTTTCTTCTTCTTGCTTTGTGAATCAACTGGAATTTCAGCAAAAAATATGTCCTTGATCCTGAATGGAACCAGAAAAATGAAGTATAAAAAAGTGGCATTTTGGCTTGGAAGAAGATTCAATGTTGTTAGTGGCTACGGTGCAATATATCTGAGATATGAGAGGTTAACCCACATTTCCATTCAGCTATGAAAAATCTGCACTTTGCAGATTTTTTTA
Source organism: Pampusana beccarii (assembly GCA_013399365.1). NCBI lineage: Eukaryota > Metazoa > Chordata > Aves > Columbiformes > Columbidae > Pampusana > Pampusana beccarii. Next base: position 224,817 of record VWYH01000376.1, read on the forward strand.
TGTCACATTACAATGACCTGCACTAAAACTTATTGCTCTATTTTCTTTAACCCATTTCTTTCTGTATTGAGTTTGTATTTTTAGTACTAGATACCTAGATATCCATGTTATCTTTACAATAAACTGGTGTTCTGGAAGCTACCAGATTATTAAATAATTTAGAAAGAAAACACAAATTAAAATAATAATAATACAAAAACATCACAGTGGTAAAAAACGCCATATTACAATACAATAGCATAAACATTTGTAGACAAGATAGTAAAATTTCTTTCAAAGTACAATTCTTTTTCATAATTATTTTGTTGTCAAACAAAACACCAATAACTCATTAAAAAACCCAGAATTATTTTCTGATTCTCACTTATCCTTTTCTACATTTCCCCAGACTTCAGCAAAATAAAAAAAATAAGTCATACAAGATTGCTCTCTTTTAAAAATGGGTTTCATGAAATTTTAGTCCATCTACTCAGACTTCTTATGACCAATATCTATAGATAAAATAATAGAGCTTCCATTTTTTTTGCCAGTGCTCTTGTGCCTCTTTCTGGTCTGTGAAATAGCCACACAAACAGAGCCCAAATCACTGCTTGTGTGCTTCAAAAGGCAAAGCTATGGGAGTGACAATATGCAAAATGTTCCTTCATGTATGAAGTAAACACAACTGAAATAATAATAAAAAACATATTCCACTCTCATTTCTTTCAGTTATCATGATCTTAGTTGTCTCTTGTAAATGTTGTAGATAAAATATTTAGACAGAAGTACGATTTTTAAGATACTCATGTCTGTGAAGGTTTTAAACTTTAATAGTTATCCTGCCAGCTGCAGAAATAAAACTGTCTTTGATTTCTGACCTGAATAAATCAATTTGAGCTATGTAAAGGATGGGTTGTTAGTGCCAGAAAGGTATTTCTGTCCTTTTTTTGTATTTGTTCATGATAAAAAATTGAAGGTCTGAATGGCTTATAAGGCCACGAGCATGAAATGAATAATGAACGGTGATTAGAAATTTTGCAATATCCATGGTTAAGGTGGATGTAGGCTGGAGCAACGGTGTACAGAGGTTTTCCTCATCACAACTGAGGAAAGTCACGACCCCCAGAACCTGCTCTGATGCTAACTAGCAAACTGTAACGAAAGTCCAACAACCAGCACTGCTCAGGCACAGCCTACGAAGGATATTTTTTCCCCCATCTGAACATTTCTTTTATGCCGTTTTCAGACTCACCACTTACCAATTACCATAACAGCCCTAACATTAATTACAATGAAAATGTGAATCACAATTCCAATTGAGAGTGTGAGTATACAGAGAATTTGAACAATGTAATTGAGCTTATTTGGATATATCATATTATTCATACATTTTAATAGGTGTAAACACAGATGCATTTATTCTCCTTTAGCTTAACCGAAAGTGCCACACCCATTTTCTGAGGTTATCTCTGGAGAAAAATATCTTCAGATTTCTGTGAGGAGTTCACAGCAGCATCAGTTGGTGCTCCCAGAGGTAGGCTACAGGATCACTCCCCACCTGTAGCCCAGTAGAATCATAGAATGTCCTGAGTTGGAAGGGACCCACAAGGATCATTGAGTCCAACTCCTGTGTCCGCATATGACAACCCCACAGTTCACATCCTGTGCGCACATCCCGCTGCTTCCACAGCCCCGTTCTCGCTTGGGCTGAGCTCTGCGGAGCCCTCTGACTGTTGTGAGCTGGGGAATACTCAGCCATGATGGAGAACAAGCTGTGAAACACTTTCAAAGGACTGTTTCAGTGGGTTGAAAGCATCACTGAAAGCTTATCTGTATTATTACTATTATTTATGGTTTATTGTCTTCTTGCTTAATTATTTGTGCTTGTTTGAGCAATTACTGAGAAACGCTGATGCATATGGCTAAATAAATTAAAGAACAATGATAGCATTTAAAAATAAACCATTTTGCAAATTTTCAATTTTTCATGGTTTCATGGAGAAAATAATCTGTTATGTACAATTACTCAACTCTTTGACAATAAAATTTCACCCCCTGCTAGTTAATGCTGAGCAAATCTGCAAAGGCAGCCTGGGCCAGGAGACCAGAAATCAGCCTCTGCCACTGACCTACCATATGACTGTGAGCACGTAATTCCCCTGCTCCATGCTTTGTATCCTCTATTCTAAAACGTGGGATCCATGGATAGCAAATGTCACCCAAGCGCTACAGAATAGCTTGACACTGTTGTCCTAGTGTTATGCAAAACAAAATACCCATCCCTCCCCAAAGCTTTTCTTAGCTCTTCCTCCTCAACGATTTTTCCAAAATAGCAATAGTAAAAGGTCCAGAAACACATGTGACACTGGAAGAGGGGTGATGTGGGGATCCCATTTCAAAAAGGACTGAGAAGGCAGAGAGGCCAGCTTCAAATTGCATTCAGAGAGGGTCCTCAAGGAGGTAAAGAGACAATGATTTTTCTGGATGAGCTGACCTTACATAAAAAACCTGTCAGGTGATACATTTAATGTCTTTACAGGTGATCCCATATGCTCTATAGGTTTTGTTGCCAACACTAGCTCTAGACAGAGACCAGTAAACTCAAGTTTGTCTCTTCTGGCAGGTAAGTCCTGAGATATAGAAATAGGAAATTTGCTTTTGATCTTAGCTGATAAATCACGTAATGGTTCAGGCAAAACTACACAATAATATTTTAAAAGACTTAAATGTCTCTATTTCTTAACATATATTAATTGCATTTCTATCACAGTGACTAAAAAGAATTTATTTTCTACTACTATCAACAAAAAGCAACAAGACACAAAAAGAGCACTTTTTCCCCCCCTCATTATAAGAATATCAGAAACCTGGAACTAGTGATTGCAAGCTACTAGAAATAAGTGCAGTGAAAAGTGAAACCACACACTACAGCATGAAAAGCACTTTAACCACCTCAGAGGGAAAGTGATGGGGAATTAATAGATCGACTTAGTACCATGGGAGAAGGTATGAAAATCCACAAGGGTGAAAAAGGCCACTTTAAACAACCATGACAACTTTCACAATCACTAAGGGAATAGCAGGGTTTCAGCTGCCTTTTTTTTTTTAATTATTTATTTTTAAATGACCTATTTGTCAAGTTATGAGAATTTAAAGAAACACTGTAGCCAAGGTGGAAAAAAGAGCTAGCAATCAGGATCATGATCAAGACTCACAAATCACGAAGGCTGGCAAACTACAGAACAGAAGGAGGGCCGCACCACCTCCTCTTGGCCCTTGCACAGTGTAGGAGGGTGCAAAGAGCACTTGTCTTTCTAGGAGAGGAAGCTGAGAATGATGATTTATTTCCTTTTCTCTATGAGGACATTGAACTGTTTGCTGCAGTCTTGGGGAGTGCACTCATTAAATATCTCTTGAAGATAATATAATCTTTACGGGAAGGGGTAGGGAGTACTAGGAAGTCCTGAGTTCCGTGAATTAGATGAAATAAATCTGAATCTCCTGTGTACCTCAAAGATCCCATATTAAAAACTGACACATCTATCTCTTCCTGACTGGAGAATTATAGTAAGATTACCAGTGCATTAGTATCTAAATACAAGATGCTAGAAAGCCAAGCAAGAAATTAGGTTTGTTGCTGCCAGAATATTTGGGAAAAGCAGTAGACTTGAAGGAGATTCAGGAAAAATACTGGCAGCTGTGTTCAAACAGTTATTTATGAATCCTGCTTAGAGTATACAGTATTTTTCATCTAATTTGTATCCCTAACAAAGAAACTGAATAAATGTCGAGAGAAATAGACTCAGCATAGGTGAACACAATTATCAGCTATGAGCAGCAGGAGTTCAGAGAGAATACAGCTGTCCTGACAAAATCTAAGCTAATCTAAGAGAAAGGAGGTGGAGAAGGTGTAATGCATTTGGGTGTGATATTTCAAAATATTGCCAATACGAACAAAAAGCTTTTTTCTTTGTAATATAGCAAATGACAGGGAGGCATCTACATTTTAACTTATACTCTGCTTGTGTTCTTCCCCAACCTCAGGGTTTGCCAAGGGAGGTGAGTTTGCAAATGTTTATGTTAAAGAGCAGTTGCTTAGCTTTGGAAAGGGCTAAATCTTTTCATGACTATTTCCTGATGCTTAAAATTGATGGAATAGCAGACCCAAACTCCACAAACACCTTTTGATTAATTTTTATTTACACTGTATTATTTGGGTGGTATCCCAATGCCAGCTGTTTGAGGTAAATGCACTTGCAGCAGTTCTTTTAGCTAAAGATAACTATATTGTTAAGAGCTGGCATGACCTGCAGTTCACTTCATACTTTGCTGAGGCATGGCACTCAACCTAGAGCTTAGTTTAAGTCCCTGATTGTTGTATCGAATCTGTTCTCTGCTGCATGCCAGATGGATGCGTTCTTTCCCAACTTTATTACACTGCTGTATGCTGACATCATCCATTTAGAATATTTTTTAAAGGATCTAAAAATCTGAATAAACAATTTAACTGGCTAGTATTTACCAGAGTTCTTCAAGTACAATTGCTGCAGACCTTTATCAGCTCTTATGTTTCCAGCTTTTCAGAGGCTTTCTGGGAATGCTTTCAAAATAAGAACAATGAGGAGGAGTATAAAGCAGTGTCTACAACTCATTGTGGCAGGGACTGTCTAACAGATCTAACACTGTAGGCTCTACAATTCCTAACTGCGGTGCTTGACACATACAATGCTGGGATGTGGCCATTCTTCCTCACTTTTTTTTGTCCTCCTGACCAGAGAGAGAGCAAAACCCCCAAAGAGTGCGACTTCTGAAATGGAGTTTTAAAAGGCTACATTTTTCAATTGGCCAGCTCCATGTATTTCTGAATATCTTGTCACTTAACTTGAATATCCACATCTGAAAGGGCAATCCTGCCATATGGATGTTTAATGAACTTGGGGGAAGGTCCAACACTTTAAATCAATTTCTTAAACCCTGCCTTTTGAAATAGAATGCATCCATAGAGGAGGACGCAGTAGAAAAGTTCTGATGCAAATGGAGAGTGGTTTAAAAGCATTCAGAGCTTTTAAATTTGTATATGGTTTTCATAATCACAGTACTGTAAAGAAGCTTTAATTGGCATGGAAATGGTATATCATGGGGATCAAGGTCTGAAGTCCTTTTCCTTCTGCAGTAATGCAAACAGCTGCAAGTATAATGAGTTAGGCTAGAATAAAATGCAAATTTGTAATTAATTTTAATACTTGGTTCAAAAATGAAATGTGTGGGATTTTCTGTTAACATAAATTTTGATACATTTATGTGGCGTCTTTTATTTTTTAAAAAGTTCAAAGTTGGCTTTGAAAATCTGGTCAAGGCTAAAATGAGAAAAAAGGAATGACGAGGAGAAAAAGTACTTCACTGAGATTGGTCAAGATCTTTAGAGTCAGAAACTATTTGAAACCCTCTCTGCTGTACCCTGAGCCTTGGGAAATAGGCAAAACCGCTTTCTAGAGCAGCACAGCATTTGGAAAGATCTATGCATCCATCACCAACTGTAGCAACCTCTGAGTCTAAATGTGATGGCTCTTTCAGAATAGACATTATTAGAATAGTCATCAAGAATAAGGAACCTTCTGCAACGATTCTCAGGGCTACAATACCATATTCTTCACTACAGAAGAAGGAAAAGCAGGGGGAAAAACCTGAGAGCATCATCAGGTCCATTCTGAACAGGCAGGAGAAAAGCGTGGGAGAATCTTTTAGAGGGAGAACAGTGGCATACAAGCAGGACAGATTTCCCACGTTAAGAGGAGCACATGGAGTAGAAAAACACTTCCAGGACCGCGTAAACCAAACCTCCATTCTGGAGGACTAGTCTCCAGAAAATAACCACCTCAATTTATACTGTCTCCTGGAAATGCAGATAACTAAGATTCTCCCCAGATCCATGTGCTGGGAGCTGCAGAAGGGAGTTGCAGGGAGGTGACACCCAGGCAGGGACCGGCAGGCAGGCCCAGCGCAGCCGCAGGAGCGAGCGGCCCGGTTTCTCCTCCCCGCACCACCACCTGTCCCTGTCCCACCCAGCAGACACGCGCTGGGCAGATCCCCGGTCTCTGATGGGGACCTGGGCAGCCATTCCTACAAAATACCATTTCAAATTTCTGCTGCCTTGCCATACACTCTGCCCTTTCCCCCCCTCCTCCAATCTGCCAAGTTTTGTGAATATTTCATGAACTGCCTTCATGTATTCCTGCACTAAAATAATGCTAACAATAGAAACCATTATTTGCCTGCACTGTTACGCACAAGGTCATTCTGTTTTTCTTCCTTAGTATCTTTGCTCCCAAAGGTAAAATGCATAAACGGCAAGGAGAAAACAGCTGCCTTGCAAGCAGCCACAAGAACAAGAAAACGGTGTGTTAATTACGAGCACTGATAATGCCAGCCTGAACAGTATTAAAAGTTGAAAAGCAAATTTGGATCAAAGTAATAAATAATAATAATGCTTTTCAATCTCTAATATCTGGAATCTACAAACTGTTATTTCATCCATTATGGTTATTGTTATGGTAAAAGAAAAAAGACTTAAATAAAGCTGTTGATGTGTTTGTCAGCTGCTCAGAAGGCATCAAATAGTTCATTGCGATGATGGGTTGACAAAACATTGCACTGAATTACAGAGAGAAAAAGGCAAAGAACATATTCTTAGCATTAACCAAGACTAATTTAAGTGTTAGAACAAAAGGATCACAAAAGCTCTTTACAACTTTACCTTTTGTTATCGTCATTACAACCCAACAACAATCCCAACAACTTTTTTTAGGGACTAAAAGTAACGTATGATAGAATGAACTGAAAGTGAAACAAAGAATTGCACAAGGTTCCCTGAACTGTGATTATGTCAATTTAGTGGAGCTACCTTCCTTCTTGCAATAGCATATTTTTCACGAACTACAAAACACATAATGACTCCCAAAAAAAGAAAACTTTTAGTGAACATAAGCAGTGCTCTGACAATGGCTCTGTCATAGCATAGAGGCTCTGCTTAGTCTGAGTTGGTTAAAAGGGCTTACACTTTTACACTTATTTCTACACTAATTGGATGTAAACTAGGAGTTGAGACATCTGTGGGCATGAGTGCTCACTTTTGCTAAACTCTCATTATTTTGATGGAATCTGGCAAATAAGGTAGTCAGCCCTTTAAGCAAAGCTATTTTTTTTTTTAAAGAGTTAAGCATTTAGAAAGCCTTCAACACATATTTTATCATTTTGTATCATATTGCTACCAGGATCCCTCTCATTGGTTCCAAAGACCGTGTTCAAAATAAAACAGCACTAAAGGTGTATGACCAGGGGAAGGGAGTGACATGGACTGGAAAATACCATGCATCCAGGGCTAAATAAATTGGTCATCTTGAAGTTCCATATTTCAAATACACTTTATGTATATTTCATGATTTGGGGATTGTATTAACTTACATATAACTATATAAAGAAAAAGAATAAATGAACTTCAAATTGAGTTTGAACGAACTAATCTCTTCCTGGTATCAAAAATTCCTTTAACTCAAGACCCAGTAACATAAGACCATCTGCACAATGTTCCCTTGGGCACTAGTTTACATATGTAAATTTAGTTCTAGCTTTTGAATTTCCTCCGAATCAACTGTGATAAATACCTACGTTCTTTCATGCAGATTCATTAAGTATTGGAAGACTTGAAATCACTTAAGATCAAGGACCCCCACTTCACCTATAAACCACACATATCAGTTCAGATATTGTCGGAAACTATAACAGTAATTTCCCCTGGTGGATGCAGAGCTAAGGGGCTCAGCAGCGTCTATTACATGAACAAAATGTACCAGAATCCATTGAAATAAGGAAAAAAAAATCTCTGCTTGGTGTTTTCCATTAACAGGTGTGATAGAAAACATTTTATGAAAGAGGTGAGAATTCTTGTTCCCATTGCTCAGATGCTAATAGCAAGATGGCGATGTGCTGCCATCAGCAGCAGGAATGCAGCCAGGCTATTAAGTGGTGTAGCTGACAGGATTACTTACATTTTGCAGCTGGACTCGGCTTTGTGCCATACACTCTGACTTTGCCATCATGCTGGAAGCATTTAGGCTGTAGGTTTTCCTATTCTGTGTTTCTTTCAGCTGTTCATGAATTTGCTTTGTTTGTTTCCTGCAGAGAAAAATAAAATTCATGTAAGAAATAGCTAGTTTTATCTGATACTATAGCTACGATATTTTTATAGCCATGGTTCCATTTGTTCAAAACTTCACTATATTACATTAATCAGCTGAGCTAATTCATTAGTGCCTAATATTTCAATGCAGTGGTCATTTTCTGGCAATGCTTAAGAAGTGAAAAAAGAGTTCTTCTGTTTAAAATATCTTCTATTCTCAGATCACTCTAATAGCATGCTAATTGTTTTAGTGCAGAATTTTGTAAGATCATCTATTACATACTTAACAATAGCTTGCAAGTAGGCCTGAATATTAAAAGAACCATTTTGCTCTGATTTGGAACAAAGATTTTGTCAAATACAGCAGGCATTAGTTCCTATTGGCTATAAAAAGTGTTGAAGAATCAAAGACTTCTGCTAGCTGATTAGACTTCACATATAACCCAGTATCTTGTGCAGACCAGCTTTTGTTTAAATGCTTAAACCTGGAAAAAAAAAATCAGTACAGTATCTGAGGCTGTGTTTTTGATGTATTATACTACGATCCACTATGTCAGAGCTTGGTATACTACTAGATGAATCACTTGCAATATTCAGGAGATAATCACACCATTAATAAAAGCTTTCTGTTTCTGCCACTCTGTATTGATAAACTGAGTTTTAAAGTTCTGTACAGGATTGAGGACATGAGGCAGCAAACTTTATTTTGAATATTTTTAAAAATCTTCTGTAAACAAATATCTTGACCGGGCAAAAACTGCTAATAAAATACATTTAAGGTCTCTTATAAATCTCCATTCTTTTGACAAGCTACGTTGTCTGAGACTATCAGTTTTAAATGATAATGAGAAACAATTCCACAATACTGTTTTAATTCCTTCCTTCCACCCTTCCCTTCTTCCTTTTTCTCCCCAGCAGAAGCATCTCCAGCAGCAAACATACGAATGCCCTGGAAACTGCCCAGCAAGGTCAAGGACTCACCAGCAGCACCTTGTTATGCCACCAGCAGCTTTTGGACAGCAACTGATATGGAGACAGATTTCAGAAGGAAGTGATTTCAGGAAAGTGTGCAGTGAGAAATAAAGGAAATATAGTCTTTCTATACTAAACCTTGAAATTTTAGCAAAGAAGCTACAGCAACATTTTGAAAACTTTTTGATGATTTTGCTGCTGAAAGCCTCGTGACATCATCAAGTTTGATAGCATCTTATTTGACTCAGGCCAATAAATTTGATACCGACTGAAGTGTAAAAGTAATTTTAACTTTTTTCAGTGGAGTCTGTATCTAGTGCAAGACAGTGATTTAAGTGGTCAAGGGAGGAAACTGTGAGAAAGGACAAGCTCCCTCAATATGAAAGAAAGCAGTGAGAAGTATCACAGTTCAGCTGTTCAATTTTAATAATATGTTTTTTGATATATTAAAATAAATATGTGAGATTTCTTCTGCCTTTGGGTCCATTAGTTATGATTCAGCACTGCACAATTTAAGCATTTGCTTAAATTCAACAAGCTGTAAGCACCTGCATAGAAGTAGGTATTTGTTATTACACATTTCTTGAATACGGGTCATAAACTATAATAAAACTTGTCCTCTCTAAATATCTCTTATGCTTTCTATTCACATCCTATTTTGAAACAGTATGGCAAATGAAAAAGTATGAATTTACATTGTGAGCATGTTATAAATAGGAGTAGCATATTTCGAGCATAGCCAGGAGCTCGTAATTAGTAAGATTTATTAATATGGGTGGGTAAGGAAATAATTTCTCAAGCACAAAAACTTATTAAACTTGCAAAATTATTCCTTAGCCAAAACAACTTGTAAAGTTAGTGTCAGAATAATCTGAATAGATATATAATCTGAGGTATTATAGTGCCGAATTAAATAAATTAGTCAGTTGATTCTGAAACATCTCTTTAAAATTTTTTTTTATATCTACTCATTTTTAAAACTAATGAAACTAAATAATTTAATTTGTAAAATGTCAGAATGAACTCTTTAGCTTCTCATGAAATTCCCAGTGATATTCATAAAAGCAACTCTAGAATTTGTATGAATAATTATTTTCTGACCAGCTAAATTGCATACACCGAGGAAATCATCATATATATGTATGAATGTCCTACTGGAAAGCCAGCCACTTGCATGTTGGTCGCCATAACCGTTATGGAACATTCAGTCTTTTTTGATGACTGTTTTTGAGTGGAGACTTCATATAAAGTCTAAACAATGACAGTGAAACAGGATCACAGCATCAGACTTTGGGAATCTCTCCTATATATAAAATGTTCCTAGAATTTAATCAGGAAAATAACAACAGAAGTTACAAATTCTGCAAACTCTAATTTGGATTGATTTAGAAAACCTGTGTTTAGAGTTGTTTCTACATCTATAAACACGCGTAAGTAAACTGGAATATGCAGCTTAATTGCTGCAATCTCTAACATTACAACTGAGATTCCTGAAGGTAATTTACTGAGAGAAACAACCTAATAATTAATTTTCTTTTATGTTAATGCAACCTAACATTAATATTAGGTTTACGCATATTCATTTTGCCAAACTACAGGATGCACAGTTATAACATTAGAAACTATTAATAATTCAAGCTTACTGATTAATATATTTGTTTTATAATTTTTGTTTTCAAAACAAGTGGGCCTTATGTGTTCTACTTCAGAGATGCTCGGCAATAAATTGTTACTTCAGCCAGAAATAAAGGCAGTATTTGAATATATGAAGCAGTATTGTCCTGTGAGTTCATCTTTGAAGCGTTATTTCTAGTCATTATTTTTAGACACAGCTCTCCCCACCACCTCATCAAAGTCTTGGTACTCTGAAGGCTGTTCCAACCCAGGTCTCCACCACTCCCTACAGCAGTGCAAAACCAAGAGGGGGACAGCCGAATAACAGAGGGACATTTTATTCACACTGTGCTCTGTTGTTGCCTGCAGATTCTTCCAGCTGACAACCCCATTCTGCTTTTCTGAATAGCTCCTCATCAGAAAAAACCCCAAGCCTTTCCAGGAAGAACAGGAACACCTTGTTTTCTCTTTCTTTCTTCTGCAGATCTAAAAAGCATAATGACATTTCTAATGCAGTGGCAAAATGGCTGTCCCTGCTCACAATTTATACTACAACCAAGGAGCTTGCAGAGAGGAGCTGTCCTGCCACAGCATCCTCCTGGCTACCATCACTGTCATACTCTAGGTCCAAATTAAAATTAAACAAAATTCAACATTATAAGAGGTAGGAGTGTTTACATGAAAGATGAACCAACTGAAATCTTCACTCAAATCATGCACAAACTACTCCTGAAGTTTGAGGGGAAGAAAAAGGGGAAAAAAAGACCTGGTGGCTTTTCAGATTTCCTTTTCTTTCCTGATAGAAATGTCTGTCTTTTTATTTAAAAAAAAAAAAAAAAAAAAAAAAAAAAAAAAAAAAAAATAAAAAAAAAAAAAAAAAAAAAAAAAAAAGAAAAAAAAAGAGTAGTCCTCACCAGATTTCCTAACCATTAAAATAAATTCTAAAAAGGGGGATTCAGATAAGCTTCCGGACTTTTAAATAGAACAAACCTCCACATTCTTGATGTTTAGCCACTGTGACCAACCTTTTGCAGGTACTATTTATATTGATATGTGCTCTCTCATTAGGTCCAGCTGGAACAAGAATGAGGGATGACAACCATACAGAACATATTTACAGATACAGTGGCACCGACAAGCACATCATGTAATTGCTATGAAGTTTTTGCAACTCAAATTACACACATAACAATAAATATTATAAACTAATGTTCAGTTGGGAAGATAAATAACAAAGTGGAAAGTATTTCCCTTGAAAATAATTTAGTACAGATGATTCCACCATACTTGGATAGTTCAATGTGCTTGCGCATTTCAGATACTCATTATGCAACTACATCATCAGTTCACAACTATTAGCTATAGGTTACAGATATCTGCAGCGAACTTGTATCTTCCTGCATTTCTAACTTTACAGTTTTTCTCAGCATACAGAAACAAATGGGACATTCAGAGGCTTGAAATGAAATGGAAAAAGGAGATGGTATGTTTAAACTTTTCAAAATACGTCAGTTATTATTGCACTGATAGTAAAAGACACAAAATTATTATTGTCAAAAAATAACTGTAAAGGACACAGTCTCGTGTTTCCTGAGATTAAAAAAAATAGGAACATTAACACATATGACTCCTGTTTACTTTTTTTTTTTTGGACTTAGTGTAGCCTTGAGGAACTGTTCTAACCTGTCCAGAGAAGATAACAACAGCTTCGAAAGGAGGGGAAAAATTGAAGATTTGTAAAGCTGTAAAAAGGACAGAAGCTAAATAACAAACATGCTAGCTGAAGGCTCTTACTTTGTTTTGAAGTAGAACGCTGCACAAAGCACGCCCACTACGACTAGGCCAAAGACGATACAGGAAATAGACAGCACCTGGCGCTGGTACACTTCTTCACTCTCTGTGAACAGCAAAAGTGAGAATTATGAAAGCATCATAACACAATACTTGCAAAAAGTGGATTTCAGTACATCATGGTTGCACTAATGATGGACAGATACTAGAGATTTGGAGGTCTGGGTAGGCCAGTTCCTCAACAGAACAGATGCTTTTCTGAATCTCTCATCTAAATAAGGTTTATAGAGTTGTGGCCTCCTGAAAAAAATTCAGAAAATTGTTCCAATACAGACAGAGATATATAATAACAAAAATTAGGATAGTGTTTTCTCTGCTCTACGTATTTTTCAGCTTTTTTAGAAAGCTTCTACTGTCAATAGCATAAAGAGCTCTACAACCATGGAGTTCTGGCTTCAGGCAAGACCCATCAGAACTCTCACAAGGTCTCACAACATTCAGAGTTCTTGTTTAACTACCAAAAAAATGTAAGCTGCTTTTGATTGAATGGCGATTACAACGCTTGACTCCCATGTATTCCCCTGTACTTGAAGCTTATGTACAACATACCACAGTAAAAAAATAACTCAATCTGCTCGAATGGAACCCAATGACTACTATGCTACAATGCACCAGATATTGCTTTTGTGGGAGTCCATTTTTTAAATTCTATTTCTTTAATAAATCTCATAATTTTCTAATTAATTTAAAAACAGGAACAGAATCGAAGTAAAAAAAAAAAAGGCAAAAAGCTAAGAAAAGAAGACAAAACACTCCTTCATAACTGCAGACAAGCTGATAGGCAACTGCAGTTTCACCCCTGAATTCATCAACAGTTCCTTAAGTGTTACATTTTATTTTTATTACTTTAACTACTTCTCTAGTCCAAGGTGCTAACATGCTAAACAGATCGTAATTTTTTAACATCAGTTTCTCCAAACATGCAACATAAAAACCAGTACTTTCATTCATATATTTTAAATAGAAAACAAACATGTAGGATTATCAAAGCACAGCACAAGTACTGTACACCAATAAACCTGCATTTCCATTCTAGGTTGGAGATCTTCAGTGCAGACCCTCCCATCAATATGAATACCAGACTCATATCTCAAGTACATGACAGTAACTCCAACTTTCAGGTTCATAAGTCTCAGGTTCATATCTCTATTGTTCATATTGTCTGACAACATCAAGCTGAATCTAGGCAAATATTGAAAAAAAATCTACACCTAACTGGAACTTCAGTGAAATACTATGTGGTATTATAATGACTGAAGACTACGTACAGTATTTTAATCAGTACTAATGATTGATTTCTCAAGAATGAATATCACAATGCTGTTAGTAAACATTTGGAATCTTAAATACAGTCATTTTCCTCTTGTGAAAATCCCAGTCTCTTTTCATAAGATATTTCAAATATAGATACCAAATCTTTATTTCTTAATTACTTATTTACTTGCTCAAAGAACACCACAGTGACTCAGAAGCCACTTCTAAGATGCAATATGTCCTCAGTTCCTGTTTACTTTTCCCCCCTCATTTAATTTTGAAATTCTAAAGTTGTACTTTTGAAATATTGTCTTAAAAATAAAAAGAAGCAAATATAGTAACTTATACATTTTTTACATGTCTGAAATACATCTGGAAAAGTTGTAATTCAATAAGAAATCCTGATAACATCCCAGTAAAACTGATTCCAGTAGAGCTTTGGGCACATTCTTCATTGGCATGTATAAAATTTGGATCTATGCAGTAAATCCTCATTGGGAATGAAGTAAATGTTTGGGGTTTTAATTTCTTTGGATTTTTTTGTTTGGTTGATTTGTTTGTTTTTACTAGCCTGTGTAAACACAATTATTCACCTTCCATTTCCTCTACAGTACAAAAAGGACTAATATTACAAAGGACTAGTCTTACAAAGTTTGAATTCTTATACTGAGAATTGTTCAGTTCTGCAGTTGTTAATCTATTCTGACTGAATACCACCTTCAGTACCTACTAACTAAACCCACAACTAAACCACACATACTTATGAACCGTAATTTCACTCAATTTTTGGATATAATTAAAAAAATCTATTAAAAGAAACTGATTTAAGTAATCATAGAACCAAACAGGCTTAATTTTGCTTTTTCAGCCTAAGTCCTTATTTTTTTTTTAAAAGAAATGGTGAGTTTAATGTAGTTATGGTCTTTTGTCAGTCCTGAATAGCTATCACTATCTTGGTAAAGATGTTGTAGAATATGGCTTACCAAGATAAAAGCACTTCAGAGGTTGGACAATATTATCTTGCTCAAACAACTATGTGAAGATTTAAGTCTTTTGTGTAGTCAGATTAATCCCTGTCACTAGCTTTCAACACATAGTGAACAATGCTTTCTTTCCTTTTTGTTTATTTTGCACAGTGGATATTTAAAGAACTACTTATTGATCAACTTTATTCTATTTCTTAAACACCTTTGTTCATTTTTATATCCTTTAAATCTTGATTTATGTATCGGACTCCACAATTTTTTGTATCCAATGTCTTAAAATATAATCAGTTAAGCATTTTTCCATTATCTAATCTTTCACATTGGGCTTTTTTTAAACAAACAAACCAACCAACCAACCAACAAACCTTCCTACTGATAAAAATGTAATCTATCTCTCTCTGCAAACTTTGAAGACCCCCTTCATTATTGCTGAGATCCTCTCCAGCCAAGGTGTACTGAATAGGGCCTTTAAATATAGCAGAAGGCTATAGCTAAGTACTGCAAAGCACTTCCGCTCTCACAGAATAATAAGGTGTAGAAAATAAATGTGCAGAAACAGAGTAGATCTGAAAGTTCGTTCTCCTTAGTTGATGATGCGCTTCAACTTGTGCATACACGTATTTACATACTGCAACAAACTTCCCAAGGTAATCCAAGGTGTGACTGAAATCATAAGTCTCTTTTTATTCACATATATTTATATATTCCTTGTGAAGTAAATCACCTTAGTTACATTCTATTGAAATAAACGCTCCAGGGAGAGGATTCCTCATTTAATGAGCAGCCAAGAAAATATTTCTGCTAAAAAGGAAAATATAAACTGCCATGGATATTCCTGGATAATCCTGCTGAGGAGCTAAGACTACAGAACACAAATTCCACCAAGCATCCAAATCATATGAAATACGTAACCTACACCAACAGAAATACAGTCCACAGTGCCGAAAAATAAAACAATAAACTGTTTAGATGCAGACTACTTTGTTTGAAAAAAACATATGGAAAGAAAGATCTTCCCAGAACATAAAAGACAAGACAAACTCACATGGGACATGAAGGCTCTTGAAAGGCCAAGTTCCCACGGACAAGTCCCCATCCACTGTGTGCTCTGTTACATCTAGCCCATTTTTATTTATAATACTGATTCTTTCTTATTTTCATTCCTGCTACAAAACTGTCTCTCTCCTTTCACCTCTGCCACATCACTCCATGACTTCTCATGCCTTAGCTGTTCCTTTTCTAAGTTTATCTCACACATTTGCTACCTACCATTATGAAACACAAAATGACTACTGGTGACAAGTGGAAGCAAATTTTCTTACAGGACTCACATCATAGTAAAATTTCATCTGCCTGTTACTAAAAAAAAATTATATGCCATATTCCAGGTACTGGGGTTTTGGGGATTTTTTTTCTCTTGCTCTTTAAAATTTACTCTTAAAGGCTTTCATCTGCCTGCTTTATGCATGTGGAAAGACCCACTGAAGTATACCTCTAAGTTTTTAGAGGATTAAAAAGCGTAGAATAGACACATTTTTCTCACAATTGGCAGTTCTAAAGGATATGGTAGTTCTGTTGTGCAAATAAGCTGAAACTCGCCTCTTCTTTGTGATTTTGTTATAAAAGGAAGAACACCGGTACAAGGTCCCTGAGAAACAATCACATACGTTTCTCGCCGTATTACTGAGAAAAAATAATTTCGTTAATTAATACAGATTATGTTAGGCTTTGTTAGCAACTGAATCCACAACGTCATTACCAGCCATAATCACTGGATCTTCTAGTTCTATTGCGTATTTTCAGAATTCATTGAAATATCTTTGAAAGGTATTTCAAAGAAGAACAGCATTGTGCATGTGGCCTCAGCAAAAAGATAACAGAACAAAAATAGTAGCTTTCCCCCTTGTGGTGCTTATTTCAATGGCTCTTGAATAAAATCTCAATATGGTCACAAGCATCAAGGAGAATAATTATTGAATATTCAAACTGAGCCAACTGGGAAATGACAACATTACCATATGAATGCATTACTTAAGCTTTGCTCTATAAAAAACCAACCAAATAAACAAAACAAACCCACAAAAAAATGCCCCCCACCACCAAAAAAACCCCAGTGACAAATAAATGTGCAGAATAATTTTTCTGCTGAAATTTTTACTCCCAGTCCTAAAAACACCACAAACCCCAACAGCATTCAGTATTCCCTTACCTTCCTCACTCCCATCCCCACAATGGACCTGCTCTTTATTGCTGCAAGTAACAACATGCCACAGAATAAATATAGAAAAACCCAGTATTTTGTCATTGGTATGTATGACGAACAATTGCTTTCCACATATTTTCTCCCATTGATAAATGCCAATGAAAATAATTCTATGACTTATTTTTCACCAGGCAACTTGCACTCTTAATGTGTCATATTGTATTGATATGTCCTGCAGAGCCAGAACCTCCATACTGAGACGAACCTCAATAGAATCATTTGCCCCTTACACTTTCATTGGTGTCCTGCACCCTCAAAGTCCCCTATACAATAATAGAGAAGGCTTACATGGAAACTCCATACACAAAATCAAGATTTCCAATAAAATACAGATTCCCATAAGTTAAAAGTGAAGAGAGTAGTTAAAACATATTTTTCAATATACTTAGATTTATGTGTGACAAGCACTGAACTATATAAGGCATCCTAAATTTAATTCGTGAAGAGCATTAAAAAAGCCTGTATGTTCCACAAAATCTGTGATTGCCTCAGCATCAGACTTCAAACTCTCCCAAGAGTTTTCTCTGTTCTTTCACTAGCAAAAACCTACTGTACAGACTTGCTGCCATATGCTCTAGCTTGTGCTAAGGCAGAACAATTTAACAGTTGAAATGCTACAAGCCACAGTTCACAAATTTCTTATTTGACCTTGAGTAAGTCAAGATCCTCGTTCTTTCTGTAACCATGAGGATAATATTGCCTCTTCCATTCCAGTGAGTATCACGAAAAAATTTAATATAAACATATTAACCTCTAAAGAAATGAAGTCTATGCAAACATATAAAGCAGAGTAAGTAGTCTGCTGCAGATAATTCTGTTCCAACATGTTTAAGAGCATATGCCTTACTTCACTCAAAATACAACGAAAAAAAGAAGAGGAAAGGAAAGAAAGGGAAAGGGAAAGCGAAGGGAAAGGGGAAGGATGCAAACAGTGGAGAGTTATCCGGGAAAAAAAAAAAAGGCTAACCTTATACAAGAATGTATACTGTTTTCTGTGGTTACAAAAGGACTGAAGGTGCCAATATTCTTAGTAAGTGCTACTTGTTATGAAGTAACAATTTGATAAATAGTTTTAAACAGCAACATCATAATTCTGAAGGTAAAATAATTTAAACTTTGGTTTCCTAGGAAACAATAATTTCCTTTTATCTGCAAGGAACTTGTGAATCTGATAAACTTTCAAAGCCTTAATTCAGTACATTCAACACAAGAAATTTACAAAATCTTAGGCTTGAAATAGCTCTATATGCAGCTAAGGGATGAGGGATAGCCTTTTGCTTTTTAAGGAAAAGTCTGGTTAGGAGTTTTTGTATATTGACAACTTACGAGTAAGACAATCCAATGCTTTTGCAAACTTTAAATATTTTCGTTCTAGTTCTAAGATGGATAAGGTCAGTCATCTACCAACAAAATTCATTACTTTAGTCTCATCAGCCTCTGTGTGCGTGTGCTAATTTTCCTTTTTGGAGGATTCAGTTTCAGAATTTATTATAGCAATTCTAAGTTTCTCTAAGACCTTCTGTTACCTCAAAAATACAGACAGAAAGCTAACCTGTACTACATCATTACTATATACCAATAAGAATAAAAGTAGATATAACCTTGTTTTTATCATATTCATTTTTGAGACAACCTGACTATAAATATTTTAACTTGAGTTTGCTAAGTGTAAGACAAAGACAAATATGAAGGCCGCTCTTCCTCCCTCCCCCAACTTAACTTCCAGTCTGGATATATGGGGAAAAAAGTTACCTGGTTAATAGAGTTTGACAGCTAAAAATTTTTTTCTGGCATGATGGATGGCACGATGGGTGGCACGACAGGCGGCACTGAGAGTGCCACAGGGATGGGACAGGACCAATGGCACAGCAGCAGCGACTCATGCAGCCAGCAGAAAATGGATAGCAATGGAGTGGTACCAAAGAAGCCAACTGCAAAAACACACTGGAAAAAAAACCCCAGTGGGACATCTGGAGGTTTTTAAACCTTTGCAGCACTCTGCAAGTCTACATGGTGTAAAACCTTACCTCATTACTGAACTAACAGCTAAAACTAAAAGCTACTGAACTAACAGCTAGAACCACTTGTCTTTAACTTACTAAAAACTCTCATCTAATAGCTAAAACTTCATCACTTACCATGAAGTCTTACTCTTTGTCACTTTCGCTTACTGAGAATCACAGCTTCAAGTAATTAATATTAATACCTCCAGTTTCTACTGTCAGTCCAAGAAATGCAAATTCAACCCTGTAAATGAGGTCTTTCACCATCAGACCACTCAGTGACAGGACTAAGTCAGGCAGGCAAGGAGGGCATGCAAGATGCTGATAATTTAGTTTCCCAGCCAAACACCAAGCAAGCGGACAGTCTGCACAGTTCCAGCTTTGTGTTAACAACATTGCTGACTGTTCTCATATAATGGTTTTGAAACTGTTTAAAATTTAGGTAAGAAAATCCACATAATTATAACACCTTTCAAAGTCTAAATGTTACCTACTGGTCTTCCATGGAACAAAGAAATTTGCAACATTTTCTGCATTGTACAGAAAAAATATTTCTGGTCTTTCACAATACACAAAAAGTTTCAAAGTATTAATGACAAAAGTGTTAAGATTAGAAAATATTGCAAATACAAAGTGGCTTTTTTTTTTAAATTACCTAACATTCTTTACAGAAGGATTTAATTTTGAGTTTTTTTCAGTGGCGATGTTTCCACGTATATTCTTGGAGGCTATCAATTATTTGCCAGGTCCTAGAGACCTCTTCCATACCATAGATTCCCCACAGATACTATTATTCCCTTGCTCTCTCTCTTTGACAGTGTATAAGATCTGAAATTCTACATGAGAGTCTTAAGTGGTGGGGGGAAACGGTATGCTATCTTATTCCAGAATGATGACTCATCCCTTTTTCCTATCTTAAGTTTTGGCTGCTTCTTGGCACATCCCTTCATCTTCCCTCCCTGATTTTGTTATCTTCCTTTCTTTTCCTTATTTTTTATCGTAAATCTTGTAAGCACACACAGTTCTGCACTTTAAAAATATCTTTGCTATCATCTTTTTCCCTCCTTGTTAGCATGAAAAATCTTCCAAAACAAAACTTCCATTCAGCATTCATTATTCTTGTAATACAGCCTTCTATTTTTGCAAAGTCTACACTCAGTTGAGCATGAGTCTGTGCTCAGCTCTTCTGAGGCCCTGGTTCAACTGTGCTCCGTGGTGGTAAATGGAGGAAGCAGAGGGAAGGACATTTAGACACAAGCTTCTTACTTGAGTTATTGCAGAGTGTATCATGGTTTCTTAAGATAAATACATATATGCAGGGACTAATCCAAAGACCATTAAGTGCAGTATGCATTGCATCAGATACACATTAAAAAAATTAACATTAAATGATTATGTAACTCCATAAAGACAGTTTCTGAGAGGTTTATGACACAAAAATACTATGGCTTTATAAAGCGATAGCAGTCTTTAATTCTCTCTTAGTAATTCCTTAGCTGATGAGAGCTGTTATTGCTAAGATCCTAAGCATGGCTAACATCTAATATAATGATGAGTTACTTTCCCAGCTGATATTTTATTTGATCTCAGAGCTTGCACTGCTATTACCAACAAAGATCTGTCATTGGCCTTTCTCCCACAGGTGAGGCTTATATGGTCTATACATTGCTCACTTGCTAGTATTGAACATTTCACTCAAATCTCAAGCTAACATCAAAGCTGCCAAAGTATATTTGATGATTATCGTTGACAGCTACATTGTCAGAAGCTCACAGTAACTCAAGCAATATTGTAAGTACGTGCTATCTGTTTTGACTGCTGCTGTTTTAACCAGGGTGTTTTTATATGTGTGTGTGTGTATATATATATATATATATATTTTTTTTTTTTACAAAAATAGTGTGAACAGTGACAAGAGAAAAATAGAAAATTATCATTAGTAACTTGAAATATTTTTTTATTTTCTTTTTCGTACACTGAAACAGAAACATGGTGTTTTACCTGGGTGAGCTCTGGAGCGTTATGGCATAGAGGATAAGGACAAGGGCTTAGTCAGCTTCAGAAATACATGACAAGGACACTGTGTTGCTATTGAAGTACAACAGCTTCTGAACAAGGCTGCGGGCACAGGACTATGTATTTATGCATTACCTTCTTTTTTTCCAAGCCCCAACTCCTTGATCTAGCTTTGCCTCACAAGCCAGTGACCAGGGACAGATGTAATGAGGAGAGAATGCCAGAGGGAGGTGAGAAGTGTCCCTCACAGCTTGTTGTGTCAATCTGTACCTTGAAGCCATCCACACTCAAAGCTCCCAGGTATGTGGATGATTAAGAGACTGTATACTTATGCACCCATGACTTGTTCTGCTGTTTCCCCTACCCTACTACTCCGTGAGCCAGTGGAAACTGGAGACAGAGATCTGGTTTGGTGTACATTGTCCCTCACTTCTACAGACGCAACAACATCCCTGTCAGCTTGTCACAAAATATTCCCATCAGCAAGGCCCACGTCACATCATGTGCATAATGACTGGAACACACAAGTCTAGGCTGGACTCTGTAAATGATCAGAAAGAAAACCATACTATGCTGGCAGAGAGAGAAAAGTAAATATGGTAAGCAGCTACAATATTGTTTAATCCTCCAAAGGCTTTTTCCCAAGATGAGGGATAATGCATCCAGTTGGACTTTAAGTGATGGCAGATGCTTAAAGTCTACGAATGTGAGAAGCAGCCTTAAGACACGATTAAGCCCTCAGCCCACAGAATGTCTAGCAGCGTGCTCTCCATGCTTACTCACATTACAAGATCCACTTCACGCATTTGGCAGTGGCTGCAGGTAGGCAGTGAGCTGCCAAAACCAAGTTTGCTCAAGTGCCAACATGCATGTGTATGTGACTGCTGGGACTGCCACAGCACAAGCCTTACCACATTCATTTGCTTCAGGAGGACTGAAGAAGATGCTTAAAATCTTTAGCAACTGAGATATTGCATGACATCAGTAATACATCCTAACTGTGTTCTCAGTTAAAAGAAAGATCTTAAAGTCGTTGAGAACACAGTTTTACTTATTTTTGTAACTTCTCTTCCTTCTGTCAGATATATACGAAAAGCAATGTATAGTCCAATCTCTAGGTATGAATATATTTCAAGTGCGTTTTACACACATGTGCAAATCATAGCTCAGAGGGATGGAAACACATGCTTAAGGATAAGAATGTACATAAACACAAATACATTTTTTGCTAATAGATTTTAAAATTTCAAAATCCCTTCCATATGATTTTTTTCAAGAGTGAAGCACACAAAGTGTCAGAAAAAAAAATCTATAAACCTGCCACTTCAAAAAGATCCATGGTTATCCAAAACCATACAGTGCAACATAACATCTTATGATCTATAGAAGAATAAGAAATTAAATTCAGCAATAGCAGAAGTATTTTCAGAATGACACATGCAATGAATTTAAAGTTAAAAGTAACCTTAAAAAATAAATAAATACTAAATTACCTCTGACCCTGAGAACAGTACTGAGAAGATGGAGACAGTGGCGTGTGGCAGGAGTACAATACAAACCAGCCAGTATCTGAAACAAGAGAGTTTCACACTGGATATGAGGAAAAACTGTTTCCCATGAGTACAGCTGTGTGGTGGAGCAGGCTGCCAAGCGAGTCCATGCTGTGTCCATCCATGGAGGTTTCTGGCACCCAGCTGGTTGACTAGGGAGCTCCTGACATCTCTCCAAATTTGAATTATCTTAAGACTGCATGAAAGGCAGCAGCTCTACATGGTCACTGTGTGGCAAGCTGAAGGACGTACTACACTAATGCCAATCATTTAGAAGTGAAGCCTGGTTGGGAGTACCAGTAATAAACATTTCTACAGAGTGCCTGGGTGGCTATTACAATCCAGGAGCTGTCATACATGATAGCAATGCTGACAGCACAGGGCAGCTTTTAACGGGCTTTATAACATCTCTGGTCATGACTTTTATCTATAAATTGCAAATGGAAACACTATGCCAGAAGTGAGCACTACCTCTGCTTCATCATGTTTTAGCATAAAGTTCACTTTGCTAAGTAGTCACGGCAAAGTGTTTTCTGACTCATGCTTTATATGACAGCCCTTTCTGTACCTGCAGCTTCATGTCTTTTAAAAATATTCACATGATTTTCTGTGGCAGTCATGATGGACAGCTTATGACTATAGGGCCAAATGGGTGCTGAGCCTTGGACAAACACTGCTGAAACATCACAGCTCTGAATACAGCTTAATGAAGAGACAAAGGAGACTTGGAGAGACTGAACAGAACAACCCAAGCAAAGGCAGCTGAACAGCATGCAATAACTTGGCCTCCTTGGAGTTGCCTGAGACCCAGTTTTCTGCCTGGGCGGGAAATATTTTGAAGAGCTCGAATAACGCTGAGTGATGGAAGGTGGGCTGATGGGGAATCAGGAGGTGACATGGCTGCACTGGATGGCGTAAAACCAAAAGGTGAAAGAACACAATAGCAGGGACTGCAGAAGACAGTGCTGCTTATGATCCCGATGCCATGGAAGAGGTGCGAGAGTTCATGGCGATGCCTTTATGATTGCAACTGAAATTCTACACAAAGAGGCTTCCTTGCTGGCCAACCTGCTGCCTGTGGCACTAAGTCATCGTTCTTTCCCCTACATCTGAAGTTACTCATGTTTTAAAATTATATGCCTTCGTATTTCCTAGCAGCTTTAAATAGTTATGATTAATTCTCCTGTCATTAATTCAGGAAAAATCCAGTGTGCAGTATTATCTAGAAGGCAGCTAGGTAAAATCTCTGCACATCTTAACTGTCTTTGAATTTTTCCATTGTTGTCAGGTGTTGCTAAAGCCAAGGAAAATGCGTTGTCTTTCCACATCGCTCTTCATATATCTTCTTTGACAACTCCTATCTGTTTTGCTTCTCTGAGCAGGAGTAGAAATGTGATTCCTTCAGATGACCCTTCTTATCATCTTAATGGTATACATCTTATACCTACTCCAAGAAACAATCAGAAAACACATGATCCATCAAGTTGCCAACTTATTGCCATTATCAATTACAGTTTTCACAATATTGTTAGAGAATGCAGAGGTGGGATGCAAAAATGGTAGTTATGAGCTAAGAGAAATGAATTAAATAAATTGTCATTAAAAAACTAAGGATTTACAGATTCCTCAGTTGCTAACGATGAAGGAGATATCAAATCTCAGTTTAGATGTCTCTTCCTCTAAAACAGTTTCGTTTACATATGTTATATATATAACAAATATAAATATTTATGTTCATACTAAGTTAATAGCTGGGAACTAGATTCAAGAACCTGTCAGACTGACATTCCTCAATCCCCAACACTTCTCACTTGAAGCTTTTATTAAATCTTTCTGGGTACTGCCACCTTATTTAGACACATTTTTTAGTCGGAAACACTTAAAAAGTGTTTTGGATGGATTAATCTGGGAAATCCATCTGCTGGAACTCTTGTGCAGAGTAAAGCAATAATCACTAGGAAGTGTGGGACTGATTCTGGTCTACTTTGAAACACGCAAGAAAATTTCACTGAAAATGTAGAGTCATAGTGGTGTAAACCCAGAGTGTGCCTGACCTCCTACTGCTACATGCTGGCTGGAACAAGATCTGTCATTCAGGTGTGAGCTTTCCTCTTATATTTTGTCTAAAATTATTCTTATTGAACCAAAAATCCACTTCCAGGTATTCTTAACTGGCACATGGAACATCAAACATTCTCATAATGCAGAACCAGACCTTAGAAAATACAGGTAAGCGAATCAACTACCAGCTACGTGTCCCAATTAAGCAAAGCTTTCATTGATCATGCCTCTATTAGGTAATGCTAAATTTCAGCTCATTAAAAATACTTTCACAGAAGCAACTTCAGTATTTGAAGAAAGCAGATATTTTCTCAGGCAAAGCCTTGTGAATCCTCTGACAAGACATTTTGAAAGGATTTAGAAACGCTCACCAGGATGGTCTCTGAATATATCACATATTTATACTCACTGTTTCCTGCTCCTTGTTTTGCTGTTGGCCATCTCATAATGACATTACATACTGAGTAATGTCTTCACTAAAAAGTAGGCTTGGTGTTTGTTTTGTTTGGTTGGTTGGGTTTTTTTAAAATTTTTTTTTTTTTAAGATTATATTCTAGGTATTCTAAAAATCACCTAAATTTCCATAACTTTATGAGTCAAACTAGGTCCTGCAGAGTACTGTAACACTGATGATTTCTGACCTATGTTGTTTAAATTTATAGAGAGAATCATAACTGATGTCTCCATCAAATGTTGTGGATGCCTTAAAATTCATTGAGTCATTGAGGTCATTTGGGAGATGTTGAACTTCAGTATGTGACTGTGTCAAAGCGTATATTTTTGCTTCAGTGAATTCACAAGCACGAGCCAGTCAACAGGAAATAAATTAGCGGTAACTCTTGTACTTGCAGTACATTTGTAGCTTACTATCAGGTTTATCAGATTTTTTTATAAAGTGTAGTAACTTTTAGTCTATGAACACTATAAAAATAATCCAGACTGTGAAGCTTAATGATTTTAGTCATTATTGACAAAATTCAGTCCATACAACCATTCTCAGTTATATCTGATTAAGGTAAAAAAAGTACTCTGGAAGCCAAACTTTCCTTCTGGGAGGCCCCTACATTGAAACACACACACAAAAATCACCTTATACATTAGCCAGGACTCCTCATGTAATTTTTTGAAGAAAAATGGGTTTTCAGTAGATCAAGATCCACTATAACATTTAATGAAAAAGTTCCTTTTTTGCAAAAATAATTTTGAAAGTGAACCCCTTTCAAACTCTGGAAAAATGTAACATTGTACTTAAAATAATAAATTACTAGTTCTATTTCTATAAATAAAACTATTCTATAAGAGCTGTTTACGTATTATTTCACATTTGCAAAAAAAAAAAAAATTCTGTCAGATGCCACAAACCAGAAGTAGAAAACGAAAATTGCAGATGCTTTTGAAAGCATTTACCTGCAAAAATCATTTCCAAAAATTATAACTAACATCCAATATCACAAAGACATGTGAAACTCTTCAGATATAAGGTCAAAATCTACCCTGGATCAAAACTCACCCTTCTACATTTTCTAGCTTAGTGTTGGCTCACTATCAAAAAAACAATTCCTGAGTGTCTGGGAGAGGAAACAACAGCAAAATCATCCTCCTGAATCAGCCAAAACCCAGGATGTTTTGAAAGCCTGTAAGTTCTGCTGAATTCTATTGCTACCTTAACTATTTTGTTTAACTTCTTGTGCTCTATGTATTGCAATTATGCACAAATGCTAGGATTTTCTGCAAAGGTTTCCTCAACAGTTGAAAATTCAAATCTTGCTAATTAATCTTTCATATGAAATGGGTTAAAATTGACAGAAAAAAATGGTTGCCAGCTACGTACAAATGATATAAAGTCCTCTCCTATGAATAATAGAGCAGAAAAATCTGAGATAAAGAAAAGAATATCTCAAGGTTTAAATTCCTGTCTAGAGGCATTAGGTTTTCCTTTTGCACTTTTTTTTTTTTTTAAGTATACTTCCAGAGCCTAAGAATGAAAATTTTAAAATAACCAATTAAAAAGAGTATGCAAGCATTACTCTGATTTGGGGAATTAGCAAGTTTGGGGATGAAATTATCAAAGATGAGGAGGAAGGGTTTGAAGAAAACCAGAATACTTGATTTCTCAGAGCTTTCCCAGCACTTACTGGTCACTTCTCATGATGCTGCAAAGTGACAAACTTTTCTGCTTGCATGTTTGCAAATCCAGTAATCGTGTTGCTATCCATGAAGAGAGGTTGAATAATATGCATATGACACACATTATACGGACATATATTAGCTTGTCTTTAAATAGGTTGGAGCTACTGAACACTAAACATGAAGGTTTTTCCAGTAGGCATTTGTAGGTTTACATGTATATACATATGTGTGTGTATATATATATACAAACACAAACGCACACACAGAGGCCTTTTTCTCTATTAGTTTCAGGTGCTCTTATTCCCCTGCACTACATCTCCTCTGGCAGTATGACTCCATGGCTAATAATTTGACCAAGTTTAGTTGACTGAACCAAGTACCAATGATGAAAGCCCACCCCTAGTACAATCAAAGGAAGTAGTACGTTTCCTGAGAAAAGTCAATAGCCCAAAAACCCATTAAGATTTTTCAGTGGAACAAAGTATTTCACTCCAAGTCTTCTTTTGCGTGTTCAGTGAGCTCATGTCATCAAATATTATGTTCTAGAGGTAATTTTTCATGCTTTTAGTTGAGTCAAGACAGACTGAAAACTATTATAATTTAAAAATCATAACATTAGTTGAAGTGTGAGTTGGCTTTTCTTTCTTACTCTTCCTAACATGAAAATCCTACCTGTTCCTGGGAAACAAAGTGTACACGTAAATCACATATGTTTCTGTGAAACAAACAAAATACATATTTCCATAGCAAAATTTCCTACCTGTACCTACCACAGTGTTTCATATACTCATGACACAGTATCATTGTTCAATACCTAGCTCTTAAACTATCACTGACAACTTTTATTGACTATATATTTTTATTCAGTATGAAAATTTTCACCCTAAATCATCCAGTTCATATTATCGTTCCAGTGAAAAGCTCTGGCGGCTGAAGAACTATGTAATCTCATAGGATATATTTAACAAAAAGAAACAATGCCATCTGCTCCTCTCTAATGGGCACAAACTACTCTTTTCATACCATGAAGCTATAGCCTATAGAGACACTCAGCAATGCAACCAAATGTATTTTTTTTTTTTAAACAGCACGAAATACAATGCTTTTTACATATTCAAAAATATTCAGATATGAAATGAGGCAAGCGCCTTTTTATGTTAACCAAATAGCCTAATGTCAGCAATAGCTCTGCTATTTAGCAGTTCATAGAAGCTGCAACAAAGGAAGAGGAAAATATATATCTGAATAAATCCAATCCTAACAAATTTTACCCCATCAGCCAGATTGTACCCTGCTAAACTTTATCTACTGAAACATTTTAAGTCTATAGGAAGCTATAAATAGCATCATTAAATATTTTTATAAAGATATATATGAAATAATACTTAAGCACTGTTCACTGGACCACTGAATATTCGAACATGTTCCAAAAAATATTCCTTTCCAGAGAAAATCACAGCATTGAAAGAAAAGTTTTGGAAATTTATGACCGTGTGACATTAGAGATATTATTAAGAAAATGATATTTTAGCTTAAATTGTAGCAAGTCTTACAGGTAATAAAATATATTTATATTTAACTGCCAATGGAGGTGAACTTTAGACAAATGCTACACTAGGGACATGAGGTTTTGTTGCTATTTCTGTGATGTTAACATATTGATTCCAACTTTTTTTCACTAATGAGCAGTAATTACCTCTAATAAGCAAGTGAAGCTATTTGGGAGATGCAGATAATCAGCTTACTTGGATTGCACTGAATAGTTTTTCTTTCTGTTAATTGACAAAAAACAAGCCCCCAAAACCAACCTATGATACTAATTGAAGACACAGAGTAAAAATTGAGTTCATGTATTTTACTGAAAATTGTACTTTACATATAATTAGAGATACTTGTTATCTCATATCCTAATTATTGTTAATTTAACAGTTATTGCACTCCATTCTGGTAAGATGTGCATCTCCTTCCTGTTTTTTTTAACGCAAATGATCTTCCAAAATTGGATATTAATTTGTATGACCTTTTCAATACATTTTGAAGAGCAGGTTGATTAACTAAAATTGTCTCTAAATATTTGAGTAAAGGAAGAAGTGAATTAGCTTCAGTTCTACTAATCCTATTTTGTTTTCCCTGTGAATATCTACTGCTTGCTTGCACAAACAATTTTCTAGAAATGCAAGTAGTTGAAGTAAATTTTAATTTGTTTTCATTTAAGTTCCTATGACATGTACATTTCATATGGTGTGTGATGGAATATGTTAAACACTGTTTCCAAAGAACAAGAAGCACGGAGATCCTGCAGGATCCCTTCTAGGAAGCTGAAAAGCAACTGAGTTAACCACAGAAAGCCCATTCTTTGAAGAGGAATCCACATTCCCAGCCACGGGGACACTGAAAAGGAAGAAGTGCCCATATAAACCCCTGTGGCTAACGACGAAACGAGTTAGAAAGAATCTACACTGCTACATACCCGTTTCTCTCCCATCTACTCTGTTCTTTGGTACTGAAGTAAAACTCACAGCCTGTCTCAATGCCTCCTCCCGTAATAGGTTTCCATATGTGCAAAGTGCAAGACTTGGTTTACTCCCCATGCAAGTGAGTACTTTAGTGGCACGTGAGAATGTCCTCTGTACAGCCATCCAGGGACAAATGCCACTAGTGGCCCCAAGGCACGTGTCCTACCACCAATTCCCGTCATCATACTGCTGCTCCATCTGAATACAGTCAGGAGGAAGCCAGTTGGCAAGTGGAGAAATTTCAGTTCATAATTTAGGGAGCATTACTTTATACTGAGGATTTCAGTTAAGTAGTACTAGACATTATTGAGATTAAAAAAAGAAAACACACAGACGAAGGTAATTTACATTCTACAAAATGTTTGCTCAATCACTATTAATGTTAGTCCATAAACACTAATCACAGCCAGTGTTAACTCTTCAACTGAATGGCAGATGTTAGCACCTCTGATACAGGGAAAGGACTCAAGATAAATAATAAGTGAATAACATGCACGCTCTGCTTTACAGTACTTCTTGGTTAGCGAGATGTACATTAACTCTCACAATAATGTGCTTGATACAGGTCATGACAATATTTGAAACATCTGTGGAAGGAACAGTGACAAGAGTTATAGAGCCAGAAGCAATATATATATAAGTTATTGTCCCAAGCCAGGACACTGTATTTTCAGTAAAAAAAATGTAAACCAAACAACCCACCTCTCCTCTCCAGAAAATGTGAGATTTCAAGCTTCAGTCAAGGATTCAGAATTAATACTTTTAACTGCTTAAAAAAAAAAATTAAAAAAAAAAAAATCAAAGAACCTGGTGAAAGTATTTAGCCTAAATAGTTATGATGAGTTTTTCCATGGAGCATAATGACTGCTTCAGCTGCATTTTGGTTTAAATTAAGTGACTAATTTTTGTTGTGCTTCTTTGTTAACTGCCGCTGATGGGCAGGCACAGCAGTGTGGATGCAGAATGGCAGTAACATACTTTGCATGACATGATTATTCACCAGTAAATGAGTCAGGCAAATACGGCTTTCACTTACAGCTGTATTAAAGTGTCTGGTATGGGCATTTTTAGCAAATGCTGCGACGGTAGCTCCCAGTGTGATCTCTGATAGCGTGTGTTATGAATGGCAAAATTCAAACCAAAGCAGCTCTATTCAGCAGCAGAAACTCCAAATTCTGCCAATAGGCTTTTAAAAAATTACATACCAATGTCTGTTCAAACAATTAAATCCTCCCAGATGCTATTTGGGATCACTCCTTCCTTCACAAAGCAAACTGTGCTCCTTACTGTTTGCAAGACTAAATAAAAGTAGCCTGAGTACGTGTGTCTAAGCCACTGAGTATTTTCACAGGCAGATTGTCCCCACTTATGGCTCAGACTCTCCCACACTGAATAAAAAAGAATAAATGCTAGGAAATAAAATATGAAGTGAACTGCAGGTACTACACTGGTTCCCAGTGATCAGATTAACAGATTCCTATGTGAAAATGACAAGCCTGAGAGGAAAATATTGCATCCTTGCTCTTACTAAACGAGTCCTGATCTTTTATTTTAGCTTCAGGTTGAGAAAAATATACATCTGTATGTTTGCAGTGTCAAAAACACACTATGTGAATAGCACTTGTACTTACTCTCCGGGGCACTGAACACAGCTGTATTGTGCTTAATGTCCTGGACTCTCACACTGGCTCATACACACTGCATAAAACAAATAAATAATTATAATGATCTAAAACATTTGAGGAAATGTGGCAATAAATTAGTCTCTCCACCTCAAGCTCAGTGGATATTTGCTGGGATATATTTTGCATAGACAGGGCTTCAAGTTCAGAGAAAGCTGACTAGAAGATAAAAGGTTCTGATAACCTTCAAAGCTCTACTCTACCACTGAAAAATGGAAATTTCCCACATAGGTCTCCAATGGATTAGCAGCTTCATTGTGTGCAAGCCCTCCCCATGGCTTTTCATTATATTTCATAATGACTTAAAACCTTTTCCTAATAAAAAGACAATGCCAAGGGTGAGATTATGAAATACTCCAAAGTTAAGTTGATAACGGTTTAATTAAATGTTGCTCACTAACAACACTTCTGGCTTGACTCAGACAATAAAAGAGAAAAACGATTGCTGTAATTGCTTCTTTTGCTGCCTTTTCACAATCTTCTTGAGATGCTCTTCCCATGACATTGCCTTTCAGAAGATGAAGTTACATGACCTGGTTGCTCAATTCGGTTTTGCTCTGAGCATGAAGGATTCATTTTGACTCTGGGTTTGGTACGGAGCAGGCCCTGCATGATCAGATTTTGTCGGCTGCTTTTTAATTAAAATAAGAGGGGCAGGTCCTCAAAGGGAGTAAGTGAGCATATCTATGTTGAAGCGAGTATTTACCAAGCCTTCTCCCTACGTCAATAGCAAAATCTTCCTATTAAAGAAGGTTCATTTCACTTCTTGTAAGCCAGATTCATTCACTTAATAAAGACTCTCAATAAATGAACACTTCCGTATTTGTTTCTTTAGATGTTGCTTCCCTCCTTCACGCTGCAAGCATTGCATACTTTGTGCTCTATGTGGCCCAGAGCATGCTTTTACCCTACAAGTCACCTGTGATGGATAAGCAGATAACTGGTTTCTCTAGTATCTCATCTATTATAACTTCTACAGTGTTATGTTTCTTATACGCTATATTCTCTACCTACATCAAACAACTCTGATTCAACGTCAGCCTGGAAATTTTACTTTGACAAGTAGTTTGGGGTCAGTGCTTGACCATATTCTGTTGTTGAAACAGGCAAGTTAGAGATGTGTTTCCAAATGTGCACAACATAAACTATTTTCTGTGGAAGACACAGAGAGGAGTGATTAATTTTAAATTTCCCCTTAAAACTAGACTGCTTTTATGGCTTGAATTATATAACACAATAATCTTGTGTGTTCAAAACCTATATAGCTTTCTAGTAGATGTTCAGCATAATTGTCCATTAATAAAACCCACTAAATAATGATGATATACTTGGATTGTGTTAAAACTGAAGTACAAGGGGGTACATAAGAGTTTTACCTGGCCAAACTGGAAATCTAAATAAGAGAATGCATAATATCAGGGAAATGAAATAAGGAAAAATATAGGAGTTCTATTTCAATAACAGAAATGCCTACACATATATGCACAAATAAGAAATACTATCAGATGAGAAGCGAAATCAATTAAATCCCAATATGAAACTTAGCGATGGTACATTTAACAGGTAGTGTACAAAGCCATGGTCTGCTCTAAATTAGATGCTCCCATCTCACCTACAGAACAGCCAGAAAAAAGGATCCTTGTGTTTGCAAAAGCAAAAACTTGCAGAAGCAGTTCGATGTACACTAGGTCACCATTCACACCAGAACAACCTTCATTTGTCTCCTGATCATTCACATAAAGGCACATTTTATTGATGTTTCTGTACAGATCAACACTGATTTTCTGACTCAGAAGCAGACTGGCTATAACACTTATTGAATTTTTTCCTCAGCAAAACTCCTGCCTTCATTTTCACCATGAGAGCCTTCAGTCCCAGGCATTGCTTTGAGGGTAACAACAGGAAGCAAACAGTTTTCCCCTACAATGACAGAATCATAATATTTCACAGGATCACTGCTGCCTTTTCCAGCTGAGTACACTGCTTCCTGACCAACACTGAAGCGGTTTCTCCTTGATTTCTTGAAATGTGCTGGACTTTCCCCTCTGTTCTTAACTTCACCTTTCCTGCCTACATCAGCTTCTGTCTTAATCGATTTGGTGTACAAACATGGGTAAACAGGAGGGATTACTGCATTTTATGAGCCTGATTCACCATGCTCCATGCTGAGCAAACAACCCTGAGAAGTAATCCAGCAGACAAGCATGTTTTTCACACACTACTTGTCTCTTCCCTAGAAAGCAAGAATTTAGCAGTAGGTGCAGAAAGGCACAGCAGCAAAGACAAGGGCTCAGACACAGTATTTTTGATAATAGAACATTATTTCTTCACTGTATTCATAACAAATGCTCTTGAAAACAACAAGTTAACACTAACAACGTAAACTAAATGGAATTTGCTTATTACATAAAGGTACCTCTGTGGTTTTGGATGTGACTTCAATTGTTTTTTTGTCCCTACCTCAGACAAACTAGATAGATATCAGGGGATATATGATCATAAAGGTGCGATTGGTGGATATTCCCTATAAGGCACTTGTGGAGATGTGTTATGCTGAGCCAAAAAGTATCTATCAGCAGTTTCCCAAAAAGCTGGCAACTCTACCCCTGAGTGCTGAACCTACCACGACACTAAAATCACATGTCCCTACCCTCACAGGTAGATGCAAACATACCCTCCCATTTGCAGCAAGCAAGTGAGCAGTTCAGCTACTCAGCTCAGCACTTGTGCCTCTTTTGGGAGGCACACGAATACCAGCACAGCTGCTGAAGTCGTCTTTACGCCACAGACTGTGTGCAGTGAGAGCTGCACTGGGCAGGGGGATGCCAGAAAGCTGCTGAGCATCTGTATGCTCTGCCTTAGGGAAGGATGGAGCGAACAAAAAGTCATACCAAAAAGCAGGTGGGCGCTGTTATTAAGTAACTGAAAGCCCTTCTACAAAGCCCTCTAAAAATCAGAAGGCATCCCCGTAGCAGTATATTGTCTTCACACCAGCCCTCTCCATCCGTAAAGAGGGAAGCGAGTTTTACGTTAAGGTTATCGCACCACGGCCAAACCTCGCAGTCAGTGGAAGGATCTGCCTTTCTCTAGTAATGGACTATGCATGATTGGTTCACCTCAGGAGCTGAGGTCTTCTGATTCAACAATGTTAAAATAATGAATTGCGTAACTTCTTACCTGAGTTCTACTTTAGATTTTTAGAATAATAACAAACTTATTAACCAAGAATGATTAAATTTAGAGTATAACCCATCTTCCTTTGTAATATTTCGTAGTAGTAGGTTACATGAAATAGTTCCCTTCTTGTTTCTGCTCAGAGAACAGAAACAAGAAGCAGTGCATCCACAACATGATCATCTGTGTTAAGATCATTCTCAAGGAAAGGAAAATGTACTTTCATAAATCGCTATAATTGTGCCTGGACAAAATGAGATGTGTCATTAGATGATGCACAATTAGATCAGTAGGTTAGATTAGAATGACAGTATAGGGATTTTTCTGTGTGTTTCTGTATAACACAAATGAAAAAAAAAAAGTGACTTTAATTAAACGTGTGTAGATGCTTTGGCAAAAATAGAAGCAAAAATAGGAAAACAGAAAACTAGAAAGGATTCCAGAAAACAGAAGAGGAATCTATATAGTAGATAGCTAGTTTCGGTATTTCTACAGCCAAAAAAAAATCATGAGTTTAGAAATGTTCCATTAACAACTTTTTCATTTTACTTGACTCATATTTTAGCTCATGGCACTTTTGATTTTAGAACTGGTTCCTCTCAGATTTTTATCTAATACAGTAATGTATGTATACATTTAGCCACTTAACGATTTTCATAAGATACAGGTGCATTTGCAGGTTATATCTTTCCATCCCCCACCAGCATAAAAGGAAGCTCTCTTGTCAGGTGCAACGCTAAAAGATGTGAATACCAGGTTACATAAACAAATCACAATTACATCACTTCTTGGAAATTATTCTTATTCGAAGCGTAGGTTACAATCGATTGTGCTACCTGGGATACAAAAACATGGTTTTGATTTTTTTAAAATCACTTATATCCATTTTAGATACAATTCAGTCAACTTGTAAATGAGAGCACGTTATCTGAAATTACTTTTGCTCACTAACTATACAAACAGTTTCAAACCAGTTTGCAACCATGCATTTTCTCATACTGTACAACAGAAATCTCACATTTATATCCAGGAACACAGTAGAACCAAATTCTTGAAAAAGACATTGATCTCCTCCTGACAAAGAAAGCAAAACTGTGGTCAAAACTCCTCATCAGTTTCTTGCCATCATTCTTTCAATGAATTCATACTGGCCTAAAATTCTGTTTCTGTTCTTGTCTGTGTTACTGTACCAGCTCACCTTCTCATTAAACCTAACGGCACCACTGGCCAGGCCCTGGCAGCCCTGTGCTGTTCAAAGGATCACTCTGGCCTTTGACATTTCACTCTGTGCTACTCCCATCTAAATGGAACAGGTCAGATATGACTAAAGATGGAAGAGTTCTTTTGCCATCAAATATCTCTAACAAACTGCAGGACAAACTTAAAAAACAAACAAATCTAAACAAACGAACAAAAAATCCCCACCAAAACCCAAACAAACAAACAACAAAAAAACCCACAAAAAAAGTCTAACATACAATGACAGTCATTAAAAGCATAAAAGGTTACCTTTGGTTTCCAAAATGGAAAGATCTTCTAGGATTAATTTTTTTGGATGGCTAACTAAAAAAACTAACACGGTTGTGTTCAGACTACTTGGTGAATAAAAAAATCTTAATGCATGATTGCTTGCTGAAGAAAACGCAAAATAATGTTAATTGACTATAACCTTTTACATTTAAATTAAATGATGGGGGGAAAAAAATCAACATATATAAAGCAGAAACATATTATTTTGTGCCTTTTAACTGCCTATCATGGTTCAGGGAATATACATATTTTTAAAACTATCAAAATATTTGATTGCATTCTTTTAAATTTAAATTTCCAATCTGGAAAACTTTTTTCCACTAAGCAGCTGGAACAGATTTCACAAGTTTCTTATCCTCCATTTACGAAAAAATATTATTTTGTTCAGAGCATATTTACTTCCATAACCCATTCTTACCTAAATAATCTCAAAATAATAACCAGTTCGATACTGGTTCAAACTGAAAATGCTCAAGACTACGTAGACCACATAACCTATATGGTAAACTCTCTCTGTGCATTTTGTTGAGAAAGATATTCAACAAGCTCCGCTGCACTAGCTGATAATCATATGAAAGCTGCTTTGGAAGAGCCAGGCCCTAGCAACATTTACAGAGTTTGTGGCAGAGAAAAAATACATCCAGGTGACCGCACAACCATTCAACTCAGCATTTAACCTTGAAGACACAGAAATCACACAATTCTAAAATTGTTTGTAGAACTTCAGAAGAACAAACCAAAACAAATCATCAGCCTTATGGCAGGTTTAATATGTACTTCTATTTACATTGTTGGCAGGATAGCAGGAACAGCACAAACATCTCTGATTGAAACAAAATACTTTACAGAAAGGAACTGTACTTATAGAAGGAATACAGTTATGTTTCAGATGGACTTACCACATAATATATTTCTTGCAACTAAAAAAGAAAGAACCAAGCTAAAACAATCAGCAAAAAAAACCTTATAACAAAAGGAGGCTCAAAAGCCCTCATCTTGTTCAAAGAACCTGTCAGTGTAAATGACTTCAAATGTAAATGTCATAAATTAAGGTATGAACAGCACTGAAAAATTAAATATGGTAGAAGAAATGTCTGATTTTCCTTCTTTCCTGTGCCAGTTCTGACACTGAAGATCTAGATCAGTACCAGAAAATAATTGCTTTAGAATAATACTGTGTGGCAACCTGTTGTATCAGTGTAGCATAAAATTTGGGAAATAAAATAGTGGAAGTCATTGTTCAGTCCTAAATGATCGCAAATTTATCTATTTATTACACATATCTCAAGAGTAAAATTCAATTTTAGGACGGTTGCATTTGCTCACTAGTTGACTGGATGTTGTGACACACTCTATCGTGAAACTTCAAGTTTTTTTATTTTATAAATTTTATTTTAGTTTAATTTAGACATCACTTCTTAGAGGTAAATTTTTCTTCCACATTTACATCTTTGAGTAAATAAACTATTAATTAATAAACTAGTTCAATCAGGCCAACGTTTTGTACTATTGTACTTTTATCTGCATAAGTTCATACATTATTAATAGCTACTAGAGCACAGTTTACAGTAACTAATCCATAGTGCTAGGGTGCTGCATAGTGTTAAATAAAGCAAACTATTGATCTGTTAGACTGCACAATGAACTAAAATAAATTATCAACCACTTCTGTAAAACACCATTTGTGATTTATATACTACTTTTAAGTTACTGTAGAAATGTGTCCCATTAAGATATCCTCCTGCTAAAGTGTGTTTTTGATAACAGATTGGAACTGGGATGTCTGATAGCTCCCTGACAGCTGCATTACCCTTTCATTTAATTGGGGGAATGCTGAGTTACCCATCTCCTCTGCTGCTAAAGCCAGAGATCACACCACCCTCTTGAACACAAACAGGACAGCAAATGGCATGAATAGGAAAATGTAATACAAAGGCATTACCGGAGTTAAGTAATATCAGTGCAGAATAGCAGAATAATCGCTGATGAGGTGGGTACTTTAGAAGTTAAGATTTGCATCTGCCGTATTTCAGTACATTTCAGTTACTATCATTTGATCTCACAACCTGCCACCATTCACCATAAAAATGGAATAGATGCATCTCAGTCTAGAAGAATGATGTAGTGAAACATCTAATGCAAAGCATTTTAGTAATACTAGTCTTATATGCTACGTAAATATTCACTAAAACACAAAGATGAGTAAAATACAAAAGTACAAATACTATCTAAGAAGAGATTTTAAGTATTTTAAAAGTTATTAAAATTCTCTTAAAATTAGTACTTGGAATATACAATACGATTAAAGCAATTTAAATACAGACAATATCAGAAAGGAAACATCGTAAGAGTAATCGAAAAGAACCTATCACAAATTTTCAACACTGAGTCATGAGTCAGTCCTGAATATTAATCCACCCTTCATGACTATGCTCCTGATTCAGGCTATTGCAAAAGTATATGTCTATTAAGAAAAGCACTGGAATAGAGTCTGTATTTGCTTAAAGTGCTTGCCTGTTCTTTAAATACCTTTTCAAGCTTATTTTGATGGCATTCTCTAAAATTTATAACTCTTTTACTAAGGCTCTTTGAAGATGAGACTGCATTGTTGATGCTGTTCCAAACAGTTTCTAATCCTGTTGTGCTAGACCCAAAAGATCTTTAAAGAATATGGATAAACAGATGGTGAATCCTACTCTTCCTGGCACTTCTGTGACTGAATTCTGTTAAATGGTCTTGGAATGGAATCACAGCAGAATACATACTGTATTTCTGTAAACTGACTGTCAAGATTGTTAAACTGCTTTGCTCATACCTCATGGCCAGTTTGTAGCCATGAGAAATCTCAACGTTTCCAGTTAATTCTTTACATGTTTGCCTAAATACAGAATTTAACCTGAAATCAGGTACTAGGTGAGAAATTCTTTATACCACATGAACAAAGACGTCTATAATAGAATAAGTTCCTAACTTTTCAGTTATGATGATCTAACCTAAAACAATGACCTGCAGCTCATTAGTTTTACAACCCGCTTTTGCATAAAGCTGCTAAGATACTATACTGTAGGTCTGGATAATTACAAAGTCACAGAGGGAGCTTTACTGCAGAAGTATATTACATACTCTTTTTTCTAGTAGTAAAATGACAGAAATAAACGAGGACTAATATAGTTTTAACAGGATGAGAAAAAACTATAAAAACTAAGACTAAACATTTATTTTATCTAGCAAAAGTACAACACTAAATAAGCAGAGAATTAAGTAACAATAAGCAAATATTTGACTGGAACATAAAGTATCAAGTAGTAGAAAATACATAATGCCAGAATATTTCTACACAATAAATTAAAATTAGACATTTAGACTAGATATAAGAAAAATCTTACCATTAGGCCATTCAAACATCGAAACAGATTTCCTAGAGAAGTCATGCACTCCCCATTTTTTAAAGATTAAGTGGGATAAAGCAGCGTGGTGGCACCTGAGCTGACCCTGCTTTGAGCAGCGGGTTGGACTAGAGACCTTCAAGTGTTTGGGTTCCACCATTAACAATTCAGTGGGTCTGTGACTTCCATTCTAAAATACTTTTTAAGTAAACAGAAAAAATCACAGGCACACCAACTAACACCCTAGAGGACAGAAGTTTCAGACAAGTGGGGAACAGAAAATAAAAAGACATGAGGGAGGAAAACAGGTGGCATAAACCAAAAGTAAACAATATTTTTTAATTACCACCTCTTTAAAGCTAAAAAGGCAATAAGTATTAAGTAATGTTCTCAAATAAAATATTAAGAATTAGAAAAAAAAAATTGTATGCTAGTAAATAACATTTAATAGCTAGTAAATAGTATATTATAGATCAGGAACCATTTAAAGCATTGCAAAGGGAGGTTAGTGCATAAAGACAGAGATAGCAAAGAGGGAAGGGATACTCTAAATCAGGGGTGTCAAACTCATTTTCACCAGGGGCCACACCAGCCTCGCCCTTTGATGGTAACTGTGAGACTGAGGTGTCCCCCGGTGAAAATGAGTTTGACAACCCTGCTAGAAATTATTTTAACAAGCATGTAGCTCCTCACACTGCAGTGCTCCTCACAAATAACTAAAAGACAGTTGAGACCTTGGAGATAAACGTGAGGTCAGCAAAAAGAACTCTGAAAAAAATGAAGGTTAGCATTTATTATTGAAATACAAAAGAGGTTTTAAGCTCTAACATAAAAGAAATAAAATCAGTTCTGAATAATAGATGGAGGCATTCATGTATGGACTTATGAATAATTCAGAAAATTTAACAGTACAGACTTTTGGTAAGAAAAATTAAAGACAACTTCAACAGCAGGAGTAGTACCTTTACCAATGACCTGGATGAGGGGATTTAGTGCACCCTTAGTAAGCCTGCAGACGACACTAAGTCGGATGGGAGTGTTGATCTGCTAGAGGGTAGGAAGGTTTGGATCTGGAGGGATGGGCTGAGGCCAACTGTATGAGGTTTAACAAGGCCAAGAGCCAGGTCCTGCACTTGGGTCACAACAAGCCCATGCAATGCTACAGGCTTTGGCAAGAGCTGGAAACCTGCATGGTGGAAAAGGTCCAGGGATGTTGATTGACGGATGGATGAACATGAGCCAGCAGTGTGCACAGGTGGCCAAAAAGGCCAACAGCATCCTGGCTTATATCAGGAATAGTGTGGCCAGCAGGCCGAGGGAAGTGATCATGCCCCGTACTCGACTCTGGTGAGGCCTGTGAAAGGCGGTTGGTCTCTTTTCCCAAGTACCAAGTGGCAGGACAACAGGAAATGGCCACAAGTCACAACAGGGGAGGTTTAAATCAGATATGAGACGAAATTTCTTCACAGAAAGGGTTGTGAAGCATTGCAACAGGCTGCTCAGGGAAATGGTTCAGTCACCATCCCTGGAGGGATTTAAAAGACTTGTAGATGTGGTGTTTAGGGACATGGTTTAGAGGTGGACTTGGCAGTGCTAGGTTAAGGGGTGGACTTGATGATCTCAAAGGTCTTTTCCAACCCAAACAATTCTATGATTCTATAAGAGAGATATCAAAATAATCAGGGAACAAGTGATGGCTGCAAACAGAAGTGTTCCAAACAATGAAAAACACCTAAAGGAAGTAAATATCTAAAAACCTATTCTCTCAAGAATAGTGACACAAGAGTAATGACTGCGAGGGACAACAAGGGACAGATTCCTTCAAACAGCAGAAGACTTGCAAGCAGGACGAGTGGCACAGCTGTGCTATGTTTTAGAACACTGCGAGAAAAGAGTAGAAAGATAAGACGAAGGTGTCAAAGAGATTGAGCAAGCAATAAAGATGACAAAAGCCAAATGAAATGACTGATGGTACAAACCTTGATACCATAAAGAATAAGGAGTATAGAGTGGGAGAAAACAGTAATGTAATATCATGGGATGTATTTTATGATAATTTGAAGACAAGTGAATCATCATATACTGATATTTTCATAAATTTTTATTAGCGTACTTCATTGAGAGAAGAAAGTCTACAAATTTAAATTGAAGCTTTAAATTTATGATAGAATTAGGGAAACTGAGCACATTTTGGGGGCAGGGTGATGGGACAGGGAATAGGCTCCTTAAAAAGTGAACTGTTTCCCCACCACATTCTTCACAATATCAAAAAAAGTAACACACTATGTCCCCATTTTTGCTGCATGGGTGAGACGGTAAACTAGCATCACCAGAATCCAGGAACACAGGCTAGACATGCAGCAAGTTATTCAGAGCACATTTCAATCCTAAATTCACAAGGTAGTTTGTCACAATAAAAGTTACAGGTGCAAGCTGAAAGGTGATTCCGAATGTTCTTTGAGCGAGGATTGTTAGACCCTCACTGCACACGAGTGAGCAGACTGAACAGGATGATTACTGAGCTGATTCACGGCCTACGGATGCTAAATTCAATCCATAAAGGTATTGAGGCAATGAAACAATAAAAAAGGGCTGATACACGAATACTACAAGCTCTAAAAGATATAGAAAAAATTACAAATCACTTGAAAAAGCAAGCCAAAAACATTACATTACTCACCCCTTGAGCAGAACAACGCCTGACATAAAATCTGAATAAAGCGGCATTGATGACAAGGCATGCATTTTAATTGTCTTCCAGATGTCCTATATCCCCACTGATCGCACCACAGTCAATTAAGAGACTTTGACCCAATACTGAGAGGTAAGATATCGGTCTTCCAGTGTGCTTCTCACAAATCACTAGCTGTATTTGGGAAACCATTCATAAGCCATAGTCTTTCCATACTTTTATTGAGGTTTTCATGAGATAATCTAGTCTTATTTGTGCAAAATCTTCAGTAGAACATGTAACTTAAAATAAGTAATCTTAGGAAAACCACATGAATAGCTATTTAACTTCAAGGAGACAGTGTAAATTAAGAAAAATACATCCACCTTTCCTCTCCAGTTCACCCTTAAGTCACTTCTTTGAATAAATTAATTTAAAATGGCTTGATTTCTTTCTCTAGGATTTTTATAGGATTCACTCACCTTTTCCCACTAACGGTCAGCCATTTTATCTCAAGACACTACTAACTGAAAGAATGAGATGCACTGGTACTATCTTACCTTGAAAAAGAGACTCTCCATCAGGCAAGAGAAACTTTAAAAGCACACTAGAGAGATTTACAAGGGGAAAAAAAAAAGACTGAAATAACTGAAATAAAATGTTTACTCGTTTTGGTGATTTTCTCTTCATCAGTCATTAAATTAACAGTTAACTAAGGACACTTTCTTGTTTTTGTCTTAAGCACGTTACCCAAAGTACAGAAGCATAAAGAAACTTCGTGCAGGAAAATTAGCAGGAGTTACAGTGCTATTCTCACTGAGGCAGGTGATTAATTTGAATTTAATAAAGTCCTATTTTTATGGTATACATTCTAACAATGCACTGCATGCAATTATTTATGGCTCAACAATTTTAGAGGTCATTGTACACTGTAATGTACAAAATTAGAAAATTTCCAGCACAGCTGGCTTTATATTCAGTGCATAGACTCTACCTTACAGACTCAAAGAAAAACATGTCACAAAAGACATCTAAACTTGCCTCATCAGAAGCAAATCACCCTTATACTGAAAAAAAAGTTAGTTGAATGAGAGTAATGAGCACAGTGTAGAATAAATACGTAAATGAAGTAGCTGGTATTTTTTCATTAATATCACATGCAAGTGTATATTATAATGATAAATACTTTTTTTTTTCCCCCCTAAAGCTGATTAACTGTATTAACACTGCTGTATTCATTTTCTGAGCATTCATATTTTATGAGCTGGGCAAGTTAGTGTATACTGCAACTCCTATTTTTCAAATGCTGTATCACTTCTGAATATAGGAGGGGGACATGTATGTGTATGTGTTATACTCTCCATTAAACCTAAACAGAGCAGTTGTGATACAACTGATCTTAGGTCCTCCTGTAAGGAGCAACACACACTTAAATAGAGTACGTTATATGTATCAGTAAATTTACAAAACTAATAGAAAAGGAAAATCTGCAGGGGTATAGAAAAAAGAAAAAAAAATGAGATGAGTATAAAAGAGAAAAGGTAGGGAGAAGAAAAATGAAATTTCAAAAGAGGAAAGGAAGATACTCCTAGAATTTCACAATTATACCAAATTACTTATACATGCTAGGTTTTGTAACTACTGTTGACGATATATCAGGTTTTTTTCAGTTTTAGATGAGTTGGAGCCAATCAGGAAAAGGACAATGTCACTTCATATATGAATCCAGTCACATTCTTGTTCTTGATTTCAAGTTCTGTAGATTATATTAGAAATAATAGAAATTTTATTGTGATATCCATTGACTTCCATGTGTTTTATTCAGAAATCACAAGAAAGACGAAAGTAACTCCTAAGTTCGATACTGCAATTCTCCAAATTTCCAGTCAACTAACACCCTGAAAACACCTGAGGTTTTTATAGGCATCAATTTTAAATATTCTTGGCTTACACAAAGATACCCAAGGCTTTACAGCCCGGAAGAACATGGTGCTTATCCCACATCACAGCAGACTGGCAAGAAGGCATCAAACACAGGCGGCCACTGCACACGATAGAGTGTCAGGCTCAGGCCAGGCAGCACTTGGCATGCAGTATGACAGCTCTTCAGTCGATTTAACTCCATGTCCTCTCATGACTTACAAGCTTGTACTTTTGAAGACTCAGGTAATCTATTTCAATGATGGAAACAACTTACAGTCCTAGCCATTAACAGCAATGTGTGGGAAACTACTAAGAGAAGTATTAATGCATTTTTTTTTT
The DNA here is from genome assembly GCA_013399365.1 of Pampusana beccarii. Classification (NCBI taxonomy): domain Eukaryota; kingdom Metazoa; phylum Chordata; class Aves; order Columbiformes; family Columbidae; genus Pampusana; species Pampusana beccarii. Next base: position 268,893 of record VWYH01000376.1, read on the forward strand.
TTAATTTCACTGTCAAATAGTGAAGACCATAAATTGTTTCAGTTAAGTCAGCTGAGAACTTCAATACTGTCACATTTTATGCTCCTCCAATACCAGGTTATTATTTTATATTTCCATTTTGCTTTTGCTTTCTATTTGAATGTGAAATGCAAAATTACCAAAAGACCTGAGAGAATAACCATAGAGTAATACTATATTACAATAGTACATTATTAACACCAAAAACATAATGAAAGGATCATATTAATTAATATAAGAAATACTGGATGATCAATACAATAAATATAACCAGAGTGACTAAACTACGTGAACATGATTCCAATGGTGTGTCAGCACTGGCAAACAAAAATGCTCATCTCTCATCTGCATGCAACAGTTTGCAATTCTGTGATTATTTAGACTGCTGTTAAGAATCGAGCATACAAGAACAATACATACACACGGGTTTTTTTCCTCCTCCATTTCTGCTGCTCAGGATTGTTTCCCAGATAACTGCTGGCCTGTCTAGTCAGAAGCAAACACTGACAGATACCTTGGGTGACTGGAGAAACAGTGTTTTTCAGCACAGACAGGTTAGGTTTGAAATGGGGATAAACTGATTCTGATGGGGACAGGAAATGGGATCATGAGACAATTTTCAATTATCATAAAAATAACTTTATTACAAACAATCAGCCAGAGTAGGAATAATATCTTTGCACTTCTCCACGTGCCAATATCCTACAGCTCCTGCAAAAGAAAAGAAAAGGAAGTACATGAAAAAGAATTCAGTGCTCTACACAGTGCACTGTCAATTTTTCCACACTGCTTACCCTTCTCCTCTGCATCCAGCAATTACTGGCAGGACACTGTCTCTACTCATTCTAGGCACAGAGGACACAAAGATTTAGTTCACTGTCAGAAACATCAATTTTTCTATACAACCGTAATATATATTACAAGTGTACCACTGTCATGGAACATTTATTGTGATACCTACCTTCTGCTTTCCAAATCCTTGCATCATTTTCTGGGTGAGACTTGACATCTACATAACACCTCGAAGTAGGAAAAGGACAAAGCAACACTGATTCACTGTGGCTGCATAAACATGGCACAGCTCAGGCACTTGGAGCCTCTTCTCCTGTAGCAAAATAACTTCAGTACACAGTAATCAACCTTCTATGAATAAAACCCCCACATCGTAGTAGTCTAACAATAGATTATAAGTTCTCCCGGGCACGTCTGGATTGTACTTACTCCTTTGAAGCCTCCTCCCAGGTCCTCGCGCAACTGGAGATATAAAGTCTCACTGGCAAGTCTTCTGGCAGCTGTTTCTACCACCACCTTTGACATGCAGATCTCGCCTTTGTCCTGCTAGGCTTCTTTCAGTAGTGTACAATATATACATATTTTTGCATCTGGTTAAACTGCAACTGAGTCCAAACAAGGCCAAGAGTAAAATCTCAACATTGCAAGTCACCTAATCGCATTAGCATACCCTTGTAGTGTCAGTTTTAACAATTCCTCAAGCTCTGTGAAGCATTTACCTAAATACCACATTCAAAATGCAGGTTACAAGACTGACTGGATATAAGGTCACATTTAAATAAACAGCTGTCCATTGAGTTTTGGTGCCATCCGACTACCTGTATTTCATAATAAAAAGTGTTTACCTCTGAGATACACCAGCCATGCACCTAGGGACCTAGGGCACATCCCAAAAACATAATTTGCATGCACAGAAACATAATACAACAAAGCCCCTCTGGGTGCAGAAGGGATGATGTGTCCTCCATTGAAATCCAGCCTCGAAGCACACATCCTTTCCCCCTGAGGTGACAATACAGCATTCATGTTCCTGAAACCAGCACTACGCAGAAGATGTTTGTACCTGGCACTAGGAATTACATGGAAACTTACCTGGAGGCTTGTACACAATATGCATTTTTAAGGCTTCACAAATTCCTTTGTCTGATCCACAGATAAGACTTTGACCTTACTAGTACACCCCGATCAGCACATAAGGGTACGCAGTACCTGTTCACATCGGAAGTGACAGACTAACGATTGCACGTAGCATCACTGACGACATACACCCACTTTTACAGACTGATACCCCGCTCAATGCAACTAGTGCCTCCTCCCAGCCCAGCCCCAGCAAAACAGAGAAAACCATACCAATTCTGACTTCCTAAACTTGTCAACATACAGTGTTATCAAATTTTTGTTTACAAAAGCTTCATCACAAATGGTTAGTAGCTTCAGTTAGAGAAAGCAGAAGAAACCAAACACAGAAGGTCACCAGAGTAAGTTACATATATGAACATTATTTTATCCATTTTATCCACATAGTTCACAGCACTACTAGTTTGATAAAGCATTACAGGCAATTAACAACACATAAAAGTTAACCACATGGTGAATCTTGGTCTTGCTGTTTAAAAATATCACAAGTTAATCCAACACAGTTCATTGCCAATACAGAAAATTCATATAAATTGGAAAAATGACATACTGATAAGAGTAGAGATGGTAGCATTGAACCAAGACTGTAGGTAGATCACAAAACACCTAGGGATAAATCTCTCTCACTAAACCAAAATACAAACCATATCTTCTAGACTGAGAGAAGACGTTGTAAGGCAGCCTGCAACATGTTTACCAGATATGCATTGACTTTCATTTAAGAAGTACATTTTCCTAAACAGGCACAACCACTGGCAGAGCTTCCTCCAGCCCCTGAGGAACCTCTGGCTTCATCCGTTACTCGTATAGCATACAGACATCAGCTGTTTCTATAAAGTTCTCTCTTCAGATGCTCACGTCTCTTTCCTCTAGAGGTGATAAACGACTGTTCTTCCCAGCTAAAAGAATCCCGTGGAAAGTGCTGAAGATCTAAAGGCATTTCATGCCTCAGGATACTACTGTTATTTTGCAGCATACTTAAAAAGGACAGGTGTTTCACAAAGCAAACGGAAAGACAAGGTCCCAAGAGCAAAGACTTTACTAAATTTAAAAAAGTAAAATCAGAAGAAGGAATGAAAGGTTGGGACAGGATGAAAACCGAAGAAATTCAGAGTGATGGACAACAATGGCAGTAAACATTACAAGTATCCATGTCTACCAGAATAGCCCCTCTTGGTTCTTCAGAAATTTATGGAATGACCCAAGATGAAAAATTTTAACTGCTCATGAGTAACAACAAAATCATTGTTAGAAAGATATGCTTTGATAGTAGTGGTGGCTGATTGTGATCAGAATCTCTTATTAGAGATTTTGTGTAAATAGGAGTATAAAAGCAGCTTGTGTGATGTATTACCAGAAAAGGATCTACCTGCTTTATCATTTGAAAAAGGAATAAAGGGAAAACAGAACTTTATTTTTTTAAACATATGTCTTTTAGAACACATACATTCTTTGCTCATGTAATTGAACATTCATCCTTTCTTCCAGTGAGGACAGGAGTGTTACAGGGTTTTATAACAGATAAGAGTTGCTAAATGGTAACTAAGGCTAGGACGATCCATGCAAACGTTGGTTATTTATTTTCGTTGTCTGTTTGCTGCTACAAGACACTGAGTTTCAGAAGACAGCTCACTGGCTGCACATTTTGTGAGCTGTGCAGGAACCAATGAACTTTGCCTTTTTATTTCTTCACAAAAATACTAAATGGTTGCAGTCTTGTTTATACTGCTCAACAGCAAAACCAAGTTTTGCAGTTTGGAAAAAATCAAGATACATCTGCTGCAGTGCATGTCACAGGGTCACAGAGTCAATTTAGTTAACTGGATCATGTATTCCTGGAGTCCTAGGGATACAACCATCTTATCGCAGTGGGGAGGCAGTGATAATCAGCATAGTGAAAATAAAGCATGCACCCTCTTCTCCAATATTAACAACTGCTCAGAATACAGAAAACTGAGTACATTTCACATTGCAGCCATTGCAAGGAGATAAATAAATTTTAATAGGATCCAACTCTTGAGTTACTTTATTGCTCTACTCAAATGATGTTTAATGATTCACCACTTACAAGGGTATTATATATAGTTCATACTCCATTGACTTCAGTGAAGCTGCTTCTGATTTTTCCAGAAAAGATAACTAGTTCTAAGGAAAAATATTAATTTCCTGTGTAAGGCCTAAGTATCAGCAAGGTAATAGTTAGCAACTAAATATAGCAACCGCTGTATTATTTTTGCAGTTCACACATGGTGTAGATTTATGTTATCACATCACAACTGTTTGCACCATCGATATTGGTTTGACTGCTATGCAGCCTAAGGATGAGGACTATTTAATGTAATGAGTGTATTTCCATCAGAACTGTAGCGACCCGGCTGTTGCACTTTCTTGGGGCATTTTATTTTGAACTGTATCCATCCTAAATGACTGTTACAAAACAAAATAGAAATATTCTGGATCACCAGGTTATGTGGTGTAGGTGGATTTCTGAAATAGTCAGGTTTGTTCATGTATTGTGGAAGAGTATCCAATACTTACCTTCATCCCTTAACACACCATAACTCTACTCATTCTCAATGTAAGGAATGAGTAAAACTGATGACTCCTTGTCTCGGGCAATGACTCTGCCCAGAATGCTTATTTCCAAAGATCACTCTCAGGCTTTTGTATCTCCTTGTCTCTGGTAGTTAAAGCAACGATTCCACTCTGCAGCTGGGACGACGTGCACGAGGCCAGTGTCCACAACTCAGCTTTCAACTGCTACTTGTTGCACCAAAGTAATGTGATCAGCCATGCTGGCTATCAGACATATTTGGCTTTTATCATCATCAATTTTTCCAAAAACAAACCATTCAGCCCTGAAGTGCGATTAACCACCTGGGTCAAAAAAACGATAATAAGCTGTAGATACTCATATTCCCATGCCATCTAATGCTAAATATACATCACTTAATTTTCTCATTAAATAAATTGAATAAAAGCTGCTTTTTTTTTTTTCTTTTCTAATTACAAACTCGCCACCTCACATGAGCATTATCAACATCCAGCCTGCTTTCAGTTGACACGAGGCTGTTAATACTATGAGTAGATTTCACATTTCTCAAACATTGTGATAATATTTACTTACCTTTGTGTTGGAAACTTAAACAAAATTGCATGCACCAGCATTGGTGAGACACTGGGAACCATGCAGATGTGTGCACCGACCCAGACCACAGGCATCATGCTCCTGAGTGAGCCGTACACTGTTCTCCCATGCATGGCTGTGCCCTCATGAGGGAACGGGGAACACAGGTAAGTTTGCACCCTCTTGCAAGGAAGAAATAGTTCCTGTGTTACACACTGCTGAAAGATAATGCCCAGAGAGTGGAGGAATCTAAACACAGAAAGCCTGACAAAAATTACTGTAACTGAGAATCTAAGGCACAAAGAGATTAAAATACCTTGCCCGAAGCCTTTCTGTAATATTGCATCAGATATGGAAATTCAATCGAGCTCTCATGAGTATCAAAGAAAATACTTTTTTTTTTTCCTTTGTGGTACTAGAAATTGTAAAGCGTTTCCTTATCACCAGAATTTTCACAAAGCTTGGCCACTCCGATCACAATACTTAAATGCACATTTTAAAGGACAGTGTCCCTTGAACACACACTTGGCTTTCATTTCATTCAAGAGAAGCTGCAAGTGCACACATCAGAACTATAACATTAATTGTTACATTTATGACATTTTCAAACAGATACACCACATTAGCACGCCTGCATTTATCTCTGCTATTTATACAAAGAAACAGATGCTGCAGACCGAAGCCAGTAACAATATTAAAGTATCAGGTATTCATGTTTGGGAATGCACAATATTGAATATCGTGTAGAACATAACCTGACAATATCCAAAGGGGAGAAAAGGCGTGAGAACATGAGAGAGGTTAACACAACAGCCAGTGTGGTGGATAAAATGAATGCATAACTCTTGCTCAATATGTCCTGCACGTGAGAGTTCAGGAAGTAGTAGGATGCATATTTCAACAGGTAGTGGAAAAGCATCGTACACAGCCCCTGACTACTGAGCTCTGGAACTGGCTACCACAGGAGTTTGTTGGGGAAGACAGTATCAACCGGTTCACTGAAGGATACACAAATTCAGGGACAACAGAGCCCTAGCAGGACAGTAAAAGTACTGGGTAGGTATATACATTACAATGCTTCTCCAGATTCTAGCAGAAAAAAAAAAAAAAAGCTACACTCATCTACTTTCCATGGCAAATATACACTAAGCTAGTATATATAGTATATACAAATATACACTAACCTAGATGTGCAGTTATTGTACATTTCATCTGTCCCCTGGGGCACCTCTATAGACAGATGTTCCTATCTACATGAGATTTTAGCTTCACCCACTGTGGAAGGAGTTTAGCATTCCCTGGGAATCCCAGCTTACATGGTTTTCAAGCAAAATTTCTGAAAGATGATGATGGAAATGCAATTCCCAAGGCAACGGAGTCCATACATGCAATAAACCACTAGAAGGAGTGTGCCCTGGATCACATACAACCACGGCTAAGCTCTGTAGCACCTATACATTGTTATTTTTCGTAACTGGAAAATACTGTTCCCACTAATTGCAATTCTTTGCTACAGTGCAGAAGTAAACTCATGGGAGAAGCTTTGCCCTAAGTTGATGAGTATACTGTCACCTGATCTCTCTGTATACAGGGTGAGAATTCCTACCTTACTTTGTGTGCAGTAATGATTCCATCTGTACTTATACTCCTAAGTAATTCTTCAAAAAGATTGGAGGAATATTTAAGAAGCACATAACACTTCACTTTCGCACATGATTTTGGAACTTCCTTTTTTGTAGCCCATAGAAAACCACGTCAAGCCTCATTTTAGCCTTTTGTCATAATTTTTTCAGGCTAGAGACACAATTATTAGTTGATTTCTATACCATTAAGGTCAATTCCAATATTAAGTAAGACAAACAGAAAGCTACTCATATGAGAAGACTACTCTGATCCAAGACTTCAGGGCTTGGCTTTATTTCAAGCTTTAAAGGGATGTGTTTCAAAAAAACCACGATGCTAAAATGCTCAAAATAAAGCATAGAATAACTCAGCTTTGCTTCCTGGGTAACACTTTCCTGCTTTCTATGGACAGGCTTATTCTAAGATCCTATATTCCTTATCCTGTTTCTTTTATGTATGTTTGTCCTTCAACTTGTATGCCTCAAGATTGTTGCTTACAAATTATTTTAAGCAGTAAAACTGGGATATATACAGAGCCTTTAAAGTAACCATTTCCCAGCTGTACTTGTTCACCCAGTCTGTGAAAACACTTGCATCAATTCTACCAATACTTTTAATGTTTCACATAAAGCGAAGTGAAATGCTAAACTTCTGGAGATCACAGAACAGTTCTCTAGAGAGAACTCTCCTCTAGAGATGAGACAGTTCTCTAGGCATGCCAGACAAGTCCAAAGTAGCAGGAAAAAAATCCCTCAACCTGCTTGCTATCCTCTTGCTAATGCAGCCTACCACACAGTTGATACTCATCACCATACTGGTTTTATGTCAACTTGTATTCAACTTGTCAACAAATTTCCCATATCACAACTTACAATCACTAGGCTCTATTTTTAGTTTTGAAATCTAAAAAAATAAAAAAAAGAAAAAAGAAAAAAAAAGTAAAACTCAACATAGGGAGAGGACACATTAAAAGTAATTTTTTTTTTTTTTTACTTTGATATGGCTTTGCAAGCTTTTTTTTTTCCCCTAGTGTTTTCAGTCACATTTAATGCTTTATGCAAGCTGGTTTTTATACAAATGATGCACCAGTCCACCAATTCTGCTAAGAACAAACCTTGGTTTCCTTGAGGAAATTACCTGTGCTCTTTGCTGATCACCAGCTGAGAGGTGAAGCGGTGACCTGCTAAGTCTATCAATCCCTCAGGCTATGAATACATTACATGGCAGCAAATGAGTTAATGGAACATTGTCTTTTCCTTTCCAAAATCACAAGAAGCAACTCTTCACTCCTGCTTTAGCTTTTTCCTAACCTGAAGTTAACTTATTTGTCCCTTTTCTTAAAGGTATTTCTCTACCTTGTCTGTTAAAAGTTTATGAAATGGTTCTTATTAAACCTAGTTACATTTAACATTGTAATCTACACCAAATTCTAGAAAAAAAACCAAAACAAAACAAACACCAAACAAACCACAAACTTTCCTTTACATGAAGATAGGCATTAACTCTTTCCTCAAATGTCATGACATGTCCACATAATCTTTATATTTTGTTTCATTAAACAGCAACAAAATACCAAAACATCATTATGTACTTTTAAAGATTCCTGGTATTGGACAAGAGAAAAGTTAAATCTTTATATCATTTCAAATGTAATCAGTAAATATAATAGGAGCCCAAGGGAGTCTTCCCGTTAATTCCACGTGCTTTGGGATAAGGCACCAAGGTAAATATTAGCAAGTAAAAGGAAGAGAAATCGAAACTTACCCATGAATTCAATTCCTAAATGGTCTGCTATACCCACGAAAGCATGTAAAAGAAAAAAACGAAAAGAAAGAAAATAAAAAAGAGAGAGACAGAAATGTTAGAAACAGACTAAAAAGTAAATATCACCTTTATGATAAATGGTAGCGTTCAATACTATTTAATGCAGAGCTGCAGAATGCAATGCGGAGTCGGGCACAACGTGTGGGTACTGGTCAAAAAGAAAAGCAGAACCCTGCCTTTTGAAGGACAATCCTAAAATGGGAATTTAAGGCATTGAGCTGTCACAGAAGGGAAGTGTATTTGGGGAAGGACATGAACACCTTTACTCATTATATTTGACTGAAGTGCCTCAAGCCAGCTACTTACAGGAATTTCATTTTATCTTCCTCCTGAAACTCCTCTCTTAATGTGCTAACTATTACCATTAGTCAGACAGGGTTCTGGCTTTCATTTTCTATGACAGAGCAAAACCTAAAGAGATAAATGGAAGGCTCTTCCAGAGTTTGGCCTCACTTGCACCCAATGTGATTGCACAACTGCTATCTCTCGTGTAACAGAAAATCTGACTTCAGGAAAGAGTAGCCATGTTCCCTACTCAGCTATCTGACTGATACGTTGCAATAATTTCAAGGCATTTAGAACTGAAGCAAAAATGTTAGTGTTTTCAGAATATTGACTGAATTTACCATACAGTGTTCAAAATACAGAAACTATTAATACATGATTTTGCTAAAATTTCCAAGAGTAGCGTGTGCAGAGAGGAAGACAGTAGGGAAAGACGAAAGATGGAGCAAGACTGATGTGTTGGCTCATGCTTGGAGCTGGGAGGTACTACTGGGAGCTATGTGAAACACTTGGTTCCATTAACTGATGTACTGCAACTTTCAGAAGTCCACTTAAGAACTAAACAGCAAAGTTAAAATAAGATTTTCAAACATAAACTAACAGTAATTTTAAACAATTTATCATATGAATTCTCAGCTCTGGTATTTGTGATAAGAATGTGAAACATTTGGGTTTCTGTTGAAAATACCTTGCAACCTTTCAGTCCTTCCAGAAGACATCAAGCATCAGATTGCTCTGTTAACTTAGCACACAAATCTATATAATAGTTGCTAAACTCTATATTTACCTTCATGCAGAAGACACAGTACACATCTCAAAATAAAAGAAAATAAGATGATGCTATGTGATATAACTACCTCATTATCACACTTTTAGGACAGGTGTAAGTCTAGTGATACCCAAATGAATCTTTCTTTTCGGTATTAAACACGGAAGTCAAAACCATACATATATGTATTCCACATTGCAATCTTCTAATTTGTATTCTTGCATTAATGTACAACTGTCACATACAAACACCCCTTGCTCATTTGACATTTGTAATTTTTGTAAAGGACCATTATCTGAGGATATTCACACATGAAGCAAGATCCTGTAACATCATATTTTTAAGTCTATGTAGAACAACTGATAAAACAATTCTTCTTTCATAATGGGGCTATACATGTTCTCTGCATGATTTCCATTTGCAGCTTGCAATTTCCCCACTGAGTTCACCAACACAGTTAAAAGCCATTTTCTCAAAACGTGCATACAAAATACACCTTTCCTTTAAAAAAAAATGGAAAAAAGGATTTTAGTTCATCTTTGAGTGGTTTATACACAAGTGAGGGTCAAGGGCATCTGTAGCCTTCCCAGGAAATGTGTTCACCTGGAGAGGCTGGAAACATGTCAGGTTATATATTTTAAATATATTGTGTACCCGGAAAGCAACTTCAGCAACCAACATAATATATATTGCTGACAAAGCTGTTTTACACAGATTATTAAGACAGGATGTCTAACGGGATAAACTTTCACAGTAAAACATCCAAGCTGCCAATTTATATCATTAAGCATAGTTCAACAAGCTCTACGAGCAGCTACCTGGAAATAGACAATAAAAAAAATTATAATACTTGTGGATCCAGCATACGCTGGCACTGGCTCAACCCTGTGTGGCTGTGGCACACGTATAGTGGTAACAGAGCCCAAGTCTTGGAGCTGAGCTCTGGGCTCACCCTCTTAGGAGCCTGAACATACTCACATTCTTCCCTTCCTTTCCTCCTCTCTCTGCAGAAATTCAGCTGCGCTCACAAGTTATCAAACCCCTAACTTTGAAACTTGTTTTCCTTAATACAAATCTGGCTCCTGCAGCAATGGTTTTTACCAAAGTGTTCAGCATATTGAATCGGGGACGCAAGGCAAGGTGCTAGAAGAAATGTCAGCAGTCATTAATCACGCCCGTTGTTTGGCTCTTAGTGTTTTTATCATTCCATTTACTCCACTAGCTACATGAAAAACAAACAAACAAACAAAAATTCACCCAAACCCCACATCTTTGCATCTGAAAAAAATCAGAAAAGGAGAGAAAAGGAATGCTTCCACCGCCAATGCCCTTATCTGAGCTGGGCCCTGCCAGGGGCTGCCTCCAAAGCCCCCTCCCTAACCTTTCAGAAGGCAGAAAGCAAATGTTGGCTCTCCTGGAGTAGAGCCTTTACACCGCAGCTTGCTGTCGCCAGCAGAGGACTCACTGGACTCTCATACAGGCAAAAGGGGTCGGAAACCTCCCTGCCCAAAATGTAGCAGAAAGATGAGTCCCCAGGACTCCCCGGGCTCTTTTCCCTCCCATACCCAGCAATGCTGGTGGCAGGGAAAGAGGGGATGGGGAGAAGCACACGGAACAGGTTATGACCATCATCAGGCTGTCCCTTGGTGACCAAGCATCTGTCCAGCAGTTACTCTCACTTGCACTGCTGTGGTTGATGATTTTGCAAGCTCCGGTTTTGGAGATGGGTTTCCTCCCTCTTAACAACAGCAAGAAACTCTTCCAGCAGATCCATATAAGACAGACATGGCACAGAGGATGGCACACTGGGGGAAACAGGGAAAAAATGGGGAGCTGTGGTGGTGACCTGAGACTGAACCAAACATAAAAATGTAAAGTATTGACCCCTGACATGCTACAGTGTAACAAAGGACTGTTACATTGCTATACAGCCCTAATATAAAAATGATAAATTGCCTGCAGAGCACTTCCTTGGACGCAGCAACTGCAATGCCAAGTAATTCACCATCGAGCAATGTAGTTTCTTTAAGGACTTGGTTCAACAAAAATGTATATGAGAGCTATTAATGTGCTGAAGCGTGGGCACTGGTCCACAAGATGGGGTCATTAACCAAACAACGAGACTGTATTTTATTGTTGTTATTGTTATTTCTTCTTTTCTCTGGTATTGTTATGTTCTTAGGAACTAACATATTACTCAGACAGGAAGATTATTCACTTTTATATCTTATTTTATGAATATTTCTGTATTTTGTTGTTGATGTGGGGAAAATACTGTGCCTTATGGTCCTTGTACTATGTGAATTTGCTGCTAGTATTAAAGCCATTTTAATTCGTACTTTATGAATACATACACACCTGGGAATACTTGATAACAAGCACAAGAGAAGATAAATTCACACTCACTAATGGACTCGTTTATTAGTGCTTCACATAGAACACGCAGCCTTGTGTCTGGATTGTGGTTTGCTGGGTCATACTAAGGTAGAGATTTTTTCCTAGTTAAAGGCAGGTTTCATTATCCCAAGTACATTCTTAGCTACACTATGAACAGAAATACAAAGACAACATGTAAATCTCACTGGTTTATAGAAGAAAAATCTTGGCCATGAAAATACTCATCGTAGCCCACTACAGACATTTCAATCTGTTCTAAGGATAGGTTGACTTTGGGATGAAGGAGACAGCTTTAGAAAATCAGTGCAATAGCAAAGTATTTTGCTCTGCAAATGAAATTTATTTGTTCCAATAAACTCATAAGATTTGTTAAATTGTCCTTGCTAGATCATTGTCTTGAACAGAAAATGCAACACAATAATACGCTGCAAGCTACGTTGGGACAGCTCAAGTACTCTGAACAGATTATCTGGCTGGAAGGAACAGGACAAATTTTAAATCTTAAATATTAGACTGATCAAACTTGGTCTGAAATGAAGAAAAATCCTTCCATTCAAAAGGCAGCTAGATTAGGATACTAAAATGTACAAACTGCTATTGTCCTATCCATTATTTTTCTATGTTTGACAGCACACAGTTATCAGCATATTTGTGCATTTAGTGAAACTAAAACTGTAACCGGTTACATATATATTAAAGTATATTATTTTCTGGTGCCTCATTTGGCATGTGAGCACAAAGAGTTACAGCACAAAGGATTTCTCTCTTCAGTAGGAAGGGTACATCGCAGGAGGTCATCAGATTTAGAAAGCTGGCCAAATGCTTTTAGAGGCTGCTTTGGGTCTTTTTCAGTATCAAAAAGCATCAACGTATATTAACTTATTTTACGAATCTCAGTCATAAGAAAGCACAAAATTTGATTTTGTTATATATTTTAGAAAGATTCCAGTGATTTGTTTCCGTGATTTACACAAAAGTACGCTTCACAACATTTTTTGCAGTGCAGAAGAAATGATTGGGATAGTTCAGGGGAATCAGAGACATAAAGTCAAGGTAGTTCAACTACTAATTTTTCAAAGCATCTTCACTGAAAGACACAATAGAAATTTCCCTCTGTGGGACATTTAAAAATGGACTAAACTAAATCAGGAGAACGTCTTTGAACAGACTAATACTTGATGTCTCCTTTTTACCTCTCTCTGACAAAGAGGACCTATTAAAATTTTCCGAAATGTAAATTTTCCCTGGTAACAGGTAAGGTGTTCACTACATGTTAGCTGGTGCAATAGTAAGTATACAGAATGTAGCAGTAGTTTGCCCTACCCATGTAAAGACACAGTAATGAAAACCATACATACACATGATATTTGGTTAGTATTCAATGAAATTATAAATCACATTTACAGAAATGATAACAACTAAGAAATAAAAAAGGTCATAAATCTACAAAAAACTTCATAATCTGTTATATTCGCAGTATGAACAATGAGAGAAGATGCACATTCTCCATTTCTACAGATGGTTATTTTTATTTTAAAATCCTCAAACATTTTATTTTTAACCCCTCAATATGCAAAAATAAATACTGAAGACAGCATCTACAGGTTGATTGTTTTACTCACTTATTTTTAAAGAAAAAAAAAAAAGGCAAAGAAGGGAAAAACTTAGACTTGCTGTGAGTATTTGTATGGTCTGGGGAGGCTACAGTATAGACTCAGGACAAAATTCCTCACCATTCTCAATTCCAAAAAAAAGGAACATTTGAGAAACATCCAGCAAAACCTGTTGTTACATAAATAATATACAGTGATGAATAATAGCATAAACTATTGTTTTTCTTTTCCTTTGAACAACAAAAGCTCATGGCTGTGGTTTACACCACCAAAGTTGAAAGATTGTTTCTAACTTCTGAAAATAAATAATAGGAATGATCCCATCTTCACATGTTCAAGACAAGTTAAAAATTTCAACTACTTACCTCATCCACAGCATGCAGGCTCAGAGGATTAAGCTTGCCTCTTCTTTATCATTTTAAGACCTTAAATTATCATCTCTACAGCTAAAAGACTAAGTTACTTCTCTTTGAGACACTACGTTGGATTTTAATGAAAAAAATTAGTTTCACTAAATAACATAAGCAATCTTTACTGATATCCACAATATTGTAAGCCAGTACAGATTTTAACCCCGTATATTGATATTACTCCATTAAACTTACTAAAAGCCTGAAGAATGTGTTTAAGAATTTTACCAGATCCAGGTCAAAATGTTTAGTGTTAGGTATCAGCCAAATGCAGCAATGCTTTATTTTTCTCTGAATAACCAATCGTTTTCATCAATGAGAGGAGAGAGCTGGTAAATGTTAGATGCAGATATATTTTTGCTGATTTACTTAACACTGATCAACCAACAGAACTGCTCAACAGGTATAAGGATTTTAATTCAACCCAGAATATCACTGCGTAAAAGTCCACACAGAATACTATGTCTCCAGTCAGATGACTTGAAGTGGCTTCTTATTTTAATTTTATAATGCTGTTTCCATGAAAATTAATAACTACATTAAATGAAATGGAAATGGAGCTGCCTATATGAAGTCTCATAGTTCATATTGACAAGGTTATTTATGAAGTTATCTCTAAATATATGTTGGAAATGATAACCCAATGTGACTACTCTGAGATCAATGGCCCCCATGCTGCAATAAGACTGCAGTATACATTGCACATTATATCCTGCTACTTGACTACTGATATTAGCATCAACTGTTACAACCAATGATTCTGCAAGACACTCCTAGAAAAATCAAGATTTCTCTGATATTCTGCAATTTTGACAGATCGGTAAAACCCTATATTAGCTTTACAATTGCAAAAAAAATGTGTTTTATTTTGTTTTTCCTTGACTCCATACATCAAATTTATTTTTATATTGTCATCTAAAAGTCCAGCCTCACAAACCATAATGTCTGACTATGCTAAGGACTACACAAAGATAAAACACCAATGTAACTATATGACCTACTTTTACAATTCTGGACTCTATTCCTGGGCTTCTGCAGCAATTATGATAATGACTACACTTGTCTCACAATTGCAACTGCATAGTAGGTGATTACAGCACGCTCATAACTGGGCAACTATCAGGAGAATTAGGCTTTGGAGCAATATATTCTTCTGTTCTTCTCTGTATAATAACACAACGGTTCCTACAGAGCCAAGACTCGCACTGATAAAATCCCTGGCCATCTCTCACGACTACTCCATGTTTGCACAGTGGCATCATGCTGCCTCTGCAGACGGGCTGACCTTTATCTGCAGGAATGCCTGCAACTGGGTTTGAACGTATTTATCTAAGTCAAACTTAAATGTTTTAAGTCATTAGACACTTCGCCCAAACTTCAGTAGCAACTGATGCGGTTAGTCATGCAGACTCCTTTGAAAATGCCAACCTCTATGATGGAGAAACTGGTCCTTTCCAAATTATGTTGTGACAAGGTCTCATAAAGCTAGATAGGAAAGGGGAGGGAAAATGTTTTTTGGTTGTTTTTTTTTCTGTTTGTTTGTTTTTTTGGTCAAAAAATAGAAAAAACTACAAACATACCCCAAAAGCATATTAAGTATTTTGAAAACATATGGTCTGGAAAGGTTTTGGAACCATGTATTAATTAGATTATTTATCTTGTCATAGGCATGAAAGATTTCACTTGACTGCAGTGTTCTGTGGGAGAAAGAATCCTCTTCTGGTTAAATAAATGATGCAAAATGTCTCTTAAGGTAGAATATAAGGTTCTTTGAAATTACTGTAGGGATTTTCACACTATTATTTCCAAATGGATATTTGATAATATGGGCCTGTAAAATATAACCAGCGTCACAGAAACATTAAAGGAATTGCTAATAGCTCCCTTATCTCATGAACATATGACATTTAATAAACATTTCTCAAGCTAAATGTTACTTTATTCCTTCCACAGATCATTAAGCTGTCCTTCACTTGCCTACTACAGGAAAATGTTTCAGATGCAAACGTGTTTAGTGCTCTCTAAAGGCACAGAAAATTTTGTAAGTTTTTGTCAATTTCTTAAAACCTAATTACTCTATGCAACTTCAGGACAAGGAATGTACATCAATTTGTGAAAAACAAAATAGCTTTATTCCCTAACGTACCAAGTAATTTAGTTCTACTGCAGTCAAAAAACAAACCAGCAGCAGCAGAATACAGGTATTTACACCAAGATTTGTATAATATTTACTGAATGTTTTAATGGATGTGAATTATACATCTCTATTCTAACAACAAGAAAGTTGCTGTATTTTTTTATATCCATATTTAGCTGCCTAGATAACTGGTCTGAGTTTTGCACAAAAGGACTAAGGACAGTCAAAGATGTGGGATTGTCAGACCTACTTAGAAAGATGCTGGTTTTTATCTGCTTTGATTTGGGAAACTACATTTCTTTAGGCATCCAATTTTGACAGTATTTGCTCTACACAGAAGACATTTTCTCACATTGTTTCATTTTTAAATAACATAGAATGTAGCAAGAGAATTATTAGAACTTACTTTGGTTACTCTCTGTCTTGTACTTTGTGTATGTAGCTGCCTCACACTGCAGCTGTGCTGGGTCTCATTTCCAGCAGTCCTGTGTCCTAGGCTTCGGATGATGATAAAAGGGCATAAGTTTTAATCGAAATTTTCTCTATGTTTGTGGCATTTGCTGCCTTATGGTCTTGCTGCTCTCTTCTACAATAGATACTACTGTGTGTCAGCAGTCTTTCAACCCACCTTCCTGAACCATGAAATGTTTATCAACACCAAGATCTCCAGTGTTCTTCCAAATCTTGCTGAGAGTTCTTTCCCTAGGAGAGCTCTGATCCAGCTGCAAGTGAATAATCCACACATACGTGGTGTTCTAAAGGGTTTTATATAAAAGTGGTTGCTCTCACCTACATACGTCTTCCCTATTTAGTGAGGAAGAAGATAAGCATCCCTCTTTTTTGTTATTTCTTTCATATACTTGAAAGCTTTAAAGAACTTATTGCAGTGAACTTTATCAGAAAATACAGCTTTTGTCCAATATCTCTTATGATTCAATAGATGAAATACTGAATACCAGTTCATAAAAATACACCCATTACTGTGCAATTTTCCCACGTCTGCAAGAAGTTAGTATGTGTAGCAAGTGAATGACACTGAATCTAGGCACATCTCTTTTTTTTTTTTTTTTAAATGCTAACTCCCTCTCTTGATTTTACAACTCAACTAACAGTAATAGTGTTGTGTGTTTGTTGTTTTCAAAGCTGCTGCATGTTTCTTGGCTGTCATGATGTGCAAACCACGCACATGCACAACATCGCTTGCACTGCATTTAGTAGTATGTGGTATTAAACATTAGAGGGACAAAATTTAAACATTATAGGGACAAAAGTTCAGGTATAATTGGCTTGCTAGAGAAACTAATGGGTTTTATTCCTGGTTTCTCTTTTTGTTACCTGGGAAATGTCTATAAAAAACTTTGTGATTCCACCAAAACATTTGAGTGGTTTTATTTAAAGCTGGTGAGTACACAGACACTTAAGATGATTATTTTACTATATAGCGTTTTCAGATTCAAGTAAAGGCTCCTTGAAGGACAGGAATACTTCAGCACTCCAATTTGAGTGCTCTCTCAAGTCACCTACCAGATGCCTTCCCCAAACTCTGTCCTGTGAGGCCGGTGCACTAAATGAACAGTCTTAATGGAAATATACTGGTAATTGTCAGCCTATTTATGGTATCAAACCGCAAGGGGCAGATGAGAGCAGAAGAGCTCTGTTTTTCTTCAAGGTAAAGTCTTCTCTTGACAACTGGTAATAATTTGTTCATGCCAATCAATACAAAGCCAGATATGCTGGAAAAGCACAGTGATTTGGACAACAGTTCTGCAGCATACAGAATGCTGTTTCTGAATCGCAGGATATTTGAAGTGAGATAGTGAGATGAGCTATTTGTTGAGATGTGAAAACTATGGAGCTGAGGCATGTTATCAAGGCACCAAGGAAATATGTCTCTTACCTGGAGATGTAACAGTTCAAATGGTGTCATTTCTATTTGATTGTGGGTGCTGGCACACATGCCCTTACAACATGGAACTTGAATTTATGAATCCACAGACAGTATAATAAATAAATATCATGCAGTCTGATAAAGTACAAGCAAATGGAACCATGACATTTTTCCATGCCTAAGCTGTCTTGTTCATGGAAATATTAATGTATTCTGCTTAGAAGCCATTAGCTAATAACATAAACAAAGAAGCAGCAGCAAAAACAAATGGCAAAAAATGACCATCAGCTCTTCCTCACAGAGTCTGAACATCTTGTGTAATTTTGGTTACATGACATGAATTTCTGACTCTAATATGTAGGTAGCAATCTGAAAAAATATTTAATTGCTTTTGTGTTTGAATATTGTAGGTGTTAAAATTCTTCACTATTACAAAAATGTTAAAACAACATTCACTACTATAAATAGATACGGCAAAGGTGGTCTAAAAATGTGAACATTTGGGATGGATAATGTGACTCATCCATGAGATTTGAAGCAGACACAGAGCTATGACAAAAAGAATTACTACCTGCTATCAAAAGTAATAAAAAATAGTATGTTGGAATAAAAGTGTATGATGTGCACACAACCCAGAATCACCTACAGTGACAGCAGCAAAATCAAAGCTGCTGTTTGCCCCCATTTGTGTATAGTGATACACTGCAACTAATTGTTATCAGTATATTGTGGGAACAGTGCCACAGGGCCTCGTATATAGAAATATTAAACTAATCAAATATAATAACTCTGTCAGAACCATTCAAACAAACAAATTCCTTATGCATGGATCAAAGGTAAACCAAAATAACCAGGATGGTACCAATACGCTGATACCTGCACCACTGGCAGTTTGCTTCTGGTCCTTAAGCCAACTCATAAATTACTGCAGCACCTCACAAAGGGAGGCATCTCCTGACCAAAATCTTCTCTTTCCCAGAACAAGTAAAGAGGTGGAAACATTGCTCTTCAGAGGAGCTGTAAGGCTCCAGCAAAACAACAGCTGTATTTTCTGGGACTCTAACTGCAGATCTTCCCAGTCAGCTGTTCCATTCATTGCATTTACCAGAAGCAGTCTTTTTGCCTAAAATGCTGTACAGAATAACAATCCCACCCTGCTGTTTCCTCAGTCCATTATATCAAATGTGGTCTGAAATTTGTGTTACAGAAAGCACCACACTGCTGCTTGAGCTGACAGCAGCATCAAAAATAGGTCTTTACATTTCAGAGTAGCTTTACAAACAATCAGTAAATATCCTGGAAATAAGCTGAAATTAGTGCAGAAGTACTTCCTACTATTGCTATAATACCATCACCTCTATTGGGTACGCAGATAAAACCAAAGTTTTTTTCAGACAGGTTTGTGAAGAATTCAGTATTTTGCCTTGATATCATCATTGTCAGCAGCAGCAATAATGCTTTCCTCAAAGGAACACAGTTGTCCATTTGAAACTATAGTGCTCCCCCTCTTTTTCAGCAGCTGTGCACCACAAATAACTAACTTTCAGGAATATTTTAAGCTGAAAAACCAGCTGTCTCTATTTTTCATTTGTGAAATGCACCTGCCATTGAGGATTAGCAATTCTCTTCTCTTAAATAAAACATTAAAGAGAGGCAAACACATGGTTAAAAACATGTTTAAGCATCTAAACACCTTCATAAAATACAAAACCCAATACTTTAGTTTTATTTAAAAAAAGCTGAAATAGCTTTCAAAATGGAAACCAGTCATCTTAGGCTCATATTTCTTATGCTGTCCTAAAATTTTATTTATTTGGAGTAACAACTACATTGTAAGCGAGACAAGTGACTCTTGCACCTAGCCTTATATATACACAGTCAACTAGTCAGCAGGAGGTTTACCTGCAGGTAGTGACTGCAGCATAGAAGAACAGCCATGCATGAATTGTCACAGTTTAGGAACACCTTATGGTCTTGTGGCTGCTTCTTCCATGACATTGCTATCATTACCCATTCTAGGTAGATCAGGTTAACATGGAGACACCCAGATTTGCTATAAGACGTCCATTTTGCTGAGACAGCTACTCATTTGTGGTCAATGGGGCAGAGTCTAGTTGGAGGTCTGTATCTAGTGGAGTCCCTCAAGGGTCAGTACCGGGACCAGGACTATTCAATATGTTCATCAATGACTTGGATGAGGGAATAGAGTGCACTGTCAGCAAGTTTGCTGATGACACCAAGCTGGGAGGAGTGGCTGACACGCCAGAAGGCTGTGCTGCCATCCAGAGAGACCTGGACAGGCTGGAGAGTTGGGCAGGGAAAAATTTAATAAAATATAACAAGGGCAAGTGTAGAGTCTTGCATCTGGGCAGGAACAACCCCAGGCTCCAGTGTAGGTTGGGGAGCGACCTGTTAGGGAGCAGTGTAGGGGAAAGGGACCTGCGGGTCCTGGTAGACAGCAAGGTGACCACAAGCCAGCACTGTGCCTTGTGGCCAAGAAGGCCAATGGCATCCTGGGGTGTATTAGAAGGGGGGTGGTTAGTAGGTCGAGAGAGGTTCTCCTTCCCCTTCCCCTCTACTCTGCCCTGGTGAGACCACATCTGGAATATTGCGTCCAGTTCTGGGCCCCTCAGTTCAAGAAGGACAGAGAGCTGCTGGAGAGTCCAGCGTAGGGCAACTAAGATGATTAAGGGAGTGGAGCATCTCCCTTATCAGGAAATGCTGAGGGAGCTGGGTCTCTTTAGCTCTTTTGATGCCTTGCTGACTTCTCTTCCTTGCTCATGATGCCATTTAAGCAAGTTCAAATACATGCAGAGTAACACATGAGTTGTTAAATGCTTGCCCACCAACTGCCACAATACCTGGAGGAGAAATACTTGTTGAATAATTGATACAAGTGGAGACTTGCAACACAAACCTTACTTCTGGAAGGTATTCTCGATCAGTGGCAGAGTCATATATTAAGCACTACTATAGGTGGCTGAAGACAGATATGCCAAATGTACAAAAAAGACCCACAGCCCTAGTCTGCCTGGGTTGAAATCAGTGTCACTGTGATGGAGTCTCATTAGTTGTCCTGCAATTGCACATTTTCATTTTCTTACAGTCCATTAAGCTGACTTAATGGACTTAAATTAAACATACTTCAGGGCAAAATAACCAAGCAAACCAGAACAAAACACTTACATTTTTTCATAAACATTTTCTTAAGAAATTGCAATTTTAAGGATAAATGTTTCTTTCTTGAGACAAACTAGAGACCATTCCCCCCAGTTCTCCCCTTTGGATGACCACAGAGCTGGGATGGAGGAGAGCAGAGGTATTTTGTTTCTGTGAAACACATTCACCAAAAATACACCATGCCTAACTGGACATTACTAAATGATATCTCCACCATAACAAGGGAAAATTAATCATAACAATAATAATACGAATCAAACTCTATTGTGGTTAATAAGATGAATTAGATTAATTAGCACATATCTCAGCTAAGTTAGCGTTACAAAGCTATGTATCCTATTCACTGCCATTTACCGGTTGTGTTAATTTCTTTTTTCTCTGCCTATGACCATTAAATGCAATGTATGTTAGGTCAAAAATCATTTGCAGTGATCGATAAGGAATGAACCACACCATTGTAACATTGTCATCTTAAAGCATTCAAGAGGATCAGAAAGTAGGTCAGATATTGAATGAGATAAATAAGACCTATTCATTTACTTCACCTGCAGTCAATAGGGATAGCTTACATTTGGATTTGACCTTCAACACATTTTATCAGTAAATGTGCATTTTGTCAAGTCACTGGTACCGAAGACAGTTCTCTTTTTTTTAGAAATGGTGTTTATCAATTGATCTGCAGGATATGCCACCAAGTCAGGACATCTCATCCATTTCGGTGGGTATTTCTAAGCTTTAAAATGACAGAGTGTACATTCACTGAGGGATGGAGCACTAGCTGAAGGTGTTAGCAAAGCAGCTCTGAAGGATGGGGGTCTCCAAGTGCCATGGCACACTCCCCATGCAGCACAGTGTCCATCAAATGCGTGATAAACCAGCTTCAAAGGATTCAAACCCCAATCTGTTTAGTTTTGTCCTCTTTGTAAAAGGTTTCTCTGACATAACTAATATATTTGATTTGAGGCCTTTGTCTATTGTGACCTAACCTGAGATGATGACAGCATTTTTCACAGGCCATTCAGTGTTCTGAAGCGTGTCTGGTCTGGCCAGGATATTTACACTACTTCTCAAAGATTACAAAATCAGAGTGACGAAAGGTAGAGAAGCCAGTATGCACTGTGCTTAAATCACCTGACAGCCAATAAAATGATTGCACATGGAAATAATTTTAAACCCAAATTGTTCTGGTGCTTTTTAATGAATTCATACAGGAAATTTGGGATTAAGTATCAGATTGTTCAGGCTGTGTTCTCCTTCAATGCTCCTTACCCTCCACCTTCTGCTGTTTATTTGCATATGAACTCTCCCGCAATAGAATATGACTTCCCACTTTCTTACATTTGCTAGTGAGAGAAATGAGGCAGTGGTATTTTAAGTGTCTGCAAAAGTTTCAGTGTCAGGATGCTCTGCTCTGTCATAAAACCACTCCTTTGTGTAACCAACGTGGAAGGGCAAATGTGCTAAACATGAGAACGGACATCACACCTTGTGCCTTGTCTTGTCAGGCACTGTCCCACTCTTACCTTGAATGCTAAGAAAGGAAAACCAGAAGGCACTCAGAAGTGAGCGGCATAAGGTGCTTGTACAAGCAGATTAAGTTCACCCCATTTGTATGTGCTAGTCCTTCATTATCAGACAGCGTTCAATGTAACTTAAAAAGATGCTTTTGTGATTCTGATGGAAACAAAATCTTTGCAGTATTTTTGGATTACAGTTTACTGTTAAACTGTGTGTTTTAGTGCATTTTTGTCTTAGAAAAAAAGGGTGAATGCTTATATTTTTTCTCAAGTTATGCCATGAAGAAATATAATTTGCCTTCTAACAGGATTGTCAAGGACCCATTCTCTCCAGTTCACTATATAGATTTGTATACCCCATACAAAAATATTATGAGTTTAATTGGAAAAGACAGCACGACAGCATAATTTTATATAACTGTTTACAATTACTACAATGACAGCTTCCACAGAGCTCTTGGTGATTTTTCAAAAGCATTTGCAAGAATAAAGTATGGGTTAGAAGAAAAAAAAAATAGTAATTTGCTACAACTGTGCAAAGTAGATTAAGGAAATCTATCAACAGCAATACAGAAACGGGACATATTTTGCCAGTCTGAGCAGAACTGTAATATTTGGTGATGTTTATATATTTTTTTCAATGTCTAGAATACATAAAGCATTCTATTTTATCTCAGATATATGCCACATAAGAAAAAAGCAGACTTATAGGTTAGGAAAGCATTCTGTTTGTTCTCCATTTAAGCAGAAAGCGAGATCAACTAGAACCAAAGAGCTCTGGTCATCCAAAGCCCAGGAAAGCACACAACATATGTGAAGTTTTGAAAAGTTATGCAAGAGAGAAGCGGTAAGACAATATTAAAGGAGGAGTGTAAAAGGGTGGAAAGCACAGAATATGGACCTAGGAAAACATGGTGGGAAAGGCACTTCTCTGATAACTTTAGTGCTGGAGATGGGAACAACTTCCTTTTGGTTGATGTGTCCTGTTCAGACAAAAGAATTTGCTTGTTAAGCACAACAGCATCAAATATATCTGAGTATTACCAGCCTATCTTCCTAACTGCTAATTTCACAGAATCTTCAGTTCTGGCTGAACTGTTGGGTCAGAACTAATGTTATTATTATACGCAACAGACACAAAGCCTCTATTTTATAAGATGATGTGGAATGGAGATTTACATGTCTGACCAGAAAAACAAGCAAATTTATTTTCTAAAAGGCATGTTGAACATGGATACTAAAAGGAGCTTTATGAACATAAGGGCGAGAAGAGAACAGAACACTTTGCTTAATTAGCCAATAATGAAAAAAGCTCATTAGTGAAGTTTAACGCACTAACAGAGAAGTTTATAGAAGACAGCAATCCAGTTCTTTTCCTGAAGTGATTTTATGGTGGTGTAAGTTCTTCAGATTCACTTATGCTATAGACTCATTCTTTATTTACTCTCGAAGAAATTCTCAAGACCCAAAAGATCCTTTCTTGACCTTGACCGTTAAGCTTTTTTTGTTAGATTTGTCATCCACTCAAACCAGATTAGAATAATCCAATAAGAACAGACAGGGAAGAAAACTGGGCTGTGATTAATACACATACATTATGTTGGAAAACGCGCCCATGAGAGTTACTGGGTTGAAAATGGACAAAATTGCTTTTCTTCTTTAGGGAGAGGGGCAGGCAGAGCAGTATTTATGCAAGCATGCAGATTAATTGGCTTTTGCTGAGCTCTGTGCTGCTGCAGCTAAACTGCTTCTACAACTTGACCTAATTAATTTAGAATTTGCTTGGGTATTTCCTCATCCAACCACAGGACAAGCACAGTATGCAGTGCACTGCAGAAATTATCTTAGAAAGTCACACAGCCCCATATGAAATAAATTTCTCAAGAGCAAATTAAAACTTCATGAAACATTGTTGCAGCACAAAATTATCAGTCAAATCAGAAAAAGCTAGATTAAAACTCACATACTGTAGTCAGAAAACCAGCATAGTAATTTAAATGCAATATCAGTGTCAATTAGCAATACGTTAATAAGCATCTAAGTTACAGGACACTCCATATTCAAGTGCTTTGCAGCATTAGTGACCATTACATTTATATACCACCAGGTCTCATTTTCTCCACTGTACTCACCAGTTTGATTTCTCAGACTCCTAATTTACCTTATATGCACAAACTATAATAGAAAAGCCTGTGAGTCGCTTTGCCACACACAAGATAACAAGTTTCTTTTACAGATTGCCTGCTCTCTGAAGATGGCCAAAAAGAAGCTGCTCCTATTCCCTTGCATCATGATAGGTTTGATAGCAAAGAAGTCTCATGAAGGCAGAATTTCTAGATAGGGGAAACGTGCTGCTTCCATTCCCTTTGTGCCACTTGAATAATATGAGAGCAATGTCATGAGGTGAAAACTTTCACGTTTTATTTTTGATCAGGCTCCTGCATTTGCACAGGTCATTAATGAAGGCAGGAGAACACCGAGTCAAGAGCTAAAATACATGTGTGTGCATATATAGATGTACACACACACAAAATGTGACCAGGTCTTAAGGTTCTACTCAGCATGCCTCTGAAAATTTCAGCTCCAAGAGTTATTATCTTAGCTTTTTTTTTTTTTTTAATAAACAGAAAAGAAAACATGGTTATCCTCTGTGAGAACACAATATCCAACAGCTCAAAAAAAAAGAAAAAAGGCAGGGAAATAAAGAAAATTCAAATGTATTAGGTTTTCAAATCTTACTTTTAAGCAGATGCTATGTGTTTTAGTTGGCTCACATATCGCAAAGGTAAGGTATGAAAGAATAGCTTTGTGAAAGTAACTGGGTTGATTAACTAAAAGAGAAAAAAGGGCTTTTGCTTAGACTAAGTGCATAAAGTAATGAATATCTTTGTGTCATGTGCAAAATTAAATTTATTTTTTAAAGAGTAAGCTTAAAAATAGAAAAAGCCTACACTTTATGCGCTTATCACTGAAAACAGAAGGGCTAGAAGAGCCCAGTGCAGTACCAACACACCTTTAAAATTTTGCGGAACTATGGAGTTTCAGCAGGAACAGTTCAACACCATCACCAGCTGGCCTACGTTACCACTAAACCTTGGAACTCACTGATCACATTTTATAACTGCGAAGGAGTTAGAGCCATGCCACGTGGTAGTCCTATCACTGTCTGTTCACAGCACAGACCTCCTTCGGAAGAAAGGGGTGTTGACTGTCAACCAGCCGAACATGAGCCAGCAGTGTGCCCAGGCGGCCAAAAAGGCCAACAGCATCCTGGCTTGTGACAGGAATTGTGTGGCCAACAGGACCAGAGAAGTGATCGTGCCACTGTACTTGGCACTGGTGAGACCCCACTGAATACTATGTTCAGTTTTGGGCCCCTCATCATAGGAAAGACATTGAAATACTAGAGAGGGTGCAGAGGAGGGTGACAAAGCTGTTGAGGGGTCTGGAGCACAAGTCTTATGAGGAGCGGTTGAGGGAACTGGGGCTGTTTAGACCGGAGAAAAGGAGGCTGAGGAGAGACCTTATTGCTGTCTATAACTACCTGAAAGGAGGTTGGAGCATGGAGGGGGTTGGTTTCTTGTCCCAAGCAGCAAGTGATAGGACAAGAGGAAATGGCCTCAAGTTGTGCCAAGGGGAGGTTTAGCTTGGATATTAGGACAAAAATTCTTCATGGAAAGGGTTGTCAGGCGTTGGAACAGGATGCCCAGGAAGGTGGTGGAGTCACCATCCCTGGAGTGGTTTAAAAGACATTTAGACGAGGTTCTTAGGGCATTTAGTCAAGGTTTAGTGCTATACATAGGTTATAGTTGGACCCAATGATCCTGAGGGTGTATTCCAACCAAAATGATTCTACGATTTTGTGATCAGACCAGTCATATTATATTACTTGACTTAGTAAAAAAAACCCAACCAACCACCCAGCCCCCAAAAACTCAAACAAACAAACAGGTACCCATTGAGCCTTCTGTTTCTCAGTCTGTAACAACTTCCTGTAAGACTACTGAAGACTTGCCACTCGGCATGCCTTGTGGCACCCTTCAGAAAGGGTTGTTGAGCTCTGGGCTCTGTCATGTTTGCAAGAGTTGTACTCAGGAAAGGTCACAACACCCTCAGGAAATTAAAAGACAGATTCTAGGGAAATTCTCTATAGTTTTTGGGATCAGCTGTTTCTTCACAACCTTGCATACGTCAGTAAGGTCTCCCAGTAACAGTCCCTCTCCTTGTGACAACCAGATGAAGGAAAGGGAATTAGATACAAATAGTTGCCATCTCACCTAATAGCTACACTCCTATCCATTGCCAGTTCTCAAATATCCTATCCACTATGAAGCTAATCAAACCAAGGCACACCATACAAATACCATTTGGGAGACAAAAGAAAGAAAAAACTCCCAAGCTCTAAAATTGCATACAAAAATTTTCATCAACGATTCATTTACCTCTAGGTGTTTCAAAGGCATTGAGGAGTTAATTTTCACAGAGCCTATGTATAATTTCAAAAACTGACTTAAGCCATAGAGGAGCCTAAATGTTATTAAACGTCCACAGGTGCTGAAATTCTGTTAATAGTTTTGCACTTTCTGCCTTTACTTTTCCCTTTTGCATTACTACACACCAAATGCATTGTTTTACATTCAAATAGTGGTGCAGTTGCCAGTAGCTAAGGCTTGAGAAATTTATGGGTAAGAATGGGAGTGTACAATAAATGAGTACATTTGGATGCCCACCAAACAGAAGCTGCACCAGTCAATCAAACTGCTGGACAACTGATCCAAGTTTATAGATTAATGTAAATCGAAATAAAATTCTTCGGTCTGCCTGCTGCTTCTTCAGAAAAATATGTTATGCATTTCACAGTACTGACATGGATAACGTAGTATTTTCCTCTTTGACCAAAGTATACTATAGAAATTTGTTTTCTAAGCCAACAAATCTGTTAAAGCGGAAAAGAATAGTAATTCTTCTGCACTGCAATGGATAAAAAAATAGCAACCATATAAATCAGTTTGTGTAACAAGAAAAAAAAGTATGTGACAATGTCATGATCTCAGCTCATCCCACTTTGCACATAAAAGAACTGCACTTCATAACACAATAACTGTAGTACTGGCACACACTGCTCTCCCAGTCACTTCATGTATTCTGGCATCTAATATTTGCATTTTTTTCTGGTGTAAATGCCACATTCTGTACAAATGAAAGCAATAAATATTTCTGTGTGTATGCCTTTTTCATGAACAAGAGAGACCAAAATAAAAAAACATAGCAGTTCCTTCCCAAACTTGATAACTGAATGTAGTTCTTGTTCAGTCTTTATCAATCAAAAACACTGAAATATAAATAAAGATATAGAGAAGAGCTCTGAATTGAATTATTGATTGTGAACCTGTACTAAATGTCAAAGGTGTCCGAACACAGTTCTCACTAACAACTCTGGGAGAAAATGGCATTTTTAGTTGAACGTGTACCGGGGATGAGCAGCTATAAACTGGGATACCCTGTAGTCAAAACCTAGGGAGTAACACTCCTGCTGCACTGATCAAACCAGTTGTGTCTATTTTAATTTTCCTTTCTCTTCTAGCTTTTCAAGACCAACAATTTAAGACACTCAGAAATCTTTCAGAACATCCCAAAGCCCCACATCAGCAATCTGGCTGACCTTGGAACCAGATCCCAACCACGAGCCCAAGGCAGCATTAGCAGTCAGGGCTCTGCAGACCTTAAGTCCGAGTTTGTTCACATCCATCACCTGGAAAATGACTTTCTGTGTGCTCCTCCTGGCATTCTACTCCTACTGCTCTGTTGTCTTACATAATTAAACCCCCACAAAGGCCACCTTAAAACATAGTATTGTTCTTGTATTCCCCCTGATTTGGTTTTGTCTTTTTTTTGAGCCAATCACCTACTACTTGAATATTTCTCTACTCCTACCACATATGCTATAATCTGATGGTAAGTAATTTTGCATAAAGAATAAAAAGGGATGTGCTTAGGCAGTAATCATTAATTCCTTCTCTGATCTCGTATTTTTCCAAACTCTCTCCTCTTGAAGAATGTCTTAGCTAATGCCTAGCACAAAGCTACGTTTACTGCTTTTTAAAATTTACTATCACTTTTGGCAATATTATTTGCTTTGCTGCTGCTCTTACTTCCACTCAGACATGGACTATCTGCCACCCTGCTCACCAAACTACTCATCAGCTTTAATGTCTGTCAGCATTGAGAGATATTATAGGTGTGAATTACTTTCATATTTTTCTTCCCAAATTTTGGGTTGAGGAGAGTATTGTATTGTAAAGAGAAACTGTCTGTGAATAAAAAGCAAAAGCCCATAGCAGATAGGATGGAAGACAGGTACCATAAATTTTCTGAGTGCACTTCCTAGCCTTTATTACAAGCTTATTCAAATTCTCTTTCGGCCATCAACTTTGAAAGATTTTCATCACACCTAGATGTTAAGCAAAGGATTCCAAGTTATACACTTTAAGTTTTCCCCCCAAAGCTGATCCATTTTCATTAAGCAGCAAAACATATAAATTGTCCCAGTGAGAAATGTGCAGATGATATTCGGATTAATCAAACTAGAAAATCCTTGGAGGAATTCTAGTGGAATAATTCTAAGGATTACAGCTCTAACAGACAACTTGACAGCTGATGAAAGACAGTGCTGTCAAAAGTAATATACATTGTAAAGATGAGCTGCGACTATTAAAAAAAATTGTTTTAAGTCAGCACATACATACTAAATGTCAGGAAGAACATTTATATATGAAAAATCAAGATGGAATAAACTTCAGAGCCCAGTTGTTCCAAAACGCTTGATCTAGGGTCAGGACTGGAAGGTAGGGAAGACCAATCCTCTCTTTATATGTGTTGGGCACTCTAAACTTGAGGAATTCTACTTTTAGTAAATCACATTCTCACTTTAAGCTTAAGTATTTTCATTATAAACTCAGCTGGGAAGTTAAAGTACAGAGCAGTCTTTCCAGGTCTTATTCTGTGCAAGCAAAATGCTAGCTTGTAATTCATTTTGGCAAGTTTCTACACTTGGGCAGAAACTGATTCTACCATACACTTCAAAACAAACACACAAACAAAACAAAACACTCCCCCCCATACACACCCCAACCCCTCCCCACCAAAAAAAACCCCAAACCAACAACAAAAAAGTACCCAACACACCAAAAAACCAAAACCAACAAAACAAACACCAAAACTCCCGACAAAAAAAAAAAACCAAAAAAACCCACCACACCACCACTCACTGGTTGGTCTTGTGTTGCTTGTTTGGGGTTTTTTTTGTCTTCTATTTGTTTATTTATTTTAATCTCATCTGCGTTGTCCATCTTGATAGTCCTGTGTAGGGTAGTGTAAAAAGTCCTAGCTATTATACGCAACACAAGAATGAGAGTGCTTAGCTATTAACACCTTGCCAAGTTTTAGAAAAAGCCTTTAATTTCACAAGTACTGAGCAGCACCAACCCAAGAAGCGGGTTGCTGATGTTGCATTATTCCATTCACAGTTCAGATATACCTATAGAATAATTAAAATCTACGCAAGGTCTAGTTCAACTTACCCTAACACTATATGTATATCTCTCTCTCTACATTTTTTACCATCTATTTCTTAGTTTCCTTTTATGCCAACTTTGTCAACAGTCAAAAAAGAAAAAAAAAAAAGTGAAAAAAAAAAGAAAGAAAGATATTTTCATCTTTCTATATGCTGAATTCCGGCAGCCAGCTTCACAAAGCTGCCATCTCAGTGAGTTCAGTTAAGCATGTCTGGATTTGAGATGCTTTGCCATCCCAGCAGGGTCAACATCCCTGCTATCAGTCCAGATCTGCCCTAGTAGATGCTGAATAATTTCCCTCTATTAAGCAGCCAGACATAGAGCAGCTATCACTTTGAGTCTTCCTCAGATTGTCTTATTGAAGGTTCTTAAATAGTCAGCAGAGTTAATATCCTCTACATCTTATGTTATAACACCAAAATTTGCCTTTTGCCTAATCTGCCATATTCTAATTAGCCTCTGATAGAGTAAGAGAGTACATGTCCTCCATTAAATATGTAGGGAACTTAAGGTTATCTTAATTCAAGCATCGGCGGGGTGACATGAAAAATCATGTAGAGCCCACGCTGCTTTCACATAATATTCTGGGACAAGGATTCTGACTGATGCAGGGTTGAGGAAAGGAGAAGTCCTCAAGGGAGAAATAGGTTATTATGAATGTAACTTCAAAGGCACAGAGAGCTCATAAACAAGAACCAGCTGAAATGGGTCACCATCTCCCCAAGCAGATGCATCTCTATATTTAGCAACAACTATGATAGTTGTTGACACCTCAAGAAAGTGTCCTTGTCACTGTCCCAGCTGGGCCCAAATTGTTATCTTTCTACTTACAAACCCATGTAGCAGCATTGTCCCTTAGTCACAGAAGTGGCAGCTGTACAATACAACACTACTTTTCAAGTAAAGATCAAAAAAGTTTTCTACAAAGACAAATGGGACACTAAATACTGGCTTCTACATAACCAAGTCCAAATTCTGAAAATTCCCTGCTTGCATGACACACTGTGACAGATACTGTCAGCTAATGGTTTTGCTTTTTTTCACATGGCATTTTCTTTTGAATTTAAGGAATAAATTCTGAAAACAAATGTACAGGTCATAACTGTATTTCTGTATGAAAACCCTGCTATGCTCAACTACAAATGAATTCAAATCAGAATTACTGATGGCTGCAAAGTCAACATCTATAAGAAAATAACAAATTGATGAAATTGATACTAGGTCTGATCCATCCATTTCCCTTATTTTCCCCCAGTGGAAACATCTAACATGTCAAAAAAATGATATTTTTCTAGAAATATTTGCCTTTATCTATTTACCTGCTTGCTGCATGACACATTGTCCCTGTTGTCTATTTAATACATGGCCATTTCATTGTTTGGTTGGAATAGAGAATGAACTGAGCAACCAGAATCTAACAGGACACCTGAGAAGAGCTGATACGGTTTTTAGCATGCAGTTTCAGCACATGTGCTTGGCCACATGCAAAAGTCAGTTTTGCACTACTACATCCAGACTGTAAAGTATATTGGAGATAGGCAAGGATAGACTTTCTCTTATACTAGTCCTACCCTTTTTTTGACGGTTCTCTGACAACAGGAATTTCCTGTTTGATACACATTAAGGAACAGAAATTTATTTTGAAAAATAAGCCTCTCTTTGCATGCAGGGATTTACAATCTTTCTTTTAAAGTAACTGCTACTCTCTTGGATGCTCCTACTTTATAAGCTTAAATCTGTCCTACTTCAGACAAACAAGATTGCGCTAATCTGCCAAAGCAGGTCAATTATGTACAGACTGCGACAGCAGCAGGCACATAGAAAATAAAAACTTGGTTGAAAAACCAACTATTGTCATATAAAGAGCTAGAGGGGAAAAGAGTCACCTCATGGAGCCCGTTCAGCCAGCTGTCCTTGCTCCATGTGGTACCTGACTCAGAGTAGCTTCAGTTAATTCCTTCTATCACCAAGCTATGACGACTTTGTTATCTACCAAACAAGTTACTGAGCGTAGCCATGTCATAAAGTCATGGTGGGAGTCTTGCCTCGATGCAACTCCAGGGCACCGGCTTGCTTTTATCACACAAGCAGGCAGTTATCACAGATAATTGGAAATCTACAACAAAATTTGAATTGAAGTAACTTGTTACATAGACATAACCTAAACTAAAAACTAATTTACCTTGCCATCTGTTTTTAAATGTTGCAGCAAAATTTATAACAATATTACAGAACTGGACATGATCTTTGACCTGTAATTTGTAAAATTCAAAAATAGTCTGTTTGAGCTTCCAAAAGAAATTATGAATTTATATTGACTGGTTTTGCCTTAAATACATAAATAGCCAAATATTCCCATTTTCCAGTGGATTAAGATATTCACTACTATCATACAAGATTGAATCAGTTTATTTGACTTATTTCTATAGTCACCATGTTTCCAATGCCTAGAAAATGAATAATAATTTTCTGAGAACGGTAGGACTGCATTGCTAAGTAGTGTTTTTACTTGAAGTTGTTCAGACATCTACACATATGGCTTAACCAAGTTTCCCAACTTTCCTCTGAAAAAAGTCATCTTTTCTCTAAAAGTGTAAAGATAGCATTTTAAGGCTTCTAAGGCATTTAAGCCTTTGAATAGTTACTGAACGCTTAACAAAACCTAATCAAAAGGGTTGCTTAAAACTTGGAGACTGATAAAGACAGCAAATTAATACGGTATTAACATGAGGCTGAAACTTCCAAAGACAAATTACCAGACCGGAATACTTAAAGCATTTACAGTAACAAAATTATCTTTTGTTTTTATGTATTAACATATACATACATGTTTATAACTGTTAGTCTCCATAGAAAAACAAGGTCCTTCAAAATTACATTATCCTCCATCAGTATAACCAAACTGTCCGGTAGTTGCAGAGGGGGCTGTTCAGAGGGAGCTCCCTCAGCAACAGGAGACAGATTACTGCATTAGAGCTGCTCAGCGTCAGAGAAAAAGTCGTTTCAGAAGGACTCATTAAGTCCAGAGAATCAAAATATGGCAGATCTTACTATCAATAAAACTGCAAATTTGTGAGGTAAACCACAAATTAACACAAATAACTCAGTTGGATACTTCAAATGTTCTTGGCATCTTTTATCTGAGTAGTTCTCCAGAGGAACAATATGCATCAATATAGTTTTTTGCAGAATCAAGACCTAAGTCAATATTATGCATTTTGTAAACTCCGGCACCTTCTATAATATAGATGAGCATTAAGGCAAAATTTTGTCTTGTGCTTTCCCTAGGGTAGGTCAATGCTGTAAAAATAAATGTTTTACTATACCAGAGTTTAAGTCTACTGGTTCATCACTAGAGCTAGCTGGAAAATAGCAGAAAACGCTTAGTCTTTCTCTTCCAGAAAAGAAACAAGAAAAGACACCAACCCACTCTTTTCTGTGATGTGATCTAGGCATTCATCTGGAAGACAGGAAAATCAGGTCAAGCAGAACACGGACTCGAAGCTGTGTTTCACCAATTGTGGACAAATATTCTGTTCTTTACTAACCTGGGGCCTCTTCCTGTATCATATCTGACCTGTTTTCTATTGAATCTGAAAAGGCTTTCCCAATAAAAGTTCTGGCGAGGTACATAAAAAGCTTCAGGGTTGAAAATGCAACCTTTTTTCAAGAAAAAGTCAGTTGCATAAACAAACAAACAAACACGACAACAAACCAAAACCAAACAAACAAAACCTGAAAAACACACCGCAAAAAAAACACCAACAAACCAGGTTAAATTTAGATCCTGCTTTTCACAAACAGCCCACACAGTGGATATTTTCTCCTGATAAGCAGTATTAACCCCTCTCTGCATCTTCAGAGATAATTAGAGCCAACTCCTTTGGAAATGAAATGAAATGTAGACATCTGTTCACTGCAAACATATAAAGAACATTTTGGATACTAAATTAAACAGCAAATTATATTTTTTTATTCCATCCTGTGGCAAAACTAAAAATGATGTATAAGAAAGGAAAGCCTAAATGAGACAGATCAGACAGTAGATGAAAAGCAATTTGTGATCTAGGCATTCATTGGGAAGACAGGCAACATGTCAAGTAGAGTCAGGAGTCAAACCTTGATTTCAGAGAGGGAGTGAAGGCCACATGCAGTGGCCATGTGGGAAGAAATCACAGCACAAGCACGTAGCAAATATCGAGTGGCAACAAAGATTAGCAGAGAGTAAAAAGTCACTAACAGAGATGTAATTCAGAGGCTGAAGAGGAAAAGTCCCTCAAATGGGGAAGGAAATAAAATAGTTATGTCTGAATAGAACAGAAAACAAACAAATACCAACCAACAAACCAACAAAACAAACCACAAACAAAAATCAACCAAACAAAAAAATCCACAAACGAACCAACCAACCACAACTAACTAGAGAGCAGGAAATTAAAGCAAGTGGGTCAAGAAAGAGAGAACTGGTATCTTAAACAGCAGAATATGTAGTACACTCAAATATTTTCTTTTTGATGATGATAACCCGGCTGAGATGCTAAAATGCTTGGGGAAGATGGAAAAAAGACCAAAGAGCAAAACTACTTGCAAAAATCAAATGGGCAATGACAAACAGAGGTTGGCTATTATATTGGGTCATTCAGCAATTCCTTACTGTTTTCTGCATATAACCCTTCAGAGACACAGTCAAACCTGTTAGGCAGGTAGTGTACAGAAGTAACAAGAGAAACTTTCTGTTTCCCAGGCCCCTTCTTAACCTGCAACTGATGATGGCAGCAAATGACTGGACTTTTTCTCTACAGCAAGCTGGTACTTGCAGTGAGAGCAAGACACGAGAACCCTGGGAGCAGGGTGCTTTCTGAACAGGTCTGAAGCGAATCAAGTCCTCCCAATATAAACAATCTTATCAAGATTGTTATAATGTGTTCTTTGGTTTGCTCCTGGGACAACACTGATCTGTTTTCTTTAAAGAAACCATTTCCATGATCGAATTTATCACTGAAGAAAATGAATACAAATCCTTATGGTTGGCAATTTGAACACCCCAATGGTCAATACAAAAATCTTTAGCAGAATGGTAGTCATACATGGAATAAAAGTCACAATAGGAGAACGTAACCTTGAAGGATTCATTTAAAAAAGCCGTTCACCAGTTTCAGTGAGACCAAGATTTTGCCACTGGATCTTTTTGATCCAGGAAATAATAGTTTCATAAATGGATGGGTTTGCACAGTAAAATTTTAACCAGAAATGGCTGTTCCTTGTTGCCAAATATGATTGTTATAGAAGCCCTGAGAAATGTACCTGAAAATACATTCACAAGTCTCAGAACTCTCTCTCTTCTTAGAAGAAAATAACTACCTTGATGTGGTAATCAAACTCACAGTAATGCTGACACCTAACATTGTCAATAAGATTGCCATTATCCTAGAAAGATGTGTATATATACACATTATCTCCAAAGCATCTGGTCTTCACAACAACAAAGGGTACTTCCTACGTTAATATTGAATGATACACTTATTCTAGGTTTTCCTTAATAAGCAGAGATTGTTCAAATGAGCTGAATGAACACTGGTAGAAGCTCCATATGAAGTGAAATGTCTAACAACAATAATTGCCTTAATAAGCATCTTTGTAGTGGAGTATGGACTTAGTGCAAGGTAAAGACCAGTTAAGATCACAGAGGCTCTTACAATGTATTAGTTTAGGGAAGACGATCAGGACACTCAGCAGAAATCCTCTTGGAGGAAACTTTAGTTCTCATATACGAGCCCCTTAATGTTTTTACTCTCAATATAATTAGTGTGCGTTGGACTGATCTCGAGCTTTGTATCTGTAAGAATCAGTGCAGAATTTGTCTTCTTGCTCTTTATGAGAGTCATATAACCGTACCATGGACGTGACAGATGAGAATATCAGGAGTCCCACAACTTCATGATTTACCTGCACATACACTGCTGCAATAATAATTTTAACACAGAACGACTCACTGGAGATGGCAAAACACTGAGTTCAGACTTAGATTTAATACAGACAGGTACGTTCAAAGGTATAAGATTAGTTGCCAATAAGAGAAATCCATCTTTTTCTCCATGTGTTTTTGCTAGCTCCTGTCACAGGATATGACATCTTTATGAAACCTATGCCATACCATCTGAACCAGTCCTGAAGCATACAACGTCAAAAGTGTGACTAAATCACTGAGAGAAAGTGAAATGGTATTGTTAAAAGTGAAATGCTATTTGGATAACTGAGTAGCTAATTTTCAAAGACAGAACCTGACAAAACAAGTGCTTTTCAGCTAAATCACTGCCACATTTTGTGTGATTTTCCTACATGTCATCTCGTGATGACCCATCTTTGCATGAAGAACTATGGCTGCTGCGCTGCTGAATTTTCCTCTTAGAAGGCCTGCAAATGTGATCTGACAAGTCAAATGATTGCCTGAACCCTGTCCATCCTGGCAATCAGAACCACTGTCTTTCAGAAAGGCGAGACTGACAGCAACAGTAGCATATCGTCAGTATGAAGAGTATGCAAGTCAGAACAGTTACTCAGACCAACATGCTAAATTAGATGCTTCCAGAGTGTCACAGAACATATACTTCAAGCTATATTTATACTTCTGTTTTTCCAGACACAGGATGGCCAACAGCAGATCTAGGAAATCATAATGTGTCTGTAAGAGGAGCGAATAGGAGAAGTTGATGTTTCAGAGGCTCATCACTTCAGAAGGTGCTCGTTTAGCAGCAGAGCTGCACGGCCTCTCAGCCAGGCATGGGAGGAACCCGGCACTGGCGGCAGAGCTCCCTTCCTTACATGAGACATTCACCTCTGTTCCCAACCCACTGCCAGGGCTCTTGCGTAACAAGCCATAGTCAAGTGTTTCCGTCATCACGTGGCAGATTTCTTTAAAACACATGTGAAAAAGTCCTTACACAGAGATCTAGAAATTCTTTAACTACATGGAAGTCCCAAATTACATAGATGAAATGGAAGTTTGCAGAGGCAGCCTTCAAACTCCTCTGCATGGGATAGCTCTGATTCCTGATTTCTTACATCTATGACTTACAGGAAGATACATTGATTAAACTTTTTGTTGACTGGGATTGGCATTGCTAGATATCTCTACTCTCTCTCTTCCTTGGGATTTATACTGAGAGTCACATATAGGCAGTTTTTAAAGAAGGAAACAAGTGGGTTTGAGGTGTGTGGGGTTTGTTGTTGTTGTTGTTGATTTTTTTTTCTCCCTCCTGTCAAGGATCTACCTGATTCCAGCTTCTCTCCGTGAATTCCTACAGCGATGCAGCCTTCACAACTGAATTACAGAAGACCACCTATGGCCATACTTCAACATTTTAAATGAAAAAAATCGAAAATAAACAATGTTGAGTAACAAGATGCCACTACATGACTTCTTATTTAAACATTATTTTAGCTAATACTATAAATATGGATTTGGTAAGTGGTGAAATATGCTTTCAATTGTAAACCCCTCCTCAGTCTTTCCAGAAAGAAGCTGGGGGGTGGTGGGGGCTGGTGGGGAGGTGAGTGTGCTGTGCAAACTCATTGCTGGTTGTTTTTCCAAAAAGACTGGGAATTCAGTAAAAGCAGAGAGAGAGAGAAGAAAGAAAAAAAACGTTCCACTATTTCATACAAAAGTAATGAAAGCAATTCAATTTAATGCTGTTTGGAAACAGCTCTCACACTAGTGGG
The DNA here is from genome assembly GCA_013399365.1 of Pampusana beccarii. Classification (NCBI taxonomy): domain Eukaryota; kingdom Metazoa; phylum Chordata; class Aves; order Columbiformes; family Columbidae; genus Pampusana; species Pampusana beccarii. The sequence goes on from VWYH01000376.1 coordinate 306,903, forward strand.
TTTTTTGTTGCTGTTGTTTTTACTTGAGAAGAGTGATACAAATTTATAATCCTAGATTTATTTTAAAATACTCTCCCCCTCTACATTAGAAGCATGAAGATCACTTATACTTGTGATTTTTAAAATCTGTTGTGCAGTACTGGTAGAAAAATAAGTTAATCACTGAATAACATCTACACTGCACATTCTGTACAAGTCACTGTTAGAGCTTACCTACAGAAACAAATATTACTTCCAATTTTTTCCTATGCAGTTAAATTTTGGTTTTAAGACTGTAAGAAACAATTATATTATCAAAACTGATAGTGATTTTCAGTGTGATTATTTTTATATACTACTTTAGTAGCAAATTTGTGATTTCCCTTAATCTCTCTTGGGCTTTAACTCTTCAATATGTTTTGACAATGAACACATTCATGCTTCCATTTATCACTGGCAAACCGCTTTACTAATGACTTGTTAATGTTGCACTTCTGATTTTAAGCATTTCATTCCATAAAGTCTAAGTTCCTATTTTAAAGAATAAACACCCAGAATAAAGAATAAAACCCCAAAATAAAGCAAGATCTATATTTTTCACACAAAGTAAAGTTTTACAGCTTCAGTACAACTCAAATTTGAAAACACATATTTTATAGTCTGTATCCTGAGGTTTCTACCCACACTTGACCAAAGAGGAGGGAAAACATGTCCCTCATTCCTCCAAGAATATCCTTTCTTATTTTACCTTGCTGAGCTTTCATATTCCCCAGCCTGTCTCTCATGTGATGCATCTTTTCTCATCTACAGATAAATTCATTATAACTTCTGAAGTAACGGTGTTGCTTTTCTCTTTTATCTATTAGGGCAAGCCATCCCTTTTTTCTTTTCAATCTTTAATGCATCAACACTAGGTTGATTTGTGATGCACTTGAACTGGAGGAACTGTTTATATATCCTTATAAAGAAACTGTAGTTAATAGAAATGTCATACCCACTTGATGGATGCTAACAGATCTTATACTGACTTGTCATTTTCATGGACATCACTTGACCGTTGTCACCACATAGCTCTTAACATTTAATTTTAAAGGCAATAAAATATCACGTTTTGATTATGCAATTTTTGTAAAAGCTTGATATCATAGAACAACTATAATAATTTCTATTCTGTGCACACACAGTTCATATAGAACACTTCTTTACAATTAGATTGATAGGACAATTTCTACAAAAGAAACTTGGTCCACAGCCACTTCCCCTCCATGTGCTTGTTTTGAATACAAAAGAGCCTTAAACAGATGGCATAATTACTGCAGAAGGGCTTAAAAACTTTTTCTTTTTGAGACAAAGTTAAGCCACAACATTCAGATTTAGATTCAGGTTTCAAAGTCTCTTCGGTTAAACAAGGTCTATGTTAAATCTGTTTTAGAAGGACTTGCCCTCCACAAAACTCAGATATCCACCTCTGACCAGCTACTCAGCCCTGTTTTCCCTAAATTCTCTTCCACTCATAGGTGTCCCTACCTACATGCAATGTTCAAAGTCTTTCCAACAGCAAAATCTTATTTTCTCCTATGCCTTCTAGAAATAAAAAAAGGAAGAAAAAACAAATTCAAGAGGAATGTTTACAAATTCAGATAGGTTAAGTAAAATTGGCAAAAAGCTATCCAGGTTCTCACTCATTCAGTAAGACACTCAGCAGTTTCATTGTTTTTATTTATTCAAATTATTTGAAAATATATTCTATAAATATTTCACATCTGTGATGTGTTTCTTCCTCTGTTTAATAACAATCCCTTTACAAACTACCTTTGTGGTGCCCAGGGCAGTTAGCAGAAACTTTAAAGCAGATCTGCTTAAAGCAGGAGGCTGAACTTCCCAAGTTCTCTAAAGAAGTCCAGACTTCCCTTTCAATCTAAATTATCCAATTATCCTGTGATCTCACAAATACAAAACTGGACAGACAAACAAAAAAAAGCTCAAGTTTTTTTGTTTGTTTGTTTTGGTTTGGTTTGTTGTTTTGTTTTGTTTTGTTTTGTTTTTTCCCTGGAGGAGGAGGTGAAGTGTGGATCTTGAGGCTTTGAATACATTTCTATAAAAACTTTTTTTTTTCCTCTTTTTAAACTGTCTGGAGTTGTTTCATTCATTTACAGTCCCAGTCTTCCAGGAGAGGGATTTTGATCCTTTGCTAAATAAAGAGGTAATCTAAGAACAAGTAACTGCAGATGCCAGACATGACACTTGCAGGTTTCTCTTTGATGAGATTCCAAAATAAACACGATGTGTGCTGTGCTGTCACAGGTTAAAGTATTGTAAGACCACAAGCTGTAGCTAGCTCTAAGGAACAAGACTTCTAACATTTGAAAAAAAAATAGCTTAACAGACCGAAAGGGTAACATGGTGGAAACCGACAGAAAAATATATCAATGAAGAAACGAAGTGTGCATTTTAACAAAGAACATAATGGACAAATTTGGGCTGTGCATAATTTTTGTGTGTGGAAGCTGAAAAGTCTTGAAACCCTCAGAGCAGGATGATAAACAAAACATGTTTCTAGTGGCTAGTTCATGCTGATTTTAAGTGGTTTACAGATGAAGTCTGATCGGCTTACAGAAGGAATTACGTGATGGGGCTGACTGCAACAGCAGAGGCATGGCCTAATGACCTATAAGCTTTCCACCATATTTTTCTTCTTTTAGAAAATAATGCATTTGTTTTGAAAAAGGAATGGATAACATTCCCAATATTTGAGAGGGGATTCCTCTTCACTTAAGCTTCTGAGGTCAAATGGGACAGCTTGATTGTTAATATGACAAATATAAAATTAATACTGTACACCATAAAACTGAAATACACTTTTTGTGTAGGAAAGTAGCTTTCAATACTAAGTTAAGAACAAAATAGTTGAAGGTGGATTTCAACGATTTGGTGAAAAAGGGGTAATGTGACAAAACCATTCTCAATGCCTCATTCAGTGCTTCGCAATATCTGCACAGAAAAAGTCAAAGATTTAAAGATTATACTTTGCCTCAGTGTAAAAACTGGCCAAAAGACATATCCACAGCCTACGTACAACTTACCTTTTAAGACTCGTTGGGCCAGGCATGTCTACTCCAGAACACTAGAAAGGATAGTACATAAGTACATTTGTATGATTTATGTTGTATGTAAGTTCTCAATCCTGTAGATACACATGGGGCTACACAGGCCTGAAAAATGACTTGTACATAAAGTTATATTAAAGCTGTATTTATAATGTTGAAAATGTAAGTGTTCTACCATTACTATGAAGAACATTTATAGAGAGGTTGGCCTAGATGGAGAAAGTTGAATGGATATTTCAAATACACTCCTATCCTTATCTTCCATCATGCAACTGCTATTTCTTTTCTTTTTATTCCATTAGTATTAATACTTCCTCCACAGATGAAGGGGACTGTGACTGTGAGAGAGTTCAGGGACTTGTCCGGCCCAGCATTAGCAGGGCCAACAGATTCCCTCTGCTTGACAGTGACTGTAATTGCAGGTTGCATTGTCATGCAGCCTTTTACCTTTTGGTGATGTTATTAATTTTGGTAGGTTCCTTGTGGCTCCCATGGTTTAGGCAGGTTTCTCCCATATTCCAAGATCAATAAACAACTTCTCAAACTACTTGTCTTTGGATTGGTTTGTTTTGTGCCTTTTTAATTTTTTTTTTTTTTTTTAACTTCTTTCATTTATATCCAGAAAACCTGGTTAAGAATGGAGAAATTAAGGGAAGTGGAAGCTGTTAACATCTACAATGCTTGAAGGTCCAATAAAAGGGCCTGTGTTTAGGGTGCTTCGACATTGCTCTATGTGTGTCCTACATATGTTTTCTTATGACTCTAACTTTTAGTTGAAGGAAGGTAGCACGGGGCAGATCTGACTGCAAGAAGTCATGGATACCAATTCAGGAACTCTGAAACACCATAAGGTAGTTTCAACAGGTTTCCTGAAAGCAGAATCTTTAATATCTTAACCATTTAGTTTAATTAAACTACATGCACATGACTTAACATACATTAATCTGTATTAAGTATTACATAATTGGTATTCATATCTGTGATATAAAGTCAAGACTTGCCTAACATACACCCAAAAGGACATAAGAAGCTGGGTTCGGCCTGATACTGTTAAAAATAATGCAGAGCTGTAACGCATTATTTGTCACTATGCAACCTCAGATAATAACCATGGTGAACAAGCTTGGTTTAGTTTAGAGGGCTATTAAGAAAACCCAAACAAACAAAAACTCCAAACAAACAAACACACACACAAAAACCCTGAAACCAAAACAACAAAAAAGCCCCCCAAACAACAACAAAAACACCAACCCTCTTTTGTGCATAAATAACTAACAACTTTAAGACAATATTGTTGCTCTTTTACAAGTGACAGTGGTTCAGATTCACTTCCTATTTAATGACAAGCGTGAGTTCTGAAAATGTAACCTGCACTAACACAGGCAAGGTAAGATTAAAAACATATTGTTTCAGCGTTTCATGCATACAAACTTCAAATCAGCTCAATACTGATATCAGATCCATCAATATCAGTTCTGAAAACATTTGCTACCAAGAAGCCTAAGCAATCCCACAAAACTCAAATGAGCTGGACTTCCTTATAAAGCTTGACTGACACCAGCCAATGCTGGCAAAGTGCAGCCCAGACACAAGAGCACTCATCTGAGTGTTCAACTTTTGGAAATTAAGCCTTGCATTTAAAAAAAAAAAATCACTTCTTTCTGAAGCCATCTCAAAATTGAGCCTTTAGTGTCCTTCAGCAGTTCTCTTCCTAATCCAAACATGCATTCAACCACAAAACTAAGATTTTGCAAAGTAACACCAGAGACTTTAGAGATGATCATATTGCATTTGACCACTGTGTCAAATACCTTTTTACACTACTCAGATTATGCAAATAGCAAATATTCCTGCCACTGAGTGCTAATTATCAGCATGGTATTTGTTTTTTCCTCTTCAGAATGAAGATAAATACATACTGATTTAACTCCTGAGCAAAATGTTCCTGTTGCCACTGTCAAGCTGCAACAGAAAATTTTTACTATCTCACTTTCAGGTGAGGCATACTTAGAACATGTGCATATGTGTGTAGATACACAGAGATATATCACACTATATAAACACACAGAAATGTACCTGAACAGAAGCTTTTACTCTTTTGAATACAGATGAGGATCAAACATAAGTTAAATTTCAAAACAGACTGGGAAAGTTCCTAACTCCCATTAACCTTTGTTATTTATATTGAAAGAGGTGTAAAAAGGACATTTCGGCTTACTGAGCAAGATCAGGCGGCTGAACAACGTTACAGAAACAATGCAGTCAGAACCCAAGCAGGGTATTTCCCAAGTAAAGAGAAACAAATCTGTGCAACCAATACAATCCTGCAAAGAAACAATAATACTGTCTGCAGTATGTAAACACTGTAGGGCTTTAGGTCTTGTTAGATGCAGCTTATTCTGAGAGTCTTTTCTGAGCTTTGTATTGTGGTTCTAGGAATTTCATCTCTACTCTTGAGAAAATAGAGTCCCTTCTTAAAACCAAGTCAGATAGGTACCACCCTGTCTTGCTGTTGATTGTCCTTTCCCCCACTTTTAGGGTACAAAGTACCTTTTTCCTTGACATATACACAACTTTTTTTTTGACACATGCACATACAACTTGCCATAGATAAAATCTCCCTGTTCCTTATAGGCTCTGCACCATTAAAGGTCAAGCAAAAGGAGACGCTAAACAAAACACAAAGCAATCTATCATGGGAGCTATATAACATAACAAACTACAAAACAACAGGTGTGTTTGTCAACAGGTTTTCACGTGGAAAAGCACAAGAACATAAACAGAAAGCACAAAAAAAGACAGAAGAACAAGCATTACTCTTCAAAAAACACAAACAAAACAAATCAAATTTTAAAGAGCACCCAAACCCAGAAGACTTAATATGTTACATTTTCCAGGTATAAGAATAAAAATGAGACATTAGATATGACCCTTTGTTTTATGTCATTTCATTCAAAAACTTAAGATAAACGACATTAATTAGTAAACGGGTTCACTTCCAAGAAATTGATCTTGGATACTGTTTCTGACATGGTTGCATTAGTCAACAGGATTTAAAAAGGGCAGGAGTGGAGTAGAAGAACAGACATGGAGATGGTATTCTGGCATATACTGAACAGTGTAACAGAAAGTTACTCTGACTCCACATTACTACCTGAACTTCAATCCACAAATATAGAGCAATTTCACTTGTAAAAATGAAAAAAAATAAAAAAAGAAAAAAGTTTTGTATAAACTGACATCACATATTTCCAAGGAGATTATAACCTCTGCAGTCCCAGGCAGTATGAGTTTATATTCTTTTGAAGGAACCACTTTGCAGCCTATACTTGGTTTCCTTTTAGATTATGTAATTTTATTTGTTCTTGAGTCAAAAGCAGAGAGGCATGAATATTCTGGCTTTAAGCAGGGACAGTATTACTCCAAAATCATAAGGAAACAACTCCTCTGCTGGGCTGCCCTGCTGCAGCACCACAAGTTTTATATGGACAGAGACTGGAGGATGTGCTTTTATCCCACCGACAAAAGCAACACTCTTCTCTGCATGCAACTGCGGTGCTCCATAATATGCTTTCTGACAATAGGCAAAGGGTCATCTCACACAGCAAGAATAGCCTCCAGCATAGATTAAAAATATAAGAAAAACATTTGACGTACTTGGATCTGACAAGATTGAGTCGGTTTTCGGCAAAAATTGGTCACAGCGGACTCCTTGGTAGCCCTCTTTGCACCTGAGAAAAAGGGGATAAATGACAAACATACGCATGCGGTAGTAAAAGGTTAATTTCAAGGCAGCAAAATCAACTGTGATGGACTTGCATATTTACAGTTATTTTAACTATTATGGAAGCAAGGTTATTACTGAAACACAATGGCAGCACTAAAATCATATGTATTTCAAAAGATTTCTGTCAAAACTTTTTGATTATTTTAGAAACTAAGAAAAGAAATATCATCTAATCATAAACCTTCTTTTAAATATAATTTCAGTGAAACAATCAAAGAAAAGTCCTCTATAAAACAGACCTATTTGTAATAAAATATACTTATTAGGTAACACAAAGCATTCTAAAGCTTCTGTGCTGTACAAACCATCAGATTAACAACTTGTTTATCTTCGGCTGCTTGATTAAGCAGGAAACACTTTTCTTAAATTCTTTCATTCATTTTAAGACTAGTTTCTACTATGCTTGAAAGATAACATGTGTAGGCATAATAGACAACATCAGGCATTGTTTGCAAGTAGACAGTCTTAAATGTCTGTAGGATTAGATTTTAAAGCACATAAACCAGAATACCCACCTGCCTTAACAAAAAAACCCTGGCTTTGACTGAGACTCTAATGATATTATTTATCACGAAACCTTACTTTGAAAAAAATCCGTTTACTGCATTTGGACTGTTCTTAGAAGCCTCTCACATTTCAACTAAGCGTATAAGAATCAGATCTTTAATTATTTATTCGCCAAGCAGTTTTTCAGAGAAAAGTGATGGACACTTTAATTATAAATGATAGCAACAGGGCCTCTTTATGTCCCAAAGCTCTTGCACATCATACAAACAATACACTCAAATCAGCATCACCACCTTCGTTAGGACTGACAACTGCAGCTTGAATGATGTGATAACGTCAGGAGCAGAAGACATCTGCTCCCTCACAATGTTCCTACTCAGGTGTCTAAAAGTTGCCTTTTAAAATGCTTTTGGTTTAATAAATTAATGCTTCAGTGAGAAGTGCATCTCACCAGCATTGATTCAGGGATTAGTTAGCACATCTGTGAGCAAATACGTAAATTATAACAATTCCCATCAGAGGGAATTCCCATCAGACTCCAAAAATTTAGTAAAAAAACACAGCAAGAAAAAGATTTTTAAAAGCCCATAGAGATATTATTTCAAAACCTCCCTTTTGGCCTTTCTCCATGATGGATACTGAGTGTTACTCTGGAGATCAGCTTCTTACCAGTACTCACCAATCTATAAAATGACTGACTGGGATAAACTGAATTCAGATCCAATTGCAGTGGTTACAAGTAGTCACATTTTCACTTGTAGACTTCGATGAACACGCCACAAGAGGCATTTATTTTTGTTCATTTCAAAATTTAGTATAGAGGTGGCTGATATATCAGAGAATATACATAATCTTTTAATGCAATAACATAGTCCTACACTAAGATAACAACTACTATGGCCACACATAACTTGGTTTTTAAATTGTATTATTTTTCACCAAAGATAAAAAATAAGTCTTCTACTTTCATTAACAATGATTTTTGAAATCCACTAGGCTCCAAATATTAACAATAACTGACCTGCCAATATCAGATCTAAGTTCAAACCTTTGTAGTTAAGTCAGGTGAAATTGATGTCTTGGAGAATATATATTTGACAGTTATAATGTTACAATATGATAAAAGCTGATCATGTTGTGGCATCCTGTTTTTGCTAAAGTATCTGTCACCCATGCTAAATGGACAGATTTGATAGTTGTGCCCACAATATCTGACACGCACACATGCTGCTAATCGGCATCATATTTCTAAAGAAAACAAAACAAAAAAACTCAACAAGCAACTTGACACAAAATCCTATTAAAACAGCACGGTTATGTCACATACAGAAGTTCAGGGAAGTCCAACTGAGGTCGTTCAATACTGCCATATGTGGTGTGAATGACCACATTCATATTTATGGATGTATTGAAAAAAAGCCTGTGAGTAATCAAGGAAATCCTGAGAAACGGTTTGATGCAGCCAACTATTTCAAAAATTATAATTTCATTATATGTCAAGCAAATGTTTATTAGATATGCCTTAAAAAAAAAAAAAAAGAAAATGAAACTAGGATAAGATATTGCTTGCAGTGAACTGAAAGCTCTGATCTGTATGTATGATCCAGCATATTTGCACTTAAGTATTAAAAAGTAAGCAGAGTATATTACTCAAGCCTTTTGTCCCCATTTTCAACATTAAATAGTATGAACAGATGTATATTCTAGTCAAAGAGACCACAGATACTTTCTGTGGACATTTCTCAGAACTGTGATTTGGGTATTCAAATCTTGCAGAGCCAAGGGAGATTTCAACTAGATGACTGCATTGCATGTAGGAATAACACAGCACCCCAAATCCCTAGATTTCAGGTGGGACACACTAGTACCAAGTAAAGTGAATGGAGTGGAGGGGTAGCAAATTGCATGTTAAGCAAAGCTCAAGAATAAAATATATCTAAAGCCAGCAGGAGAAAGGGACAATATTACAAAGAACATAATTAGAAGAGCTAGGGAAGGACATATAAAGCTTATGTCCAAGAAGCCATTACCATCACAGTTTACATTTTCCTCAAATACTTCCATGCAGAGCTCCATATCCTTATTAAACTGAAATATTCTCATTCTCAAGGCATGGTAATGAACAGAAGGCAGGAGAGAGAGTGGGACCAGCAAACTGCAGAGGCTATGAAAGACAATAATTATGATAATGCCGTGAATCCCTACCTCTTTCCTCCTTCCTTATGATACTGCTTATCCTTTTTAAATGGGAATAATTCTTTTTCTTCCCTAGGTGTGGTGATCACATTGCTTTTGACCATGTAAAGAGGCACGCATAAAATAGTTTCTCTGCATAAGGTCCAGAATTTGGCAACCACAAGATATATGAGTTTCTCTGAAATGGAAATTTTGAAAATTACATTTGGAAACTCAGTGACAGGCTACTCCAGAAGACAAAGCTGTAATACTGTACATCAGGAAAGTAAGCATATGCCAGGCCAAAAGTGATTTGTGACATTTAACAGAAACACCTTAATGGTGCAGTGCCCCAAAGATGAACTTCTATAAACCTAGTCGTGTAAACAGGAGTAATCCAATTTGAAAGATGGAATTAATCAGACCTATGAAAAATGAAAGTTAATTTTTGTAGTGTATCCAGACCAACATTTCCTTCTACTTGTAAAAGCTACAAAATTACAATCTCAAAACTGCTATTAATTAGAATGATCCATCTCATAATTTCACTGGATCAGTTACAAATCATTTTCTCATGACACAATAGCATACAGCTATTGTACTGAGGATCAGATGCCAATAAGAGTACACACTGCATACCTTATTTAATCTCTAAGAGAGGAGTCAGAGGTCATGATAAAGAAATATTCCAATGGTCCCTACATTTTGATCAAGCATTTATTTTCACACAGAGGTGCAATACACTTTCATCCTGGGTTAGAGAGCCAGTTATGCAATAAAGATACAGAAGCAAGCCATGACCCTGTATATCCCATTGGGTTGTCCCACAATCTAGCCTGAAATATGCCACAAACAATGAAAAATAGTTTCTCTGCTCTGCAAGTAAGACAAATACAGACATCTGTGCCTGTAACTAGAATGACCTTAACTGGAACAAATTGAAATTTATTATTGTGATTGTTATTTGGTGAACATTTTACCACAAGGGAAGAAAACAGTGATCTTGACAGTAAGGGCCAGACAGGATGTCTTGGCATTTAACACGTGCAGCATGCCACCATAAGCAAAAACCAGGCTTCCTAGATGCAACAGATTAGACCACCGGATTGCAACTGAGAGCATTTTTCAGTGGATACTGTGCTCAAAGCCAGACAGAAAATGAACCCTTCCTAAAAAAAACCCAATAGTTTGCTTGTCAGGCACTCACTTGAGAAATAAGAGATTCACATTCAGATTTGGTGTAAAAATGAAGCATAAAACACTTGAACTCAGGTCTTCTATATTGCAGAAATGTCCCCGATCACATCACTGTTATCTGTTCTAAGAAGGGCTGCTCTTGCCAGAACACTTACCCAGGACACACACTCCACATCCCTTTTTTTTTTTTTTTTTTCCCCCTCCCTTTTTTCTTTCAGATTTTTTTTTCCTAAAATAATCTCCACAACAAAGATGCAACTTACTGTATAAACAAAGCTCCCCAGGGAGATGACACGGCCCCAAGCCTGACAGTATTCAAAAAGAGAATGGACAACACCCTCAGACACACGGTGTGAACTGCAGAGTTGTCCTATGCAGGGACAGGAGTTCGACTCTATGATCCTTGTGGGTCCCTTCCAACTCAGAACATTCTATGATTCACATCAGGGTTTGAACATACTTTATTTATTGAAGAGCTTGTAATCTATTATGTGATTGAATTAAGACATGTATCTGCCTTTTATTTTTTAAAATAAATAAGGCTGCTGTGTAAAAAAACAGTATAAATCTTACAGATGGACAATATAAACCTTAAGAAAAAAATCACTTTCCTGTCAATTTTCTTTTAAAAAGTTGCAGTTATTAAAAATAAATAGAACAAGTAACCACCAAGGAAATTATATTGAAGAGGCAGCCAAAGAAGGGTAAGAAACTTTTTTTTTCTGTATCATTTGCCCTAGAACCAGGATAGCTGAAACACAGTAACATCAATAGAGAAATGGAATCAGACTTTTTAAAAATCACACTTATCATTGGTATCTTTCACTATAATTTTTCAGGATATGAATTGTCAGTGCACTTCTCTGAAATTGGGAAGTACTACTCTGCTCTTGGTGCAAATCACATAGAGACCAAAGGTCACAGATACAAAACCCCAAGTCATTGCCCAGATTTAGATAATACAACATTCAACTAATTTGTTGACTCCAGTGCCTTGGAGAAACTAAATGGAGATATTTTAATAAAATAAGAATTCTCTAAATTCTCTGTAGGAACCATTGAACCAAATGAAGCTCTTAGCATTTAAAAAGGAGTTATGTGGATTTGACTTAAATGCCTCATCTGAAGTTATGCAGGAACTACTGAATTATCATTCCTCTCTTGATCTGCCTGGTTTTCCTTCTTTGTCTTTCATAAAAGGTAGGTCAGAAAATGAAATAAAAATTAACAAGAGCTGTTAGTAAAGCCGTTCAAGCTGCCCTGATATGGCAACATCTGAACTAATAATCATTTCCCTCCCCTCAACAACAGACCATTTTTTTAAATTTGAAAGTGTTCCCTTAAAAAAAAAAAAAAGTTTCATACACTTGCTTAATCAACGCATATAGCCCATGCAGAATTGTTAAATAGTGTTTATAGACTACAGTATTCACTAATACAGAGACTTTAGGCTTTTCATGGGATAAGAATTATCTTCACCCACTGAGGATAATGAAATCCTTATGAAATTATTTTTCCCTAAGAAATTATAATTCACATTTTATATATATATATATACATATATATATACACACAAGTCTTATACATAGCAACTTGAAGTGACAATTTAAGAATTGGCTGTAATTTAGTTTCAACAATCAGATTCAAGATTGAAAAAAGGTTTTGCATTTAGCTTTTATTGTAGCAAGCATGTGTGAATTTGAAGAGAGTACAGTTACAAGTCAGTAACAGGCAGCTACAATATAGCCGGGTTCCAAACCCTAGCGAGTGGTGTATAATCACATATGTAGAAGGCACGGGTATCTAGACAGACCTTCTTATGCTGCTTGTTCAGTCAAAATCAATGTATTTCTTTAAATCCAGATAAAACAGGTACATGCTTAACTTCAGTGCTGAATAGAGTCTAACTGACATAAGCCTCCATTTCTGGGCTGCTTCCACATCTATTATGTCAAATCTTGTTATGTAGCTTAAAAAAAATAAAAAATAATCTTTTACTTGTGATTGAGCTAGGATGAATTGTGTGATTTCAAGAGATGACTTCCTCTCCTATCCTCTATACTTCATCTTCCATCATGTATTTGAACAACAAAATTTCTGGTATTACAGTCCTTTGTTTCCCTTTCAGCTGGAGAACACTCTTTAAGTAATACTGTATTCAGGAGCTATCAAACCCAAGTACATTGGCATGACTAGAGAACAGACATCATGGCAATCATCTGCCTTGTTCAGTCACCAACAGAAATGAAATCTTCCCCTCTCCTTTCTTAGCTCAATAGCACAGAGCAGTAGTCTATTGTGTTGGAGAAAAATTCAAATCCAATAGGACTGCAATACTGTGCTGCAAAAAACATGGCTAGAAATACAAACACACCACAGACAAAACTAGGCAGAAGCAGTAATCAAAAATAGAGAGGCCAAGGCTGACCAACGTTTACACACCAAAAATAACCCATCTGTAGAAGAAAGCCAAGAACCCTTCTGAAGTATTGCCAAACGTTTAGCTCTTGACATATTCCAGTGGACAAGGAAGAGGAAAGGAGTAAAGATGCAATACTTCCTTCTGAGATTAAAGAAAGTTTGGAAAAAGTAATCAAGAACAAGGTCACACTCACCTTATGCTATAACTTTTAAAATCACGGTCCCAGGAGACTTACCCTTGTTTATACCAATTAGAAAAACATGCTTAGTATCAGCTCAATTTTTCACAGCTGTGCTCTAGTAAAATCAAATGTTTTCAGGTAGACAAGTGATACCTTTTACTCAAAAGTTCATTTGCACTTCCAATTCTATCTAAATGGTGCTTAAAGTACTTTGTGACTCTGTTGCCTATCCAGTGCTGTCTGACCTAGACACAATCTTTTCATAATATAAGTTTTGATCATTAAAAAAAAAATAATACTCCAAATCAAGTAAAATATCAGTATCTGGAAAAATCTTTGAAAAGACAAAAATATTAATAGGCTTAATGAGTTTTTTCATTTTAAGAAATTAATTTTTTTAATGTTTAACTTTTGTTAATTTATATTAGTGCTGCAATCAGGAAGCTTACAGTCTATACTGCATAAACTGAGGTCTGAGTGCTAATATTAACTCTAAGATCTGCAAATGCTAGATTAAATTCAGCAGAGACATGCAAAATTTAACAGGACCTTTCAGAAGCAAACCTGGAAGTGACTGCACACCAGAACTGCAATTCCTATGTTTGCTTTTGCTTTTTGAAGGAAGATTTTTGTCCTGACATGTACCAGGAGCAAGTTGCCACAGCATGTTCATTCTAGTGATTCTGTGCAAGTTCATCTCATATATCCATACCAAATTGACTTATCTGTGGTAGCATTTTGACCAGGCCCAAGCATGGTACAATGCAATAATACTGCATTTGCCCTGGTGCTTTATTTTTCAAATATAACTCAATAGAAAGATCAACAAAGGCCTTCTTAGTGTATGTTGCACCATTAAAAAATAATAATCATAATAAAATCCCTCCTCTTTAACAACAAATATCAATCTGTAAACCACAAAGACATTAGAATATGTCTTTGAATATCATCTAGTAAATAATATGTTTAACCAGCTACCTCAGCAATAATTTCCCTGCTATTTTAGATTTAACCATCTAGAAAAACTGAAAACCTTTGATTAAGTTTTTCCACAATATGCCTCTACTCTGTGATAAATGATTTACTGTGGATGATAAATGAATATAATCTTTCCTTATGTATAGCATTCATCAGGTATGAGAAAGCTTTTGAATAAACGGAAAGTGATTTCATACCATATTCAAAGCCTCATGCAGCTAGGGCACAGATGAAAACCACATTCAATTCTTGAAGAAAAACAAATGAAAATTAGACTTTTGCTTTACTTTGTCTGCCCAAGATTGTCATCTTTAAAAAAGCCCTTCAAAACTCTTCTTTAAAACATCTTTCAGGGCCTGGACTTAGGTAAGAAAAAAAGATGTCTGAAAATCAATACAGAAAGGACAGAAAGATAGAAGATTTATAGACATCACGGCATTCGGTAGGAACTAACTCATTTTCAAGTGGTCATTTGGTAAAAATGCCAATTATAAATATAAGTGAGGCAATTCTAAAGAGAGGTGCGAGCTCACTAGTAAGTAGCATAACAGGCTTGCTGGATGTGTTTCTTTTTCCAGTTTCCTCCCCATGCATATTACAAGCTCAACATTAACATCTTTTGGTTCCAGATACTTAGTGAAAGCAACAGCCCAGAATTTTGTCAGACTTTCAAATATGTTTTTAATTTTTTTTTCATTGAGTATTTCCCAATTCAAAAATAGAACCAAAAATACTCAGAAAAATGAAACTGTTTCAAGCCCAAGCTAGAAGCACCATGAACCCCTTCACTTATCATGAAAAACTTGTGCAAGATTTCCAGTCCAGCCCTGTAGATTCAAAAGCATTTTGCAAATTTTGGGAAAACTTTCTAAGTTGTTTTTTGTACAAATTTTAAAATATGCACAGGAACTCAGATGCTTCTCTAGTAATAATACCTGTATGGAAGAACGGTTGTCAGAGACTCCTCTCCTAAACAGTTCAAGGCCACATCAAGCCAATGCTTATCTACAGACAGTGTGTTGCTGCCAGACACTCAAAATCCCTCAGCAATTCAGTGAGGTATTTGTTTTGTACTGGGTTTTATACCTGGTTTGGAAAGAATAATTGAAGCCACTGTGGAGGTGCCAGTTAAAATATCCTTAACTATGAACAGATGGTCTGCACAAACGATGCCCTCTCACTTTATGGCAGGAAATAAACCTGCCTCTGCTACTGTATTTTATAAGATCAGCAGACATCACATTTTATAGATAGGAACAATTTGACATGCAATGTAATTGCCTAGCAAAGTTCAAATAGAGAAACATTTTCCAAAATAACTCTTCCTTAGCATATTAAGTATAATACTGAAGTCAGAAAATGAATGGTGTCAAAATCCAAGCAAGCCATTTTCTGGAGACATTTAAAGTTGCTAAGGGAAAAACTCCAAATCTTCAAATTTACCCCATTATACAGAAAGATTTAGTAACAAGTCTTGCATAGAGTAATTTTTTTACTGAAGAGACAACTATATCTATTGTAACGACATTACGGCATATGTATCACTATGTAGATTTAGCATAAAACTAGCCACTAAAGCTCTCCTGCTAATGGATTAACAGCTTATCAGTGAGCAGAAAGTCTTGGGGTCAATGGACTAAACCCAGCAAGATTAGCTCCTACAGAAGGCAGGAGGAAACTGCAGTTTTCGTTGCATTACAGCACCTACTGCAGCTGGCAATCCACCAGTTTAAAGCTCCAAAAAATGCAATGAAGACCCCAGCCCAAAGCTGTTCTGAATTTAACCTGCTCTCTCCTTACTTTGGTGGCAAAAGAAGAAGTCTGTAGGACAACCCTGCAGCAGGAACAGCACCACCCAAAAGAAGAGACCTGGTTACCTTATCACCCACATGAAATGCAGGTGGACTTCCACAGGAGCAATACAGCAAGACCCTTACTACACTAAATAAGCAGGAAAATTAACTGAAGCTGAAAGACATGTCTAACATTTAAAAAAAAAAAAAAATGTTCTATACAAAAAATGTTACTATAATGAGGAAAAAACTTCCCTCTTTGTTTCACTCTGAAATCTTGACCTGAAGACTTCTTAATTAGTTTCTTGCTTGTGACTTAAAAGAACCCACATCATTAAAAACTAGTAGTGATGTGAGTATTTTTGTCCACCAGTTATTAATGCATGTTTATTAAGTTTCACTAGCCAAGTATTTGTAAATTAGTAGGGTTTGGAGGAGTATGTTTCAGAGTACAGGATGTGCTGACAGTATCTGACCCATCAGTGACAAAAGGGAAACTTTTCTGATGTCAGTGTCAATTTATTAACTGTAAATAGCAACACAATTCTAAGTTATTAATTCAGTAATATGATATGCAGCAAGTAGGGGCAAATTTATGTTGTTCTACATCCATTTTAATACTTGCCCAACACACAAAGCAGCTCTCTGGCTGACACAATTCTCACTACCAGCTATGTGCTAACACACAGGAATCCAAACCATGTTATTTCATGGTTACTTGTGGGCAGTAGTATAACCAGGATATTTTCATTTGCTGGATTTTCTGCAGCTTCCGTAAGAGCAGCAGGAACAGAAACATTGTTAGAGACAAGGGAGCTCCCAAGAATTCTGTCAATATTTACTCTCAGGTTAAAACAACTAAGAGGATTAAGTCCTTCCTAGAAGTTCAGCTCTGCAAAATGCCTTACTATCTTATGTTAAGGTATATAAGTGCTTCAATTCAAGCAAGTAAATGGAAGCTACATGAAAAATAATTATGCATTGAAAAGAACAGCGTTCACAAAAAGACCTGCTACATTCAAGTTGACAATTTGCATTTCTTCTCAATACTGCTTTTTAAAAGTAGACAGTTGCATGAAAAGTCACCCATGCTCTGCCATCACCTGCCAAACACAACAAAAAAATAAAACTTCGAGAATCGGAGTATTGCAAAATAACGGTAACCCCAACAAATAGCATTACTCTGATATGCTTGCTGCCAGAAAATACTGGCCATACATACAAGTCTCTCGCTTGATTCCATTTTCAAAATAACGGAAGCTGAAGACCATAATCAGGAAAGCGATTATGTCCCATTTAAGATCATTTTGTAGATTAGAACTAGTCTCTAACAAGACGTCCCTATGAAATTTGAGGAATACATTTGCTTCTCTTGAATTCCTAACCATAAATCAACTGAACTCGGCGATGTGTTTCTGATAATTTTCTTCTGCATTCAGGTGAAAGAAAAATGGCACAGCTCATACTGCCTCTAGATAGTGCTACCAAATTCTTCTCATCACACACACAGAAAGAGCAGAACAGGTCATTCTGATCTTACACGTTCTTATTTCACATGAAATAAATAGCAGAGACTAGAGCTTCTATGAGGAAGAAGGCAGAGGCTGTCTGCTCTGCAGCTCTGCTCCAGCAGCCACGCCGCTTCCCTCCCGGGTGACCTTCCGTCAGTCACTTAATGGCATCCCACTCACCACCCTGCTGCAAGAGCAGCATAGTAGGATCAGCACAGCTTTCCCCTCTGCTGGAGCTTTGTGAGGAGAAATTATCAAAAAACTTGTGATAATGGTGGTAACGTAAGCATCAAAACTATACAGTAATAAAATAAATATATCTTTGTCATTTCCTGCAGAAAGCAGAAATCTTGCATTGTCAAGCTCACTCATTCATTCAGCATGTTTTTCTTCAGAGAAAAGACTGATACTTTTAAAAAAATTAAGCTATATTAAACTTGGATTAAACACTAGTTCTGTGGAAAATGAGGACATTCTCATTTCTTTTTAAAAAATTAACTTCAAAAATATGAATATGTCATGTAACAACAAAGCAAAGCTTGGCATCCCCCTACACTTTCATAGAGGATATGAGTTCCTTCCTAGAAATGGAATATAAGTGTTGCTCATAATTTGGAGCACAGAACAGTAAGAAGGGAGGAAAGCCTGGACTGAGTGACCTCTGAGGCCAGATGGTGAATGCAGACATTGCAGATATCAGCTAAACCATAGAGTACAGGTCTATCTTAGACGTGTGTAGCTTTACCAATTCAGATTCTTCCACCTTTGATTGGGTCTTAATGCTAGTACACCCGGAGAGATTCGCAAGAAAGATGCTCCAGATCTATTTGGAGCAAATCTGCAGAGAAACAAGCATCACTGTAAGAAGCCTGGTCCTTGCACACTCGCCTAGTTTTCCACCTGGGCAGACTGGGGTGGAAGCACTCAGCTAACTGGAGCAATTTTCAGGTGCTGCCTCTTGAGCAGAGCATCCCAACAGCATCACTGCAAACAGCACAGCCTGGGGCTCCTGCAGGTACAGTGGCCACCTGGATGGCCAAAAACCACTCTGAAACCAAGGCACTTCTGCATCTGACCCAGTCTTCAACATGTCAAAGAGATGGCACTAGCACCTTTATAAGTGACAACTTAGTTACATCTCACTGCCAGGACAACCACAGTTACAACCCACTTCAGCCTCATCCTTCTGCCTCTCTTGAGATCTTGTTCAATTCTGTAAACATCACGGAAATGGAAAGTTTTATTGTTTGTTATACTAGCTTATTCAAATATTGTTTATATCATGACTCAGTACAGCTAAACAGAGATTACTAGCTGCATTGTTTACTGAGTTTTTTGGTACAATTTGGCAGCCAGAAGTGTGTTCCAAGATGCAGCAATTAATTTATTAGTAGTGAGTTAGCTAATCTAAGGTTAGCTTGGCCATTTCTTCGCTTGCTTTGTTACAGACTGTTCTAAATAATGTATTGCCATCCTTGGTATTTTCACACCATTGCTATTTACTGGTATTTATCTCCTTATAACTGCACAACTAAATAACTATATATATAAAAATTGATTATTCAAAATCAGACCAGCCCTGCAGTGAAACATATTTATCCAACCTTTGAGCATGGAATATAAATATTTTAATATATCAACTATGACTACAGTCATCATTCTACAAACTCATCATTGTTATACGTTTACCTATGCCTTCAAGGTGGATTTTTTTCCCCAGTGGTAAGTATTTAGTAAGTTCTTTTAAACATCAGTACACAGATCAGAAAATATACATGACCAGGCTTGCTTTTTCTAATAATAACAAATAGCCTTTTCTTTCTTGGTTGCTTTTACTGCCTTTCAAATTTCTTAGAAATGAGATGCTCATTAATTTTAGTTATACCAATTAAGTGTGTTTCTAAACAGAAGAGAATCTCTCTGAAAAATATCCTTGTCGTGTTTTGCTTGTTGACCAAATATGTTGGCCCTTCCTGTTAGAAGTATCCACCCCTTTGCTCCCCTCCAACACTTAAATGATCTGCATGGTAAATTTAATTTGGATTCTGTCCTGTTAAGGATGATTTATAATATATTTTGCATACAAAACAATGCTTATATTTTGAAATATGGAGAAAGAATAAATCTTGGTTTAGGGCTATACTGTTCCATTTCTACAGAGAAAAGATAAGATTTGGTAACATAATAATGCCTTATTATACCCACTTGAAGTGCTAAAATCCCAGAGTTCTCCAGCCTCAGTATATTCCTACTGAGTGCTTAGTGGGGAGGAGAAATTCTCAAAACATATGACTATGATAATGTTTTAAAGAAACTGAAAACACAACCAGCTTAAAGCAAGTGCGGGAATCCATATACTTGCAGTTTAAAATACTCTTTTAATTCACCACATAGAAGTTCGAGTTCAAGATTTATAAGGAAAGAAACATCAATTATACTTAAACCTGGTGTCTCTTTCAATCTATTTTGTGCTAAACAATCAGCAAGCGTTCACATGCGATTTACAGTGAAATGGTTTTGATTTGATATAAAACTTAAAAAGGTCCCCTGATGCAGTAGTGTCACCAACTTAGAGCTAGCACAAGGATTAATCATTTGAAGTCTTAAAAATAACATTAAGGAAGATAAATACTGCTGTCCTTTCCTCTTATATGCTTAATGAACTTCTTGAAGACTGCGCTATTGATTTAAATTCATGTTTTTTAAATCCATGTTCTCATTAATTTGCTCTGTTTCTAGTGTTCTTCTGTAGTTAGAATAAAACAACATGAATGAAACCAGATATATTGGGGGCAAAAGCCAAGTTAAACCTGAGCTAGAAATCAGTATTTTAAAGCCTCAGGTTAACATAATCTAATGTGATGCATAAAATTAAGTACTTAGCTTTGTTCTTAGTCATTTTGCCATGTCAACTCCTGACTTTATAATCTAAATTACACAGAGTAATTACAAGCTAAATGCTCAAAAAACCCCAGAACAACAAACACTAAGCCCATCTTCTACATAAGAAACCGACATTATTCCATTGATTTTAGAATACATTTCATGTATTCCAAAGCATATGGGTGCTACACTTCACCAAAATGACATTAATAAGCATATCTGCATTAATTTTAAAAGTCAGACAGCTAAAGATATTTTTATGTATTCCAAATAGTTATTTTCAAGAGTCTCATCTTTTGATGGTAATCATAAACACAAGAAAATTGTTCATCTAGATCATCTACAAAAACATATTCTTGGTTTCAGAAATAAGGTTTTTTCCCCAGATATGAAATATAAAATGATGCCTTTTTTAAACAAACTCAATCTGGAAAGATTTATAACTTAATATAAAGTCTTCTATCTCTAGAGTCATATCACAGAAAATTAAATCCATCAATCCTGAAAAATGTTTTTCTTTTTTACTTCAAATTCTACCTGAGTCAGGAAAAAGTTACAAGTAATTAGCAGAGTTTTGCATATCTATCACTGCTAATAACCTGAGTCCCAGAGTGCTACAGAAGGGAATCAATGAAATGAATAAACAACAGAGAAGTAACAGGAAAGAACTGCTTCCTTCAGCACCTTCCTGGAGTTTGCTTTTGGAAGACCGAGGCATTTCTCCCTCCTCAACCTCCAGCCTTCTCTAGGTACCTTTCACCAGTTCTTACACTTGGGGAAAAAAGAATCTCCGGTAGCAAGTCTGGACCTCTCCCCACTGCTTTATTTCTTGCAAACTGGATTCATTCTTATCCTGCTCTACTCTACAGGTTTAACGACCTGCTGGAAAATCCTCTTGAGTGTCCTTATCACCTACATAGCCTAGATTCATCCAGAATTTGAACTCTCAAAGATGTTCTCTTGGAAGAATACCACAGATGAAATTTCATCAATATGTCATCAAAGCAGCTGTATGGTGATTAAAGTATTGGCAAATCTGGCAAGAGGAGA
Source organism: Pampusana beccarii (assembly GCA_013399365.1). Classification (NCBI taxonomy): domain Eukaryota; kingdom Metazoa; phylum Chordata; class Aves; order Columbiformes; family Columbidae; genus Pampusana; species Pampusana beccarii. The sequence continues at coordinate 328,473 of VWYH01000376.1, forward strand.
GGCTGAATGAACTGGGCTCAAGTGGGATGTTATTGATGTGCAGAAATGTCAGGTAGGGGGACTGCAGAAGACTGAGCCAGACTCTTCTCAGTGACACGCAGTGAAAAGACAAGAGACAACGGGAATGCATTAAAATACAGGAGACTTCACTTAAACATTAAAAATCCTCCATTTTACTGTGACAGTGGCAAAGCACTGGAGCAGGTTGCCCAGAGTATCCATGCTTTGAGGTATTCAAAAATCAAGCGGACAGTCCTGAACAACCTGCTGTAGCTGACCCTGCTTGAGAGGGGGTTGGACTAGATGATGTCCAGAGATGGCCTCCTACCTTAACAATCCTGTAAGATAATTTCTCTGAGAATTACAAGAATTTCCACAATAAAATAAAAAACAACACCCCCCCCTCTCCCAGCAATCAAACACAACAAAAACACCCCACCACCGGAATAAATGCAATCCTTTCTAGAGAAGAAGAATTTACGTGATGCCCAACATGTTTCCTAAATCCCACTATAATTGCCAACAATCACTTGGCATCATGAGAGATAGATGAGAGGAAAACACATTTCCATATCTGAAAACAACATTCCCTGCTTTCTAAATGAAGTGCTCATATGAGTCATGGAAATCAATCACACAGGATCCTTTACTTACTAAAGAAAGATCTAGGATCTATATATAGACATTGTTTTCTCCTCTCCATGCTCCAAAGCTTGAGTCTGGTTTCATCAGCTTTGCTTTAAAAGTAACTCACCTCACTTACAGTTATAACACAAAGAATAAATAGCATAAATGAAATGCCATGTGTGAGCTGATTATATTAGTTTCATTTTCCCCCCCCCTTTTTTATAAAAACGTTTGAAGACTTTTGACCTTTTTATCCTATTTTGATTGATACAGTAAATTGCACCCTCGGGAGACAAAAAAGAGGGAGGAAGCAAGAGCTAAATCAGAGACAGAAGCAAAGTAAAAGATTGAATACAGCTTGGAGAAAGCACTTTACAGCAAAGCAGATGGTTGTAAAAAACAAGACATTATTCTGAAGTCTAGCTGACATGATCTGTACTAATTCACTATTGGAAAGCAACTACCAAAAATATCAGTACAATACAAGCATTTGTAAAACACTGCACCTATTTTTCAACCACCTCTGTCAGATGCTTGGTGAATTTTTTCCTCAAGAGAAATTTATTTTCAACAATTGCCTATAATTTCTTTCTGTATGTCCCCACTATCCAGTATATGGAGCTGTTGATTTCAGAAAAAAAGAGAGCCTTTAATGATTCATAAAAGTGAAGCATCACTAGTTGGATTACAATGAGAGTAAAGCAAAACCAGGTCTGAAGTTCACTGTATATAACTGAGCTTATCCAAGCCTTATATATATGATTCTCAGAGGAAGTGGAAATTGAAATAAGAATTAGTCATAGGACTTCAATTTCAAAGTAGAGCCTCAATTTTTTCTCCCTACCACTGTCAGACCAGTATCCAATGTTATCTTGATGATACACAGAGAATCAAATTTATCACATAGCCTTTCTACTGCTCCTGTGTTTGCCGTAGGAAAGGATACCTATGCACTGTTCATTGCACTTTCATTCACAGGTTTTCATAAGGAGAGGGTACATGTATAGAGGTGGCCAGTATCTGATAACATCCTGGTTTTAGCTGGTATCATACCATACTGCTCACCTAGCCACAGCTGAACTAAAAGGCAATTTGAATAATTACTGCTTTTTTTTTTCTCTACTAAATTGAAGCTTGCCTAGCAGTCAAACACGAACATAACGCAAGTCTCCTCATACGCATTAAGCATGGAATCTATTTTTCATGCCCCTACCACACTTCAAAAAATTTAAAACCCGTGCTGACTTCCAGCCACCACAACTGATACTACTCAACAATTCAGCACAGCCTCAGCTATCTTCAGGAGGACAAACATCAGTACTCTCTAAAATCTTTCTGCACTCTAATTCCTTGATCAGTTTAGCACTTACTCTTCTCTCCTCAACCACCACAGATGTTTGAGTAAACCCTACATGACCCTACCTTTGCCTAATTCAATTTTAGAAGGACAACATTGCCCCTAAAGCTTTCTGTTCTACTTACTCACATAGCCACAAAAGTTGCCATCTGGTGGTGGGATTTCAGTTAATTAAATCAATGTTTCAAGATTTCTGGCCATCTGGTGAGACAATAAAGCTTCTTTGCTATGGCAGAGAGGAAATATGCCCAGCTGAGCTCCATGTACTTACCGGTATGATGCCTCTAGAGTGAAACCAGTTCTTTACACTCAGCTTTATGGACAAGCAGCCGGGCAGGACCTTCCCATAAGGAAGAAGCCCAGGCTACAGCTCCTCCAGCAGAATTCGTGCTATGGCCACTTTGACTTTTTGGCACACCAAGACAATTGTATTTCACTTAGAAAGCCTGCAGCTCAAATGGACAAGCCACTCTAAGTGGAATGAATTCTAAAAATTAAAGCATAGTGTGGACTGTGGGCTCGCACCTCTCACGGGAACATCAAGCTTTTGAAATCCAATAAAAATGCAGAGATGCAGATGGAATCACCAGAGCTATAATCTCATTTTAATACCTTCTCCTACAGTCTATACACCATGTTATGAGGCTAAGCAGTCACACCACTCAGAACTCTCTGGTTAATTATATTAGATTTCTTTATGTGCTGCAGGGTGGATCAGGCTCCCTTCCTACTTGGTGTGAGTCAGAGCCCTCTCCATAAGCAAAATGACAAGTTTAAGCAAGCAAACTACAATGACAGAGAGAATAAAAAGCTCACAATTGTTTTTTCTTCTCTTCTTATGATAGCACTATACTAGTTGCTTTGTATTTTATCAGGTTTGTTTGCCTGCTTATTCACCTACTTCAGCTCTCAGTAAACACAGGTTTCACAACTATAAATAAAACATATATGAAACATGTTTCTGTCTACAGTTTCACCTCCCTCTGCATTTGTCTGATCTTCTGCATTTTATTCACCTGTGTTCTGTAAACATAGATCCTGTGGCACCTCAATTCACTTGTGGATGCTCTAGCAGAGGACTGCTGTCATTTCTAACTATTTCAAAAATCTGAACAGATGTTAGATTGCACAACATAACAAACTTCAGATGTGGAACATGAGATGATTTTTTCCAAGACATTCATAAAATTCCACTAGGTTTTAAAAATCCTATAATTGTTCCAAGGCTGAAAATTGAACTTTTACAATGGTGTGAATATTCTATAGCCTACATAAATTTTTTGTTATCCCTAAAATACTCTTCTTTAGTGACGCAGTCTATAGAAATTACATAAATGTCTTTTTCAAATATAGAATATCAACGAAGGTCTCAAAATGATGGTTTCAAAACCATTTATTGAAAACACCAAAAGCCCCCTTTGTAGGTAGCTGAATAATTAGTCTTTACTTTCAGAGCTCAAATATCTGAGATCTAACAGTCCATGGAACTGGCTGTTGACCCCTGAGCTTATTTTCTTGCTCCAAAGAACTTAACCGTGTTTAACTTCAAGTGTGAAGTTTCAACAGGAGCACTCACACACCCAAAGTTTAACTGATTTTTGGAAAGGCTGGATGAGTAACTTCCCTTATATCACAAAATATTTCCCAACTGGACAAAACAAGGCTTCCCTAAAAAAGAAACAAACAAACCAACAAACAACAACAAAACCCCCACAAAACCTCAAATTCTCAGTATTTGATGAAAACATGTCCAGCATCCATTCATCCTGAGAAGTGCATCATACACATTTATACAGACAGGGGGGTTCCCACTGCTTCAGAGACACTGCACAGACCAGTCCTAATAATGAAACCTCACTACAGGTCAAGTCACACAGCTAGGATTTAGACTTAATCTAGGATTTAAGTGGACTATAATGTCAGTCCTTAATCTAAGATTTAAGTGCATCGTAGTTCATAGCTATTTCCTTACATATTTCTGAATTTTCTTTTTGAATAATAACAGGAAATAACCTATTATTCCAGTACTTACTATACTTTTATTTTTATATTCAATTTACCTTGCACAAGTAAAACAGAGAATCATAATCTTTGTAGTCTAATGTCAGCCACTTTCTAGTGCTTAGTCAGCAATATGTATTTTTAATAGAAAAAAACCCATGGTTTTGCTTGTTTTAACTGAAATACTAGATGCATTGATTAAGAATGGACCAAGGAAACTCCACTAGGCTTGAAACATACAAAATTACATTATTGCAAAGGATTTTAAGTCTTGTGAACTAACTCAGTGAAGATGGTGTCAGTCAGTGTACATGTGTAAAACAGGTCAAAAGAGTACACAATTTTTTGGGCTGCAAGAGAATTTCGCAGGGCACTTTTAATACAGATTATATGCTCAGAGATTATTAAAAAAAAGATTCATAGAAATGCGGCATTTTTTTTCCAAAACCTATTTATAAAACCTGTTCTTTTGAGAACGCTTACAACATCGCTTTTTGCACATTTGCAACAGACAGAATGATTTACCGTCATGTTACATTAAATGAAAATGTCACACGTTGTAAGCCTCACGCCACTCTGGATTCTAGGATATTAGAGTTCCAAGAATTAGTATGGATAGATTTTCTTCACAAAGGCTTATGTCTAGAAACAAGCTACAGTCAGTCACTCATACACACAAAGAATGAGAGGAAGAATATTAAAATATTAATACACGGAGTAAGGATGGAAGGCACAATCAGACCTTGCGGTGTGATTTTCAGCTGCAATCAACCAAGAGTTGCACAGCTGCCTGACTTGTAAAGCAGTAATTCTTTAAAAAAAAAAAAAAAAAGAAAAAAAAATAATCTGAAGGTGTCTGAAGCATGCTCAAGAGAGAACCATCTGGACCAGCACCAGGTGATCATGCTACAAATACACCTGGATACCAAAAGTAGCCACCCAAACATTTCAAGTAATTCAAGCACGTATTTATACTGTCTTTTTTTTTTTAATATATATTCAAATCTTAAATGATAAAAAAAAAAGTCTCAGACAGCTAGATCCCCTCTTTCATTTACAGCACTGAAATATTTTCTGTTCCTTACTCCATTTGAAACGCAATATGGATTCATAGAAATCTCTATTTAGCCCGAAGATGAAGTTACCTAAACAGAAAAGAATCATGGGATAGTGGGAGACTGTCCTCTTCCAGGTAACTTTACCATTACTTATTCCCAGATTTTTTTTTTCTCATTCTGATTTAAATAAATTCTGTATTCTGCTAGGAGTCAAACTCAGTGCAGCAACTGCCTTGTTTGTTAATGCTCAGAACATCACCATCATCTTCAGCAGAATCAGGTTCTCTCCTCTCCATCTCAGCACTAACCGGGAACCACGATGACAAATACTGCACAGAGGGGTTCTCCATTGCCACTCTAAAATTCTCATTTTTATATAAAGAAAAGAGACTTCGTCATTTACTCTCTTTTTACAAGGTCCTGTTTTAGGAATTATATTAATATTTTAAAATATTTTCTCAGAGAAAACCGTCTATAATGAATCCTTTTATATGCTTTACAGTTCTCTTACAAAGTTTTTAAATCAAGTCTCAAACTCAGAATTTCCAACTAGATATCGGGGTGGGGAACAACCTTTCAATTTTTTGCCAGGCAAATTATGAATTTAACTACATTCTTGACATAAAAGAACTGTAAAGAGTCATAAAATAAGACAAAAGCAGGCTGACTTTATGGATTCTTGAAAGCCTGAAGCCATCTATCTAGATAGCAGAAGAGAAAGAAAAGAACTGCTGCACCGGACATAACAGGCAAATGCTGCTGGCAGCAAGTACTGATGTGGTCACAAAAGCCATCATCTTATTTTCTTATTTTCTTTTTCTTTTTTTTTTGGCCATTTTCCTGATTTAGCTACTTGAACATCACTTTTATCCATTTCAGTGCTTTCCTTCAGCTTTTGGGTTTTGTTTCCTTTTAAGTTCTGCGACAATGTAACAGCTCCAATAATTATATCATATGTATGCACTGATAGCCAGTGGGATAGCAAGCCCATTATCTCAATGTAATTTCCAGACGGATACACAGGTCTCAGAAAGAAATCATGTACCTAACTTGAACTCCATTCACTTAAGAAAACACCTGGTGGATAGGCCCTAGATTCTACCATCTAAGAGACAGAAAATAAAATGTTGTATTCATACTTGTCTCTGGGCATTTTTAAATTAGCATTTGATTGCTATTAAAAAAAAATACTTGTGCTGTGTGAAAAAGAAAGTAAAAGTATCAGGTTTGGGCAAAATTTAATTTCTCGATATATCACTGTGCCATATCCTTCCTGACTAGAGGTAAAGTCAAATGGAAACTGAACGCAACTCTAACTGGCGACAATGGAAGACTGACACACAGTGATCAGATGAGAACTCTCATTTGGGGAGTAACTGCACCAAATATAACTGCACCAAATATAGATGGGCAAAATAGTTAATATTAATTGGCATTTTTCCTATGGCAAAACCAGCACCTTTTTTCACCAACAGTTCTATGTGAAATTTACAATGATCTGTCATATATATTCATGTGTCCTCACATATATATACAAACACATATACACTACATGTTGAAAATACATTTTTAAAAATATATCTCATGAAGACTGGAAAAGGAAAAAATCTCTTGTGCAAAGGGCTAACATGTCTCTGGCTTACATGCTGTCAAAGTAGCTGTAAATTACTTAAAGACCTCCTATTTTACAGCAAGTGGATAGGCTTACATATACAACAACCAGAAAAAAAAAAAAAAAACCACAAGAAGGAACTGAGAAATCTTACACTATAATTTTCCTTAATCAAATATAAAAAGACTGCATCCTGTACTCTATTTCTTCGAACTGACGAAAACACTTCATAGGGAAAAAGCACTCAGAATTTACTCTGCAAAACAAAATTCTCAACAGCCTTCCCTCGCTCAAGTTTCTTAAAGGAACTATAGGATCAAACAACCAAACACCTTGATAGAACTGTGCTTAGTTGATTTGTCTAAGGTTGGAGGTAGAGAGCTAATCATAGTTTACTTATGAGGAAATAAAATTATTACATTTGGTAGAAGAAGTGTTCAATTGAATGATGCTCATAGGCCTCTGACAGAAAGCAGATGATTTCAAGATAATTATTTAATCCCAAAGAAATAGGTGAATAACTACTTTCTCCACTGACAACAGAAATTTTAGAAGATCCAAATTATACTCAATTTAAATCTGAAACAGGTATTTGGCAATGATACAATAATATAAATATTTGATAGTTTTCCCATGGCTGCTTTTATCAATTTTTATTGATTATCACTTTAAAAGACCAATAAAACACATTGCCGATTTGATGGCGGCTGTTAAACTTTCGTAGTTTGATCATGAAACACTAGCTAAAGCGTTGCTTCCATATGTAGTCCATTCAGGGATATAATGCATCCTAATTGCAAATATGACTATTTCGGTTATGAGCAATGAGGTTTTTCACAGCTCTCAGACTGAATGTTAGCCCTAACTTGAGGAGCCCAAACTTTCTTCATTCTGCACATTTTCATACCCAATGCTGTAGATACAAAATGGATCTGTATTCCTAACTATTACAGCATTATTAGCCAGTAGCAAGTTGGTGAGTGTTGTTTCTTGGGAATGCCTCCCATCTAAGAGAATACACAAACGAAAAAAAAAAAGAAAAAAAAAGTGGATACTAAAGCAAGTTTGAAAAGCAACATGGGGCTTTTTTCAGATATATCCCTATCCTAGAATAGTCACCTTTTATCAGTATACAACAATAATGAAGTTTTCTACTTTAAATCTTAATTTATTAGAGATACCGCTGCATCTTCACGCCATCAAAATTTATCCACTGCATGCTTATGCAGAGGTATTTCATACAACATAAAAGGATCAATGAACCTCAGAGTGGGAAGGCCTAGAAAAATCTTATTTCCCTTAGCTTCTGATTACCACTTAGCACACAAACGGTAATGAGGATAACAGAATTGCCAATGCCTGACAAGTGATCTGTGTGGAATTACTTTACACCCTTTCTCCAGCTGTGAACTGTAGGAGTATATTTTTCTAAACACCCCATCACAATCAGCATTAAGAGGACAGAATGGGTGAACTGAAAAACATTTCTCATGGTCAGAAGGTGTTGTAATTATGCAAACAATAGATCTTATAGTCAGAGCAACAATATCCTGAAATGGGACTGAATACCTCATTTTAGTGTCCGTGCACTTGATCAGAAGAACAAAAATGTTCTCAGATGAAATCAGTATTCAGATTTCTTTGTATTCAAATGTTATTAATATAGACTCAGAAGCTACATTTTTTTTGACAGAAGATCCTGCATCCTGGCAGGATAATATCTTTCAGTATTACAGATCTGTTTAATAAAGGTTACTGTATATCTGGATTTCTGCAAAGTATTTTATGTAATAACACCTGACATACTGATTAAAAATTTCATTATGTGTAAGTAACTACGCGTATGTTAGATTAATTAAGAGCTGCCTCTCAAACTTTGGCAGGTAAAATTACTCGGGTCTTCAGCCTTCATTGGTGGACTGCTTCATATTTGTTGAGATTGTTGTGGAAAAAAAAGGGGTTACTGAGGTACTTTAAAAAGAAATACAAATAATATTCAAAAGTTTCATGATGAAAGGTGAGCATGGCAGAATTAAGTAGGTGTCTCAGAGGAAACTGGAACTAGGCTAATAAGAAATTATAATAAAATCCAATTCTAATTGAATAATAATATTATAATAAATTTCAATTCTGAATAAAATTCAATTCTTATCAATAAATCATGTTGTAGCTCTGAAGGAGAAAATAATATTGCTTTCTACATTCAAACTATTACACTAGAATAAGAAAGAAAACACTTATATAAAATCATGTAGAATATAATGGCAAAACTACAAGTGGAATCAGTCTCTTCTTTCCAGTAAGTTTCTCTAAATTCTGTATTGCACAAATTCTTCATAAAACTGGTACCTGGTTTACAAGACAGAATAATGATTTTATGCTATATAGAAATGCTGAAAATAGTCTATTTTTCTAGAAAATAAAACAAATCTCATTGCAGTTTAGCTACTATTGTTTACAGTTAGTTAGGAGATATCTACTTGATGCGTCTTACGCCAGTTCTAGATTACTCTTGCAATTTGTTTCCATTCAGAAACAACTGCTGCCAGGAATTTCCAACTCATGTTAGAGAGGAAGTTTCAAATCTCTCTCACATATCTATTTCACAAAATGCAAATTGGAATAATTACATTAGGTGACCTTATACCCAAATGAGAAAAATCATATGCATGGTATGCATGATACTCTTCACTATATAGGTGATTTTAAAAAGGATAAATGCTCAAGAGCCAGCAGGGTTTTTTAATTTTTGCAGTTGGTGGATGTAAACCGTATTTTAGCCAAATATTTGGTTGTAGTTGCAAGCAGGCTTAAACTCTCATCAATTTACTGTCTAAGTCTGCTTAAAGTTTGGTTTGATCTTTTAGTGAAAAGCGCTTTCTAATGTAGCTTTTAAAATGCAGGATTTTTTTAAACACGAAAGTCGTGGTTCAAAGATCTCTGCACATAGTAATCTTAAGAACTGGAACATTAAATTAATTTGATAGTGTTAAAATGAAACAGGCAGTGTTTATCTTCTCCTGTAACACAGATTAAACTTCCCATGAATTCCACACCCCAAAACACTGCGTAAGTTAGACATATTTCACCTACTGTCATTTCAAATAGAGAATGGACTTACTAGTTCAGGGTAAGTATTGTAAGAACACGTAACTGATATAAAATGCTGCCTTAAAGATGATTTTATCTAATTTACTCTCTAGAAAGAAATACCAACATTATTTATATAATTTTGGAAATGATTCTTCGGGTGCTGAGAGTGCTATCACTAATGAACTTAGGGAAGCCTTATGACAGAGTGATAGGATTCTTTGAAACTGGGAGAACAGAGCTTGTTTGGCTTCAGTATTTTCTTGATTCTCTCTGTACAATTTGATGGCCACACTCAATTCACCTATTTGTTTTTTATTTTCAAACACTATGTAAGACAGAACTGTTTAGATCTCTTTTTACAACTGAAATAGGAAAAAAAGGGTTTTAATGCAACAAAATGCCTATGCATAAGTTAAACTTCAAACAATTAAACAGTTACTTCGGGTAACACTAATCTAAATTTTTCAGTATACTAAATCTAACAGATCCACGTCTTTACAGTCTGTCAAAAAAAGTGAAGAAGTATACTCTTGGAAGAGCACTGGATGCAGTGGCACACAATTGGCTGTTACTGCAAATCAGAATTATTACTTCATTCTGTAATTGCAGAAATTGTTGACAAATAATCAGCTTTTTAAAATACCACACTTTGAGGACATTACAGAAAATAAGCACAAAAGGGATAAAATTAGAGTTTTAGTTGTCAATGCACTTAAACTAGCATTTTACAGAGACTGTCACCAGCTACCTCTAGAACAGCTGATTCCATCAAGAAGTAAATCTTACTCTGAAAGAAAGTCAAATAAAATATAGAAAAATTCCAAGATTATGAGTCAAAGAATCAAAAAAGCCTAATGGGTTAATAAGAAAAGCCACTGAGAAGCATTGATCACTACTGATCTCTCATATCAATGAAAGCTGAAAACATACTTAAATACTGTGAAACAGTCCCATGTCTTCAAAATAAACTGCTTTCCTACGTGAATATGAACTCGAAGAGAAGGCAAATGTAAGATGATTTACTTAAAGATGCCCTAAGCACATTGATATTTTCTGTACGTTTTTGGTAAATTCAGTTCTTTTGAAATACAGAAGGAAAAGGTTAACACTCACATGTCAACTTTCTGACAGATTAAATCAGCTTTTGCATCAAAAGACAAAAAGAATGGTTCTGTGATGTTTTACAATCCAGGGAAGGAAAAGCTGGAATAATCAGCTTCAGTGAGAGTAGTGGAAGTCAGAGAAGGAAGGGTGCATTTGGAATAAGTGCACATGAGGAGGTACAAATGTTGGCAGAGAACAGGGACTGGAAACAACGGTAATGTGTTAATAGAAGGGAGAAAAATTGTGTTTGAATTTCTGTGTCAAGGAAATAAAATGAGGCAGTGGAAAACACATAAGAAGGAGAAATGAAACTACAAGGAAATAAAATCTGAATTTAAAAACAAAACAAACCAAAAAACAAATAGGAATCCATTGCAACACACACAGGCAGTAACCAACGAGAAGCCAATTTTCCAATATTTTGAACTGCAGGCAGATAGAATCCTTTCTTTTAGCTAAGAAGTACTGAGGACCAAGTTCACTGAAATAGAAAAGAATCATGGAGTTACCTACATTAGTTCCACAACTGTGAACTCTGAACACTAAGGCAATACAACCTAAGCAAAACAATCTTTCATGAAATAGCCTATTTTGCGTTCAGAAATACCTATATTTAGAAATCAATACAAGCACAAGTTTTCTGAATGCAGATGTGTCCCACAGGTTACCTAACTCCACCAGAACACAAACTGCTTGTGTGCTCAATGTTGCCGCATCAAGTGACTCCACGGACTCATGTGTCCTATGCCCTTCACTGTTCTCATGCAAAACTAATCAAGCTTCGAAAGGGCAGGAAATCAGATTTCAAAATGCAGAGTTTAACACCAGCTATTGTAGGAAAACATTTTCCTTTCTACCCATTCTACATAACAGTGTTCAAAATTTTTCTACAAAAATAAGAACAGCTTGGCTTCTACAGAGCCCTTGCTTTTGCTTGCTTAACTTTGCTGCAGAGGAATTTCTGAGCCCTTTAATCCCAACAGACACAAAAAGATGGACGTGTAAGAGAATACTCTTGTGCCTAGGTTTAAATCCTTTCCTTACTGATGCTCAGTAAAATGAAAAAGTGACATATACTGGTTTAGATATTCTAGTTGCTATTGCACAGCCATGAGTATATTGGATTAAACATGGATTGTAAGGATATAGCAAAACAAGATACATCCCATATAAATAGATCCATCTTGTTTTTCTCATGAAAGCTTAAGAAAGTACTTACATAAGATTCTGAAAAATTAATTGTTTCACAAATCTTTCTTATTTACAATCTCATAATCTGAGCATGTACTACCTTATGGAGCAATATCGCCAATTCTGGTAGGTGCCTTTCTTATATTTTTAGGTCAATCTGAAATAAAGCTGTAGTTCAAAAACTGTACTTGTGCCACATCACAATTCTTGGGTTTTTCTTTCTAAGGTGGTACAGAAAGGCACAATTTTTCATGCTATCATTTATTGTCCAAATACGTCTAGTATCTTATTATTTTTACACTCCTCTTCATTATTTAGAATTTTTGAAAAATATAATTTTTTTACAAAATAGCTGTTAAAACATTTCAATATAACTTTTTGGCATTTTAAAGTTACCTACATGAAAATAATAAACATATATTAAGAGCCTTGAAAAACTGCCATAAAAAAGACTATGAGATGAGTCTCTTAGTAACAACGCTCCAGGGTTCCAAACCTAAACCTCCTTTGGCATGAAAACAAAACCTGGTAGAGGTCAAAGCAAACCTGACTATAAGCAAGAGTGAAAATGAGACACAGGAATTCAGTCCAAACACAGAGTGGTAGCACAGCTGTAAGTCAGCGCAAGCTTAGGAATCCCAAGACAAATTTGCTGTAATTATAAATGCTTCTATAATAACACCAAGATCCATTTTCTGTTCAACACTAATTACAGTATTTCAACCACTGTTTTTTTTTTTTTTTCATTTTATGTTCCCAAGAAAAGCTCGGCACTGTTCTGGTATCATGAGGAGCCCAGACTTCCACCTCGCACTGGTGGCATCAGGCTGACAGACACAGGTGATGCGTGGGGAACTGACACACAACATCTGCCTGGTGTCACCCACAACTGCTCTTACTAGCCAGTTGCAGCTTGTCCCTTTGCTAAAGAAAGAAACACAAAGTACTTGGCCAAATAATCAGTTTTTTAGATCATTTCAGATGGCAGGGGTGAATGGCAAGAGTACAACAGTATGAATTCAACTTGGGTATGCTCAGTGCAGCACCGTAACTCCACGCTCTGCTCTGGGGAACAGGCTGATGAGGGGACTGGTTCTTCAGGCATTGAAGCTCTGCTATGGCAAATCTGCTCCTTGGAGGAACTTCAGTAGAAAAATCAATCTAAGAGCATGTTTACAGCTGCTCAGAAGCTCCTCTAAATCCTACTAATTTTGTTGACATGCCTGAGAAAAACTACTGTACTACTTAAGTCAGGAATGTGATTTTTTAACTTTTTTTTTCTTTTTTTACTTTTTTTTTTTTTAACAGGACATCATACAAGCAATGTTAGAAATCAACCAATATAAGAGACAGTACATGATTACATGACACAAAAAGCAAATATGCTTTGGTTTTCCAAGTCATGATTTCCTGTTTTACCACATTTTTCTACATTGACTAAAAAACTCAGCTCTAAGTTTTAATTCTGTTATTTGCATCAGCTGTCATCATTATTGATTTTATTAACTTTCTACTGCATTTCTGCAGACAAAAATCAAGGCTCAGTCATAGCCACGCTGGTAAGTTGCTGCCTCAGTTCAGCGAGGTTATCATATTTGGTTGACATAATGCAGATTAATTTTTTGGAAGAGGAATATTTTATCTTGTTCTTTTAAGTACATTCAATTCTGTAAATCCCATCAGGACAAAAGAAGAAAACCTTTTTAACTGAAGATGTAGCCACATTGACTAGAATAATATCAAATTTTAATACAGGTTCCAAACCTGCCATCACTCTAACAGGAAGAAGTGAGCTAGGCGAAAGCGCCATTGATCAAATCCAACTGTACTCAGAGGAACACTTTGTGAAATATTCATCACTTAAGCTCAAGTCACTGAGAAAAGGAGTTGCTCCACAGAATAAGTCTGCTGCTAACTTTATCCAAAGGCAAATATAACCCAGAGGGAATAATCTGTTAACGAATAAAAAAGCATGTATCAACGATATACGTCATATATAAACACCACCAGAATCACATACCTGAACCTTCTCCGACCCAATGGATAAAAAAGTTTAAGTAACCACAGGATGCTCACATAAACTATGGTTGAGCACAACATGGGACATAACCTGTTTGCAGAGATCTGAGGTGGTCCGTTTCTCCTGATAGAAGTCTCTTTTCATCAGCTCATGCCAGTTACTACACTTCTTTCAAATCTGTTTTGACTAGTTCCACCTTGCACTTGGCCAGTGAGCAGCTCTAAGAAGATGCACCATCACATCACTGCAAATTATTACTCCTGGTACCCAGTCAATATCCTCTCTCAAACCTCTCTCTGCCAGAGACATCTCATCCTGTGCCTATGTTTACAATTTAACTGACTTACCTTGAACCTAAGTATCATTTTTCACAGAGCAGATATGTTAGTGACTGGAAACAACTGACAAAAAAATAAATGAAAGTACCTGTGGACTAGTGAAAGACCAATGGAAAGCCTTGGGTGTTTTGCTTTAATAATGTTCAAATGAACATAATGACTTTGGAAGGAACTGAAATGGGCAGCCCCCACACCATTTATCCCTCTTTCCATCACAGATACTTCCAAACTGTATTTTAAAGATTTAAGTTTCATACTACTGCTGTTGAGTGACTGTAGTTTGGGGGAAGAAAAAAAAAAAAGTCATGTGAACTTCAGCAAGCACCTTAGATTAATGCTAAAAAGGTTTATGCTACATTTTTTCCCTATTCTTTTTGTTTTTACAATCCAAAGGTTCTATCTTCCTATATTAGTGAAATAAAGAAAAAAAAAAAGTTGAGCAGGAGATGGTCTGTTTTTACAGAGCAGATGAAGTATAGGGTTTTCGTAGCCATTGGTTGTTGAGGATAGGGGTAGGCATGTTTTAATCATTCATGTAACAGCTGTGCATAATAAGGAGAAATTATCACTACTTCTGCAGTTTATGTTGTTTTGGTGATTGGATACAATTTATTTGGGGCAAAATCTGTGGTTACACCAGCTTATTGCCCAGGAAGGTTGATTTCAGCAGATGACTACTGACACGCAGTCCCATAACCCTAAAGAGAACACAGCCCATGGCTGTGTGTGAAAGTCTTCATCCCTGTTCAAACACACCTGCTCACAATAATGCTGCTCTAACAGGATCTCAGAAGAGTCCAGATGAGACTTGTTTCCCTAAAACACGGCACTACAACATTCTAGAATTACACTTCTACCTAGAGTTTATTTCTTCTGCTTCTGCCATGACAATTAACAGCTATTTTGAGAGCAGTAAACTGCAGCTTACTGTAGCAAAAGCAATGCCTGCACCATGAGGTTAGTGAGAAATCCAGTGCGTACTGCAGCTGGACCTGCTCTGCCTCTGCCGTGGTGCTGCTCTTGCAGACAGAGCACTGGGACTATGTGTTATTTCCAGAAGGCATTCCTAGAAGTGATACCAGTTGCATGTGCTCTCATCATTGTATATACTAGACNCTAGGAAGATAGAACTCATCATTGAAGATAGAACTCTCATCATTGTATATACTAGACTTTCTCTATTTTTCTTCAACGTTTACTTTGTTTCATATTTGAAGACCTTACATATCCGAACAGATCTGATAAGAAAACCTTACTTCTCAGAAAATGAGATGTGGGTTACTTTCTTTTCAATTTGGGACAAAGAAATGCAGCTTCAACGACTTTGGCAAAATCTTATTGGTGAAAAGCTAATTTATAATTGAAACATAAAGGAGGTCTGAGTTAAATACGGGGCTAAAAATGTTAATTCCACCTTACTGAAATACAGATAGGCATATGGGTCAGATTTAATGACTTGACTAAGCCAGCTGTAAATGACCACTAAAGAATGGTCTTTAAGAAACTGGGACATTTAATCTCAAGCCCTAAGGATTAAAAGTATGGCCTGAAGCTCACGTCCTAGATTTGCTTTGACTGAATCATATTCTAACTGAGAATTTTTAGAGGGAGTCAGAAACATATCTTCATCTTCACACGACAGTGTTTGTCAGAGAGGCAAAGACAAACCTTGAATGCTGAAGTTCATTTCTATTACAAATTCTTGCATGCAAAGTTTTATTCTTTGCTAATTATTGCCTCAACTATGATGACAATGAATTCATTAGTAATGTAAAAAAAAAATATATATATATATAAGAAAATCAGTAATACCATATTATGATTATCAGCACTTAACAGATCAGTAAACAGCGAAAATTGTTGCTAAAGTGGGGTACTGAAATGAAAAGTAAACGAATATAGAAACTTTCTCACTGCAGGACAAGACAAAATCTACTGCATTTGGGTGATCATCATTCTTCGAAATCCTGACATTAACAGCCATACAAATGGTACACTGATTTAAGGTCCCTTTACTACTTTTTTTCCTACATTATTTCCCTTAAATTGATAAATTGAACTTAGAAAATTCTACAGCAACATCCGTTAAGGATGTCAAAGAGTTTTATAAAGTGATTTCATCAGTTAATCAGAGCACCACAGTGAGGTATTTTATGCAAGGACACAGCAAAATACAAATTCAATAGGGAATACATATAAAAGGAATAAATTCAAAGGTCACAATAACAGACTTGTACCTTGTAATTCAGGTATATTTGAGCCTGAAAAATGGTGAGGATGTAAAAATAGAAGGGTTTGATATGGGCCTTTTTTTAAAAAAAAGTTACTCCTGTTTTTCAGCAACAGTACAAGATGAGAGAAAAATAAAGGAAAATGGAGCTCTGTGAAAAGTCGTTTTCATTCTTTATGTGATAGTCTGGAAATAATCAGCAAAATCTATATTTTTAATAAAATGACTCCTGGTTACTTTGATCTGTGTAGCTGATTATAGACTCTGCTTTACTACTACTTGCCATGTCCAAATCTTTGCAAGAAGTAGCTGTGCCTGTAGATGCCTTAAAGCAACACAAACCAGGAAAAGCTCCTGCAAAGTCAGTAATATCACACTTGTTTTGGACAGCAGTTGCACTCCAAATCAGCCTAAGCATTTGTCTGTCATATAATGATATATAGCAATCATACAATTGATAAAAATATTACCTCTGTCCAGCAACTTCATAGAACCTAGCCTCATATACCCACACTCATCATGTTAAGCACAAATCCGTCCAGAAAGCTGAAGTGATTTGCCCCAAGTTGAAGAAACAGACCTACCCCAGGTGCAACCACAGAATACAGGCAGGAGTGGGAGAGATTTCTTTTTTTTTAATTTAAAACAATCATTAATGAAGTTCTCAAATTTTCTTGTAAACGTAGATATTTGATACACAACCCTGCCACAGATATATTCTAGTTCAATAAATCCAAAACAAACTTATTTTTTCTCAAGTGATATATTAAGATAGTTATGAAAAAGAGTAAATGTACAAGTTTATATTATAATACTAAAAAAATGTATTCTTTGGATGAAGAAGAACAACACCAACCGACCAACCAACCAACCAACACCCAAACCCAAACCACCAAAAACCTTTACACTCCCAAACCAAACCGAGGATATTGCCGTAAGGAGATAGCAGAAGTCTTCTCTATCAGCAGAAATGAATCGAACTTGAAGGAAACCTATAGGTTCTAATTCACTTTCTATCTTGGCACATCATTGTCTGGAAGGTTGATGCAGCTGCACAACTGACCAAGTGATGCATAAAAATCTGCACTACAAAGAGACTTCTACATCAAATTACAAATCAAAACTTTTCTTTTGCTTCTAAGGCGGCCTCTGTGGTAGCTCAAAACTAGCTTTTTTATGCTTGACAGATTTCCCATGAGACCTATTAGCATAATATTTATCAAAAGTGTTTCAATGTTTGAGGCCCCATTTCAACAAAACCCAGCAAAACGGGTTAACTTCAAGTACATGAACTCAAGAGAACTATTTATTTTCTTTAAATTACTTACTTAGGTTAGGACCTAAAATCTAAATCCTAGTCCTTACTTTAAAAATATACTTAAAACTCAACTAGACTTTGCTTTAACTCTATGTGCCATGCCTATTGCACACAGATGCCTTTCCAGCTTTTATTTATTTTGGCTGAAAGCAAATAATCAGAAATATTGCATAAAAACAGACTGCACAGTATTGCTATTCTGGATGAGATAGGATGAAGTGCATATCTCAACAAAGAAACCTTGTTTCATGCAACATTGTCAATTTAAAAAAAAAAGTTTATGATTCAGAAAGCTCTAATTATCTAATTCCCAAATCAAAACTGTTTAGAACCACATTCATTTTCCAAGTAAGTTTTCCTGTCAGAAGACCATCACACTGAGTTACCATCACTCTTCCTGTTTTTGTAAGCACAAACAAGCTATATCCAAACCATATTTATGCTTTGCTGACCAAGAAAATTGTCAATGGAGAGCCACGCAAAAAGTGGGGTGTCCTAAACTTCAGCACCACTCTAAACAAGTGAACATGCTATTTAGAAAGACTTGCAGGCTGACTAGATGTGCTTGCAAAAAAGCCTGCAATAAGAGATAAAATACCTCATAACAATAAAGCGAGTTTATAGCCCTCTCCCATTTAGCATCATTTCTGCTCCGTGCTGCAAGCCAGGAGTTCTGGGAAAGAGGCATGTTGGACTGTATCAGTGATCTGCTGTCAGATATTATAATATCTGGTGAAACACGAAGAAGAAAATCTTCGTTGTGGTTCTATTATATTTCACAAACCCTAAAACTGCACAAATAATGTAATTCTGTTGCACAATTACTACCTATGCTTTCCTTCCCAGCTACAAATTTTGGCTGCCACAGAAACCCTGTCTCGCCCAGTGCTCTGAAACTCAGCAGTGGCACCTCGTGGCTGTTCTTTACCACAGCCAAGCACCTGCACTGAACTACGGGGCGTTGCGGACCGCTTGAAATCAATTTTCACTTCTGCAACTGTCTAAAACTACGCACAAATTATTCTCATTAAATAGACTCTGCTACCTCTGCCTAGCTTTATAAAGTTAATTTTCCCATTTCAATTTTCAATCTGTTTTTTGGGGTGGTTTTGTTTGTTTGTTTGTTTGGGGTTGTGTGTTTTGTTTTGGTTTTTTCCTCCCACCCCCCCAATATGACATTGCCTTTCTAATCAGTTGGGCACTAGTCTCACAGTCCTCCTCTGCTCTGTATGAAAACAGTAGCTGCTCATTGAGCCTTTCCTCAAGTTTAAGTGTATTTCAGACTGTGTTTTCACTAGAAAAATTTAAACATAGGGCTACAAGCAAATTCTACTTCTCTTTTTTTTTTTTTCCTTTAATTAAATAGTAATGTAAAAGCTAGGAAACACAGTTGCTGAGAACATTTTATAGTAAATAATGTGCTAGATCTTTTCTATAACCCAAAGTTGAACTCCTGTCCCAAGGAGTTCACAGGCAAGGTAGCAAAAATATGGCTGATAAAAAGAAATAACAAAACTATACAGACCTGCAGAAAGATGATGTACATATCACCAGTTTGAGCATATTAAATTGCATTTATATGTGCATTTGTTTTAGGGTTTAAAACCTTACCATCTTCTTTACGCTGAGAAGCAAACATGCCAGATAAAAACTGCGCACACATGCTTAACACATGAAGGAAAATCTCTTCTGACAGCCTCAGCTCCATATTTACTGTACAAATTTGTATTTATTACCTTCATATGAAGATGTCAGGCATACTTTTCTTTCTCTTACTTCATATCTGATTCCCAGAATAACTTGTTACTGTTTTCAAAAAACTCTTGCACTGAAGAGATGGCATAATGAAATACCTCCTCATCACCACCAACATTGTAACACGATACTGGGGAAGGGCCCTGGAAGGCTGCAGAGGAGCAAAGCTGGCAGGGGTGTGTGGGAGAGAGAGTACACTTTCTTCCCCAAATTTTCAAGAGCAAAATCAGCTGCCCACATTTTCATCTGTACATACAGAAATGGTGGCCAAAGCCTTTTCCTCCTGGAAGCTGTACTTCACTGGCACCCACACATGAAAATACAAAATGACAAAGGTTTCCATGGACACTGGCTGAAATTAAACATTACATTGGAGTCAGCATCAGTTCTTTACTAGTGAAGGTGGCAATTTTTACTGAGCTTTCTCAGACTCATTGCAGGTATTGTCTGAGATAAGCACCACACTATATCTGCAAAGAATTAATAGTCTACCATCGGTACAAATAAAAATTCTTTTTTTCCTTATTAAAGGAGTTTCTAAACATATATTACAAATAAGTAACTCAGACAACCTCAATCTGAATGATGTCTCATGCAAACAGGTCTCTAGGCTCAGCATACTACCACTTCATTAGATAAAATCTAGAGTGAACAGACAAACCCCACATCATGTCCTTAAAGTCACTAAAATATAGAATAATTGGAGGAAATAATTCCAGAGCTGATGACTTCAAAATTGAGAAAGTTTTGCTTTTAGTCCTTACATGTTTAATTTACAGGATGCTATTGAAAGCAACTCATTAACTTTCAATATGTCAAGCACTGCAAAAGTAGGCTTTCCAGGTAAAGCTCATCACCTTTAATTGTACCCAGAAACAATTAAAGAAGCGTCATGGGATGTAGTGAGCAGGGGGAAAGCGCAAGTCTACCATTAGCACTGCTAATGGTGAGCGCATCCCCAAGTCCTGGAACATCACTGCACCCCAAGTCCCTTCTCTGCACCGCAGCATCTGCTCGAGTGTTCCCCACAAACATGACCAGTAAGCAATGTACAGCAGGTAAGTGTTCTGAGAACATATCGCCGTATTCAAAGCATATATAAGGATGCTATAAAAGCTTATAATAATATTAAAAATACATATCCAATCTAAGGAAACCCAGAACAAGTGTGGTTTATATAACTTCCAAATGCTTTGAATATACTGTAAAACATTGGGCAAATACCTACCTGTTTTAAAAATATTTTTCTGGACAAAAAAAAAGCATTATAACCCTTTCAAGCATATCCTACTCTTAATCAGAACCACCACACTGGGTGGAAGACTCCTCACAGAAAAAAAAAAAAAAAAAGGGCAAAAAGAATAAAAACATCAGAAACAAAATAGGATATAGAACCTGTGGAGCTGGGACCTAGAATTACAAACTTTCTGGTATAACTTTGTGTAACATTACTGGCTGGCCTGCCTGCCAAATCAGCACACACCTAATGTGGACAGGTGAGTAAAAATGGCATCATTCCAAGAAGTTCTCAATACCTTTATTTTAGATATTAAAAAAAACTAACCAAACAAAAAAACACAAAAAAAAACACAAAAAAAAACCCAACACCAAAACAAAACAGTGAAAACAAATAAACAAATTATTCCATTCCCCAAGAAAAAAAAATATAAAATTCTATTAAGAAGCTTAGATGCTTCACTTAATCTGAACACTAGCATACAATGCTAGCACAGCCCTTACCGATGATCTGAGAACATGTTTCTTAGGACAGGCAACTTCATCTTCAAATTTGACACTGGTTTTATGGTGCCTTCCTACTTGAAATCATACCTTTTTTGCAGTGAATTCCTGGTAATTAGGTATCAATATCAGGTAAGACAAAGCAGCAATTTTTCTCCATCCCTGTATTTCCAACACACCACCCCCTCACAGCTGAGAGCTACGGCTTTCATCCTCTCTGGAAACATCATCTTTGGAAAGGGTTCATAAATCATTTTTCAATAGATACCACCCTTCCAAAAGCTGGGATCTAAGCCAGAACATATAAACTCATATTCATGTTCAGAAAGGAAAAAGAATTTATTTTCAGAAGTAGTGAACACTACAGGATTTTCCATACGTGGCAATGCTAAACGTACTTCATATCACTTCTACAACCTGTGACTTCTAACGCTGGAAGAGGAAGATTGCAAACCTCTGAGATACCCACATACCAGAAACCTGTGCCTTGGTACAGGGCTTGTCACAGGGAGTGACAGGGTTCAGGTAGTAAGGTTGTGCAGAGAGGTTCACTTATGCAAAGGTTCTGAAAATTAGAAAAACCAGTCATCTTCAGTGTTTTATTACTGACCACAGTAGCTTGGAAGACTAACTGAAACCCGGTGATGGAGGTATAGGCAGCTTAACCTGCTGTCCCTCCTGCCCTCAAGTGACCCAGCAGCTGTTTTCCAGATGCAGCTGCTTTGGAAAATGCTATGCATTTAGAATAATTAATCCAAATATTCATAGCAGTTCTTTGTTATTATTACAGTGAAAATGAGTGTATTTTATCTATTACTAGATATTTTTCATTGAAGAAACTACGTCACTATCACCTTTTCCAGCAGGAAAACAACACTTTATAAACATGTCTCTAAAATAAGCTTCCAGAGCAGACTATTAACCTAAAAGAATGGTGAAACGCAATTCCCATTAATAATCAGTGGATTTTTCTGAAGAGGCTGGTCCTAGACCAGGAGGACCCCATAAATACAATTGCATTTGTAAAGATGCACACAGATCCAGGATTTTCTGAAATAATAGGTGCTGACATGACAATCTCATTCAAATCTTCAAATTTATTTTAGCTTTCACTTTGCACCAAAGCATATATAAAGAAATCTTCCATCTGCTACTGCAGGAATGACTTCTCTCCCTGAAATACGTTACATATCCATAGCAAACTAGGCCTAAATAATGATATGTGGCTATAGATTAAGTGCACAAAAGGCTGCTTTTGTATCTGCATGTGCTTATTTCAGAACAAGACACTGTACAATTATTCAAAATACATTAAAAAGTGCAGTGTGCATTGATAGGATTCCCAAAGGCATGCCGTTGGAAGCGGAATATGCCTTCTCTTAAAGTACTTCCTTTTCCAATTAAGAATCAAATGCAAAATTCAGTAGGCTTCCAAAAAGCTAGAGAGTACAAATAAAAGAGTTGTTTTCTATTATGCTGATCACTAGACGGGTATGGCTTAATCTGCTTGTTAGAAGAGAAATACCTTGCCAAAATTAACAGATCTAATACCTTAATCTGTTGTACCACACATGTTAGCCTATTAGTGAGCAAATTATGGAGAAATCCAGACAGAGAACCGCACACAATAATGTGCTTTGCAAAGCCACGCAGCGCCTTCCAGTAACTGCAATTAGCTCTGAATTACAGAGACCTCAAACACCAACAGCTTGCTCAGTTAGAGCCTCATTTTGTTTCCATGCTGGTTTCGTTGCAATTCAGAATGACTTGAGCTCTCGAGAATATGATCCAGCCCTTTTTTTCTTATGCACAGTGTGCACTAGAACTTGTAATGCGTTCAGTTCTACTGGATGAAAAGAGCCTGTGACAGTATCATCAGTAGGGAGAGAAGAAAGTAACACTAAACCACTAAAAACTCATGATGCTCTCACCCAGGCTCCTGTATCCTCTGAGAAAGTTGCATCCAAAACATAACAAAGATTTTTTTTTTTTTCCCCATGATTGTTCCTCCTGAAGAAAGATTGGAGAAGATTACAATTACAATTGGAGAAGATTACAATTGTGGCAATCACATGGATATTCTCATCTGAATTTCTAGCTACTATTTCTTCCTGCACTGTGTCCACCACTGGACGGCTGAGGACAGTGCCCGCAGCCTCAGTGAGAGGCTACATGAGCTGCACAAAGCTCCGATCAGCTCCTCCAGTTCCTGCCCTGTTAGCAAAACTGCTGTGGCAAACAAGCTTCACACAGTAAGACCTCAGTCTTCAGAAATGTCAGCTTCGCACTTCCGTAAGTACTAAATTCACTTGCAAAAGTGAAAGTCTTAAAGGCTCCAATGATGTAACTTCATCTATTGAAGCTGTTGATTCAATATGATGGAAATGTTTCATACATTTGTATTCATATCATATTCATAATGGTTCCAAAGGAGCTATTTAATGTCAATTAAATGCTATTACAGTGTCAAAGGGAGTTCATTTTCAATATATTTTATTCTTCATTAATACTTTGTTGCAGTACTTCTACACCTTTATTTCAATAACGGTACAGCAAAGTTAACTGACTACAAATGAACTGAAAAAATGAACGCATTTTTTTTGTTCCCCAAGCAAATTATTATGGCACTTGCCTGTCTGCTTGTCCAGTCTAAAACATGGTCTCTCCTCTTTATCCTTCAACACTGGATGAACCAAGAGGTGTAACTGCATAAAAAGTCTAATAATATATGAACCACTGTCTGAGTAGGTCCTCTTCTTCCTTGATACATTTCTAATAATGTTTCATTCTCTTTCCTGGCCTCTATGCTTAGCTACTAAGGATAAACTCATTCCTTTATTCCCTTTTGTCCTTCTCTTTATCAATGGTTCACTCTCCGACCCTTCAGCTAGTTTTAGGATCTCTCTCACTGTAACCATTTCTCTGGTATCTTCCTAGCAGTTCCCAGCTTCCTGCTTTAATTAACAATTCACAACAACAGTTTTCCTTTTGTTTTTTTCCTCATTAATTGGCAGATCACAGTTCTACCTGGCACTTAAACTCTGTTTTTTGAGCTAATTCTATTGTAATATCTTTTCCATCCACTCCTCACGATTAGACTCTCACACAGATCTCTTCCCCGTATAGATTTATTTAGTTTTTTATGTAACTAAGTCTGTGCTTTTCATTAACTTTTTCTTAATATCCATACATGCTGCTATAGACTGGTACATGTTAACCAGCCTCCAGTGTGATGGAAATTTCTTTTATTATTTATAAATGCTTTCAGATTTGCCTCGCATCTGTTCCATATGAACTGGCACAGAAACGAGTGACCCCACGGTGCAACAAATCTGATTGAAAAGCTTGAAGTTCTTTGCAGGTTACATCTGGTCTGATAGATGAAAGTTAGATTGACGGGGGTAAGAGAGACCAGGACAATGAATATTTCTCTTCTCCTACAAGCCCTAGAAAATACTGGTTAAGTGTGAATTTCACAATTTGCTGTCTACTCTCCCTGTTACAAGACATGTTTCAGATAAAGTTTTTTTATCTCTAATTACATTCTCCATTCTAATTTCATGTTTATGTCCACCTGCTTAACACATAAATACGCTGGTTTAGAGGGCGATAGGGGATCAGTTACTGAGGAAGGGTAGAAAGCGTCAGTTTTGCAGTGACATTCTTAATTGCTCTGCAGCACACCACCATCCAATACTTTTTTTTTTTTTCCTTCCAAAAGAAATCACCCTGTTCGGCAGGAGAGGAAATTGAAAACTAGGTGTTGTCCTGACATATCAGAATACATTAAAATGTTAGGTTAGTTCCTCTCTCCTACAGCTTAGAAACAGCTACTGTTAAGCCTTTTGCCTCAAGGAAGTCCCATATTTTAGACTTCATAATGTGTGTGCTATAAGGAATTAATGATGGGGTCTACTATTTTTAATTTACATGCAAATATAGGAAGTTGAACATTGTAAGCCTAGCACTTAAGCAGGGCAACCACCTTATTCGGTGTCACATCTTTTTCCAGACAACATTTTACCCAAAATTGGCACATATTCCTGAGAACTTGTTCTCGGAAGAAAAATTTTGCACAAAAGCTAGTGAAAGCTCTGTTGTCTTTCACCAGCTTTGTATTTAATGCCTTAAAATACTGATTAAGCAAAAGTATCATTATTGCTTTCTGAGTCTTCACTAAGAAAAGAAGTAGTGCATTTTACAGAACAAATATGCATAGTCACAATACCAAACTTATTGCAAATAAATACTTTTCATTTAGTAAACTCATTGTTTGTATTACAAACTATTTCTTAAATGAGTTGTGTAAACTTAGAACAGAAATTCTACAAATTTTGGTTATTTCTTCATGTGCTGAATGACCATTCAGACCATACTCTCACCTTTCCTGCTGCCTGTCTTGTTGGAAACAGCAATAATTATACAACCATGCTTTTGAAACATAAGTTTTTCAAGAGTCCCTTTAACTCTCTGCTTCTATAAAAGCATATTAGCTAAGTCCTAGAAAACTAGATAAAACTGTCAGGATTTGGTACTACAGAACACAGTGTTACTATCCAGAAAGTTTATTCAATTGTTTTTTTAAGATTCCTTTCTCTGAACATATTCAGCATGTTACAGTAAAGCACTACCCAAGTGTCTCTTCCATTCTACCCTCACTTTAGTTAAAATACCAACTCTTTGCATGGTTTTATGCATTTTTGTGATGTGCATACACCAATATCTCTTTCTTACACCTGGGATATACATTAATGGATTTATATCTGGTTTTCTTTTTTTTTTCTTTGACATAAGTTTATCACTGTGTACCTTTCCTAAGTCTGATAAAGGAAATTGAAATGGGTTTAACACTACAGTAATAAACACCAAAGAATTTTTCTCTTTATAGAGATAAGCAGCTCTTGTCAGAAACACTTTCCAGCTATTTGGAGAAAGATATACTTCATAATCACTGTTGTGCAATTTACCATTGCCTATTAATTTTAAAAACAGAAAAAGCCTATGTATTAAGCTCACGTTTCTGATATATGGAATATGTGTTTTTTCATTTTAAATTATTACTACTGAATATCTGCTGCACTGTTAATGTTTTGTTGTAATACATGCAGATCTGCAAATATCTCAGGTCAACACAACTTGGAAGTCTAGAAAGAAAGTGAAAAATAAATATGCCAAGAATCATAGCAAGGGTTTAAGCATCTGTTCATCCACTTGGTTTCCCATGGCAATCTTTCATTACACTACTGCAAATTGCTCATGCATATTTTTTTCATCCTAATTATGGTTTCAATTTTATGAAAGCCTCTGTAAATCATAACGAAGAGGTTACCCTTCCAATTCAATGCAAAATGAATCACCCTTGGAGAATGAATCTCCTGTAGCTCAAATGTGGTTTAGCCATATAATTTAACAACAATATTAATTCAGGAATATTTCTGGGTTTATTATTTTGAAAGACAGCACCAAGGAAAAATCCAAGGAGACTGACAAGCAGTACATACAATGCACAAGCAAATCTAATACTGAAGAAAGCAACTCAAAAGCAGAGTAGTGGAACACGTTGGCACAGCATCCAGACTTAGAACCCAAAAGTAAGGATGTGTGGTTCACAGAAACATCTACTACGTTTTGATGAGAAGCAGAAACTTAGTGTTTCAATGGCTTTGAGCCAGCCAATAACAAATAGGGTAACATTAAAGAAGAAGTTATACTTGAGGAGTATAACTTCCCTTTATAGGATAACTACCCTTTACATAATTACCCTTTACAAGAGAAGTTTGACTGCACTTCCTTTTAAAGCATCTGCCACATTCTAACTTCACAGAAAAGAACTGCTGGACTAGACCTGGTACATAAGAAGGTTCACAGCTCTTAAAAAAAACTTGCTTCCTTTGATTTCCACATTGTATGTAGAAGTAAAAAAAAAAACTACCACAATGTTATCTGCAGAATATCTATACCACTTATTATCCAGTGTGTATTTTTTGCATCTTTTTAAAAGCTGGGACTGCTGGCCCAGCTCCTTTGAAACACAAAGGCGGAGGTAGGACCTTGTTTGCTCATGTGAAAATTCACCAGCTGAATTATTATTGTGTCTCTGGAGCATGAATTTGTACTGTGCCCATGAAAACAAGGCTTTCATACAAGATTTGACTCCCTAATGGCAACCCAGTGTTAAATAAGAAATCTAGATTCACATCTGTACCATATACTATGTATAACTGCATGACTGAAACTTAAAGTAATTGCTCCCTGGAGTTTCTGCTTTAGTATTTTTCTGCTCCCTCGAGTATTAACAACTCTGAATCAGTTTGTATTATGAGGCAGTAAATGAGTCAGACACTTAAGAAAAAACAAGAGCTCTAGTCCCAACTATGCATCAAAGTCTGAAGAAACGAGAGAGACCTGGTTTCTCCACCTGCACAAAGTTCTAGGAGAGTTCAGTTTGCAGGACTGAGTCCACTGATGAAATACAGAAGTGTACCATTACAGAACAGAGGCAATATGTATGTGTTTAAGTTTTCATTCTTTAAAAAGTTACCGTCTAGATGGCTGAACCACTAGGATTCTTTCAAAAACTGAAACAGGCACCTATCTGCAAAGACAAAAGGCTTTCCAAAGTCTGCAAGTCGTTTGTTCTTATTTCACCTACACTAGTAAGATATGAAGAACTTTACTGGCTCGGCCACACAGAGGTTTCATGACGATAAACACAGTAGAAACTGATGAATATGATGGTGAAACTACGGTGACTAAGTAACTAAATTTTTGGTTTTCATATGGACAGATTCTGCCTTCAGGGTGCTGCCTAAATTCAGGGAAAACAAGGTTATTAAAAAATGTGTAGCTTGCAGCTCTTCTGCATCTTTGCTCTTTGAGATTCAAATGGCACAGTGGTTCTTCATGCACTTTCGCCCTGAACCAGTGAGGAAACATCTCCAGGCCACTAAAAACAGATTTAAGTGCTGACAGGAGCTGAGTGTTCCACATTGACATCTAGTGGATTGAAAAGTATCAAGCTAAAGCTCTTCTATGTCTAGAGAGACCCAATTTCAGAAGTGTCATTGTATCATGTGTCCTGGAGAGTTCTTCCAGATCCATTCCTAAAACTGCTAGTGTACTAAGATAGAGGAAAGTAGCTCTGTCAGCAAAACTAATTTATATTAATCAATTAGAACTTTTATTGGATAGGTAATTAACCAGACCTTTAAGAATGTACTAGAATATCTAACATCACCTTCAAATCATTGACATCTAAAGTCACAGATTTCCGAATCCTGATAAAGCTTCTATAGGTGTAACAAATTTTAAAGGACCCTTAATTGTGAATCACAAATGCTCTATAAACTACCCAAGTAGGAAGACTTTATTTTTTTTTTCCCCATGGAATCACTACACTTTGTCTACAAAGATGATAAATTAATCTAATTAGATCTTGAATATAACAGAATTTCAAGTGTTCTTCCAAATAATCTTCCTCCAGTAATAAGCAGTAATCATCTTCTACAATCATATACAGCTAGAATTATGAAATACAAATGCGTAATTTCGATGTTTAATTTTGTCTGCACCTTTTGCAAACAATACAGAAAGACTAACGTTTTAGAGAACTTATACTAAAGATACATAGCAGAAACACTCTTAAACTGTCAGATTAGCACAGATGAAGTCCTGACTTTCATATTCTGACCTTTTTTTTTTTTAATTTAAGTAGCAGTGTGATATTTCTGTTCCACTTACCTGTCATCTTTGAAGCTGATTTTTAAATGTGTTAACCTGATTAGTCAAAATAAGTGGTAGCTTGAACAGCAATTTAAACATAGTATAACGTAATTTGGAGAACAGAGAGTTTATTTTAAACGATAGTGCATAAACATGTTTATGCCTCATATACAGACTAAACTTGGCACAACATTTTAAATTCTAAGGCTAGTTCTATATATTAATTTAGACCTAGTCAGAATTTACTAGGGAAGTTACGTTTTCCAAAACTACATTTTAAGAAGTAACACCGAAGATGTATTTATAAAATTTTTAAAAGTAACATCTCAAATGTATTATAAATTTAAAGATGATTGTGGACAGACTATTCTGATTTTGGGGGTACTTTTGCCGCAGAGAAAACAAGTAATGCAATATCATCAAGACGACTTTCACATGTTCCTTAAGCAGACATGATATGCAACCCTGTGTTCCCTGGGATGTTTCTGCAAACCTGAGGGCAAAGTCAGATGGTGACACACAAGTAGCTGCCTCAATCCTTCAGGAAATGTTGAGCAGCAGTAATTTTAAGTTTCTGTCCCTAAGAAGTCACAGTAGAAGCAATTTTTTGGTTAATAGAAGTTTTAAGTGAAAAAGTTGGTTTCTGCACAAAATGTAGGCAATGCAAAAAACCTCTTGTTGGCAAGTGTTTTATTTCCAGCAACACTGCTCTTTGTGGGTCCCACTCCACCTATTGTTTGAAATCTCTTCACCCACTGCACAGAGCCTGTGCTAGCATTCTTCACCAGTACGAGAGGGTTATTTTTAAAGCACTCCTACTAGCTAGGGACATAAGATGTATCAGAAATGAGAAATTAGGAGCATTTGCAAAATCTGCTTGGGCAGCCTCATAAACTCTGGAAGCAGAACCAGAAGAACCCAGGACTTGGCTGGTTCCTCAGCTAAAATTCAAGGGAAAAGAAGCGTTCACCCAGGAGGTGTAAACTCCACTCCTGAATCCTAGTATGTGTCCCCCCCACTTCAGTAATACTGATTTTCAGTTTCCTTTTCACCCTCTGCTATCTGTTTTAGACTGTGATCTCTCTCTGCACTATCTGCTGTGAATTTTTATACGACATACATAGAACAATAGTGCAAAATGATTTTATTAACAAGTTTACTACTGTTGCAATCTAGAAAAAAAAATTATTTTAATAGATTTAAGGCAATAGTCACAAAGAGTTTCCAGAATTATGTCACCTGGATATTCAGTGTATTCAGTGAAACTGATGTAATTTCTGCCAGCTTATGCAGTGATATAATAGAATTGACTCTTTGTTACTTTAAAAA
Source organism: Pampusana beccarii (assembly GCA_013399365.1). Taxonomy (NCBI): domain Eukaryota; kingdom Metazoa; phylum Chordata; class Aves; order Columbiformes; family Columbidae; genus Pampusana; species Pampusana beccarii. Next base: position 358,968 of record VWYH01000376.1, read on the forward strand.
TGTGGTATGCCTTTTCACTATAAATCTAACGGCACAGACATCCGATCACAGGACTTGAATTTGATAGTTGAGGCCAAACTTTATCCCCCTTCTTTGGCATTTCCTTTATAATACATGCCAACGTTTCTCATTATTTAATCAAAGCTTTCTGAACACAAATCATGACATCTTTTCTCTCTGGAAAACAAATGAAGGAACTCATATTCACAGCCCACAATGGTCAGAACTAGACTAGACAATATGAGAGCCAGTATAATTCTAGATTTTCTGCTAGTTTAAGTTATTTTTAAGGCTTCTTTTCAGGCACAAAGAACAGGACTTTGCACTGCAAATTATTTCTCCTTCAATCAGGGCATTGACCTAAATACAAGAGGAATTGCCCTTTAAAAATAATTTGGTTTAAAGCTAAATTAAAAAAACAAACTGGTGCTAAAAATCTACTGCTCTTTGCACATCAAGTTCTTAGGCTGTATAAGTGACAAAGGACAGCATTTGAAACAAGATGCAATAAGACAGGAGAATTCTGACAAAAAATAGAGAAAAGGTTTTGTATAAAGTCTTTCTCCAAAAGACCTGCATAACTGCTCGGATTTTATAGAGAGATATTGCCCTAGAGGATTCCTAATCCTTATTATCATCTTTATTAAAAGAAGTAAGAATTCTCATCAGGATTCTTCTGTCAAATGGGTCTTCAAGTGGTCTATTTCTTCATAAGATACCAATTATAAAAAGAGAGTGCCATTTCTTTCCAGTGTAAGATGTTGGATTCTTCAATCCAGATACTTCAAGAGCTCTATTGAATAGATATAGTTTTGAGTGGTAAGTGGATGAGAAAGGTCAAGTATGTCAGATGCAAGTTATTTTAAAATCAGAAAATAAGAAATAGCTCAGAAACAATAGTGGAATTAACTAAATTAATAAAACTGCTACATCTTCAAAGTTCTTAGTAGGATGTTGGAGACAATTGCATTTATTCGATAACACCCATTAGCACACTCATATTCTATCAGTTAAAGATATTTCCAATCAAAATTTTCGAGGGCATGTATGTGAGAATGTAACCTACAATCCTTAAACAATACGGGTATGGGATTGAACATAGAAATAAAAGCTTTATGCTACTTGTTACTGACCTCAGAGGGTCACACCTGTGGGCTGTGTCACAGAGGCTTCCCTTCACTCATCATAGAAAAGCTCTCAGAATAAACAGGTCACCACTGACAATGATTGCACTGGAAAATATACTGAAATCCATATGAAAATAAGGCCCACAGGAAACTTGTGAGGCTTCAGAAACTGTTCTTACCCCTGCAAGCTGTGACTGGCACCTTTCATGTCCCTAGCTGTAACCACAAAGCAAGCAGGAGACTGGAGAGACTCGCCCCGCTCTTGCACAGAACACCGGCGCACAGCAACAAGCCCCGTCGAGCAGCTGGGAGATGCACGCAACAGATACTGCCCACCTGCTGGAGCTTGTTGTGTTACTCGAGGCCTTGAGACTGTTCTTCAGCACACATTTTTTATTATTGAAAAAAAGTTATGATGCCAGATGTAGTTCAGTCAATAAGACTTTTACATCCTGAATCTGAAGAGTTAATTCACATCTCCCTAAATTACTTTTGAGCTGAATCAATCTTTCTGTCTATTTAAATCCAATCTAGAAGCTAAAGAAGCTCCTGGAAGAAACATGCTCACAATAAGTGCCTACTGGAAAGTGTGTATATATATCTGTCAGATTCATTGAAATGTTCCTGGCTGGCTTTACATTTTGCATTCTCAACTCAGCAAGTCAATTACAAAAGTCACACAGACAATTTATATCATAGCTTCATAAATTACAGTGTTATCAAAGTTAATTTAATACTACTTTCCTTTTCTTCACTATGTTGAAGTCCATTTCTCAGGTGCAGGTGATATCCACAGTGAGAAAAACCATCTCATCCACCCTACAAATAAAGGTGCTTTTAAGGCACCTGTTCTGTTTTCAGACCCCACTGAGAAATCCTTTCCATTTTCGTGAATCATTAAGAGTACTCATGTAGCACAGCACTCAGCATTTTTGTGTGAGCCCTAACATCTGCTACTTAGCTGCTCTTTAGCAGAAGATTACTGTTTATTAGCTTTTGCAGAATATGTTCACCTGTTTTATTTATGACCTATAGTGGATGCAACTATTGTGTCCTGCAATATGTTAGCTGGTTAAAATGATTCTCTTAATCTGTTTCACTGAATATCACTAATTGATTACAAAATTTGATGATCATAAGCTGTCAGATTCTTCCCTCTGGAGATCTGCCTGATTTACAACAGTATGGTTGGACTATGATATATTCAATTATTTCATAAGCTGATTAAGAAAACCTATATGATACACAAAACAGCATCTTCCACAACAACAGCATGTATTAAAAATGATAGATGCATATCACAATCTTAACTATAACAATGATTTTATAATTAAGCATAATACCACTTAAGACATATTATTATTAGTTTTTAGTTATGTTTCTGGATTGACAAATTATGGTTGTACTACTTTTACTCTACACTATTTTTCACCTATTGAAAAATATCACTGCATAAAATCTCAACACAAACTGAACAACAAAAACCCCAAATCAACCCCAAAATCATACACGACTGGTATTGTTTTTCAGGGAGCTTGGACTAATGTTAATGCTAACATTAAATAATAATCAAATTTTGTAATGCTGACAACCACAATTAATGAACATTTTGTCTTTGAAAAAGAGAAAATAATATAATGAAAAAAAACTAAGGAAAAAAAAAAATCTGTGACTAATGACTGGAAACACATCCCTTTATACATTATTTAGTATGGGAAAAGGATCATGAGCAATCAACCCCATCAATGCTGTACCTGATATCTGATTAACTATCTTAAAATCTCAAACACAAGAAAATTTTCCTACTAGATTTTGGGGTTTTTTTTCATAATTTTTTAATGGTGAATCTTCTTCTAACATCCAAACACCTGAGCTAGTACAAACAGATGATTTCATCCCCTCCCACACACAACTACCTCAGAGAATAATCAATTACTTAAAAGATTACTCTGCATTTTTAAAGTTCTGCTCATACTCTATAATGGATTCTTTTTCTATATAAGACAAAACGAATGTAATCCATTAATGTCTCTTTATGTATTACTTCATTTAAATCACCTGTTGCTCTTCTTCAATGGAATCTATTCAACTTACCAGATTTTTCTCTAAAAAAGGGGTTCAAAATCTGGACAAAGCCTTCTAGCTAAATGTAAACTGGAGTTCTGATAACATATCCTTAGATAGTAGTTACCTTATTTTTCAACTGTCACATTATTAATTTATTTGTAGGAGTCACAATTGATCTTGGTGCAAAAGAAGACTGCTGACAATTACTCCTTGATGTGTATTTTCCAACCAGCTGTATCTTTGCTTTATCATTGTTCATCTTGGAATAAACCCTAATTTTTTCAAGCAGACCAATCCTTATTAAAAGTGAGGTACCAATACATAGGTTTTCCCAAATTATTCTTTAGATTACACACTCCATCATGTAAAAATAATTCACCCACCTTCTGTGCAGCATAATTGTACCAAAGCTCCACTAGAATGACCGCAATGGCCCTGCCATCAGGACTATCATGTTCAACTCAATAAAAGCAAAACTTCTTTTTTTCCCCTACTAATGAGGAAGTCCTCTTTGAGCAAACCAGTTTTCAGCATTTATTACAGCTATCTGAGCTAGTGTCATTTTTAACGGAGAAAAGTAACTCTTAATACTTAACGTAAACAAGACGATACTTCTATTCACCAACCCAAATTCATATGACGCAAATATTGCTCGTTACCTATATTTTGCAGGCATTTTAAGAATGGATGAGTATTATCTACATCTCAAACTATACACTGGGGAGCCTTCTTCATCAGCTGAAGGTTATACTTCATTTATGTAAGCTAAATGTTACACTTCTGTCAATAACAACGTGGACAAAGATGACCCACTGCTTTGGGTGTCAGGGAAGAACACAATGGTGTACCAATATAAAAGTGGAAACAAATAACATTTGGGATGCTTCATTATCCCATTAAAATATGCTTCATACTTCATCAACAGGGACCTCAATCCAAATTCATTCTTTTAACAGAATGATCCTTGCATTCCTTTACATGACAGTTCTTGTTTAGTTTGTTTTTTGTTTGGGTTTGTTTTGGTTTTTTTTTTTACTTACAACTTCTAACAAAATCTACCAACTGTAATAAAAATGGCTAATGTCCTTTTGCCTTAAATTAGTTCACATTTCACAGGCAAACAATCAAATCCAACTCTGGATGGCTGCAGAGCTGTGATCATGTCACATAATATAAGAACAAACACAAAGATGAACAAGGAGGGATAAAAACCTCAGAAACCCTTTTTTGTGACTCCACAATCCTTTCATTAGACAACAAGAAAGTAAAAAGGATGATATGCTGAAGTGCATTTTAAAGCGTTACTAGAATATTAGGTAGTCCTATTATTCAGTTCATGCTGTGATCAACAGTCTCTAGCTATCTTTTTTCTACTTTCTCCTTGAGAACAGGCTGGAACACAAACTGCTACAGTGACTTGAATTAAGTATAATTAGATGTTCTTCAGATATACTTTCACCCTTCAAGGAATCAGTATATGTGATGGACAAAGCCCCAGCCAAATTCTTACTCCTACTGCATCAATTTAGGTACAGGACTTACCTGAAAGCCGAAATATTAAATAGAGAATGGGAGGGAGGGCGTGGGAGGGCAAAAGGTTCACACTATTATACATTTACTATCATTAGTTGCTCATCTTGCATTATTCTGTGCCTCCCTTATGCATTTACTGCTTAGTGTGCAGAATCTGAGGCACGGGATGTCACGAAATTTGTGCAGCTATTTAACAGACTAGGACAGTTTTATACAGAAATAACAGATTCTGAACACTCATGAAGAGAACACAGATTTTCATTCACTTTTGTATTTCCCTTAATTCTCGATTGAAGTTGTATTTTCTAGACTACTAACAGAATTGCAAATCGATCTGAATACTTCACATCAATCTGTGGTTATCCAAGCACATGACAGAGACAACAGCCAATGACAGAATGCTGTCTCTGACATGAGAGAGACCACCTACCTTACTTTCATTTACCCACAAAGGACAGGGAAGAACAAGTCTGCCGAGATTTCTGTTACTGGTACGAGGCCTCCATTTTGTGCTTCCCACCCTCAAAGCCAAATAAGAATTCGCGGGGCAGTGAGCCACTATCTGTCCTGCCTTGACTGGACTCAGTGCAAGAAGTTGTGATCTAAGACACAAGGTATGGCACCTGGCATTGTGCCTCTTCCTGGGAAATCCTGCTGAAGGGCACAATTTGCAGAGCAGAGCCAGTACGACAGCCTGTGGCCATTCGCGGGACACAATGTACCTCTTCACGTGTCACCCTGACACATCGCAAAACACATCATGCAGTCAAGAGCTTTTCATTCTAAATTATCAAAAATCACCTTTTGCACCTATACATATAGCCTGACGTTTAAAGATGAGTAAGAGTCACACCAGTTCATATTAAAAATGAAAAAAAGATCTCAAAGTATATATTTTCCTGAACGGCTTCGTATAATCTCAGACAAAATGAGCACCTGGCCCTTACGGCTGCAGAATCTGTATCCTCCTGCTGGACACAATCTACTCCAGCTTGAAAATACAGCAACACTGTAGTGAACAGCCTTTAAAGAATTTTTAAGAAATGTATTTGTAATATTAAAGTCCACCTACGAGTTAGTCAAAGGAATAAGAAATGTCCAAATTCTAAGTTGAAATTGTTCCTAGCTTGCCCAGACCCAAGCCTTAACAGGCTCTAAGTTCAGCAATCCAGCTTCTTCCTCAAGTGTTCTGGGGAAGAATTCCTCTAGTTAATAGATTACCTATTACTTCCAGGGTGAGAAGAATTTATGGTTTGTGCTGAAAAAAAATTAGAATCTCAGTAGTTGATAAACTATGAAGTCTTTCACAGTAAATTATGCTGGAATATATTTCTACAAAACTTCATAAATCAAACAGATGCAACTCCTCTATTCAATTATGTCCATCAAGCCATATTTATGCTCACCAAGAGTATCTATTCCAAAGTAAAGCACTTGATATCTTGAAATTCTAAGCGTATGCCAGGTGAATGTAAAGCACCATGTGGCTAGAAAAAGCCTGCATGCAACATTTCTTCCATTTCAATGAGAGATGGGCAGCCTACTAAAAAAATCTGAAAACCTTTTCACATGGAAGGATCATTTTTGAACAAAAGTTTGAAGGGAAAAATAGCAGATTAGGAGTATGTTTATATGACAAAATATATTACTTCACTAACCCTGTAAGTTTACAGATAAGGTCTACGTTACAGCATGGGGTATATGCAGAATAATAAGAGTTTCCCGCTAAAATACCTGGTAACATGAAAAGAAAAAGCTTTTCCAAAATGGGTCCCGCAAGTGCTGTCATGAAGTCTTAAATGAGTCTCCATACAACTATGTGTGAAGAAAGTAGAGAGATGTCTCCGATTCCATGGCATCATTGCTCCCAATTCATGATCCTGACCTTCAGGTCCTAACAAGCATTTGAGAAAGGACGGGATTAAACCCTTCTAATACCCTGCTCTCTTCTAGCTCTGGGGTGTAATATGGAGTCACTGTGCCCAGAGAGTCAAGTCCTCTCTAGATGCCCACAAAACAAATGTTTTTTTCTACATCACAGACAAAGTGACAGGATATAACCTCACACTGACTTAGGCAGGGAAAGGGGTCAGAGATTAAAAGCAGCGACACAGCCTTCTTTTTACCACATTCTCTTAAGCATATAGCAATAGTAAATAAAAGAAACTCTGCTTTTCTTTTCCCTGAACTTTAAAATTTCAATGAGCAAGCTAATCTTTGTATACATTTAAAGTGGGAATTCACAATAAGACAAATTTGTGCTACAAGTATACAAATAGAACAAAAATGAATAGTTTCCTTGTCAACAGCGTGAAAGATACTGGGTGAGATCAGGATTAAGTCTGTCAAAACCTGCCAACAGCATTTTCTGTGAACCATTGCAAATCCAGATAATATCCTCAATGACTGGAGACCAGACTGAGATTTGCATACAATGTCAAAAATTATTTTGTGCAAAATAGTTTATAAAGACCTCTATTGACTGCCTAAGAACAAATCTCTGCACTGCTTTGCACTTAGTAAATTTAGAAATTTATAAAAATCTAAATCAGTCATTAAAAAAAAAAATCTCCTATTTCTTCTCTACTGTATGAATCAAAAGCAAATTGCATATGAGTACTCTTAACTGCATACAGGAACAGAACATATGTCAGTGGCTAATGAACAATATGCTTTGCAATGGTGATGAAGATGACACAAAATTGTCTGTCAGTTCTGTAGGACTCAAATAACTTTGATCCACAAGCAGCTTTCTGAGTACAGCTCTTTGCATAGAATTTCTGTCTTGTTGCAGGAGAATGACATAATCGGCTCTGAGATGAAATTTTGAGATCAGATCATCCAGCTTTTTCTGCCACTGTATACTTTGCCTCAGAAATAAGCTCTCAAAACAACAGTTTCCATGAGCATTTTAGTACCTCCAGAAGAACTAACAACTTATGTGTGATCAATGACTAACATTTTTAGCAAAAAAGCAATAGCCAAAATACATCCTTAACCAAACAGTAGTAATGTTAATAATGAAAACAATTATTTTTATTGTAACAATTAAGAACCAAGTCCTACGTACATTACATTGTAAATAGACAGCAAGTATTTGTCATCCCTCGCTACAACTAACACAGTCAGTAGCATAAAGAAAAATTTAAAAAACTGTCTCAGCACTTCCCTTCCGAGTGTCTGTTTGGCTCTTTATCACATCGCTTTGTTATCCAAGAATATGTAACGAAGTAAAGACTCCTCTTTGGATTTAGAAGAGGTACTTTCCTAACCTGGAGTTACAAGAGGTACTTTTACGCTGAGAGATACCTTTCACTTGAGAAGATGGAAAAATTACTATTTTGATAGAGAATACCTTTCTCTTCTGCAGCGAAGGAAAATGCTTTCCTCTGATGAATGAAAAAGCTGACCTAGGAATACTCAGACCACTATCAAGTGAGTTTAAAAAAAATCAGTTATTTTGACACATATATGTCTATTAACGGAAAAAAGCTCAAGCTGGCTCTAACCTTGGCAAGGGACACAGAGCAACACATTTATTACAGATCTCATCAGCTGCATCTATAAGGAAGGACTAATGTTAATTCTGCATGTTGGTACATGATCAGGCATATGGTTATGCAGGAGTAACATTTCAATCAGAGCAGTTTGACATTTGCAAGTGGAATAAAACATTCAATAATTTTCAGTATTGTTACCAGTCTTGTGTCATTTAAAAGGATTCATTCTGCTGGACAGAATCAAATTTTTACAAAGTATTTGTTACATAAGTAAACGGAAGTTTCTAGAAAGCTTGATTTGGGGGCAGCTTTTTCAAAAATAATATCTCCTTTCAGTCTGATATTGGAAGACATTATATATTTGCCTCTCAGAGCCGTAGTAGGTCTTCCATAATCCCACATACTAGTGAATGAGTTACGAAGGTAAAATTCAACAGAATTTCTACATCTGAAGGTCTTTTGAGAATGTAAACTGAATAAACATGCCTAATAACAGATATGAAAATAGAAGCCTTACGCACTGACAGCTAACCAATAAGTCATTGCAGGTGAACTAGCAACATCTCAAGTCAAAAAGCTTGAGATTTATGTCTGTAGTGGGTTGACCTTGGCTGGATGTCAGGTGCCACTCTGTCATTCCCCTCCTGAGCAGGACAGGTGCCAGGGGGCTGGGAAATAAGATGGAAAAAACTTGCAGGATCAGATAGAGTCAGTTAAACAAAAACAAAAGCAAAGGCTAAGTGTGGAAGGAAAGGAAAACAAAAGATTTCTCTCTGCTTCCCATCAGCAGGTGATAACCAGCCACTTCCCAGAAAGTAGGGCTTCAGTACACGTGATGGTTGCTCCAGGTTTGCACCTCCTCTTCCCTTCTCTTAGCTTTTACCGCTGAGCAGACGTCATATAGGATGGGATATCTCTTTGGTCGGTTTGGGCCAGCTGTCCTGGCTGTGTCCCTTCCCAAGATCGTGCCCAGGCCCAGCCCTCTGGTGTGGGGGGAATGCTGGAGAGACAGCCCTGATGCTGTGCCAGCACCACCCACTGACACCTTTCTCGGTACACGGCACAGCACTATGAGAGCTGCTGTGGGGAAAATTAACTCCGTCTCAGCCAGATCCAGTGCAGAATGACAATAAAAAAGACTGTCTTGGCTGATAATTACCTTCCTTCCCTGGCAAACCCCAAAACCACTTGCACTTCAACAGGTGTTTTAGGCAATTTTTCTTGTGTTTTCTTGAGTCTGTTTGCAGGACTTAGGTTGCTTGGAAAAAAGCAAATTATGACTTCATGCGTAAAAAAAGCTGTGGAAATCTCAAATTATGTATTTGAGAAACAGTGTTTACATATAAAAGATGACATTTTCACAGATAGCTGCTCATTTGATACGAAGTACCATTTTGTTACTTCAAAACAACAACAAAAAATCCCCTTCTAAAATACCCTCAAGTTTCACCAAAATTCTGAACTGAAAAGAAATTTTTTTTGTATGTAATTAATTGTAACAACATGATCCTAAATTACTTAGAAAGCTCCATGCACCTTTAAAATTTATAAATATATGCCATATTTATTTCAAGAACTGTTAGAACAAGTACTGTTAATGTCTCTATTTTGACTAACAACTGTGAGGGAGATTAAAACGTTTGCTTTTTTTTTTTTTCATACATTTTTTTTTCCCTGGCTCAATCCTACTTACTCAAGTAAGCTGTAACACTTGAATAAAGTGGAGATTTATACTCCAGTTTTCTCAAGTCCCAGACGTTTCACAAGAGGAAACAGTGGAAGTGTTTCTCTCTTTGCATACGTTTAGCCAGTTTCATTTTTTCCTGTTGCATTCTGAAACATAAGTCTGTATGTGTATTTGTGCATGTGTGTATAAATATATATATACATATTTCTGCGTATAAGTATGTCTGTATATATACACATAAACGGGTGTATAAATGTCTGCATGTGTGTGTGTATATATATATATAAACACACACTTTTAAATACATATATCTATATACAGAATGTGAATCAAGCTTAATTCCTACCTAGTAATAAACAATAATCTTGATAGTAAATAGTACTAAAATAAAAGACAGGCATAGATAGCCTGCATACAAATATGCATGGTATGAAAACAGTTAAAAGTAATCAGCAATTCTTTTGATCCACTGTTTCTGAATGAGAACATTTTGCATAACAAGCACACCTGTATACACCCACACCATGAGAAGTGGGCTGTTCTAATTCACTCTCATACCTTTCAAGCATTTTCCAACAAGAAGGCAGCATCCTCAGGACAAGGATGAAAAATGGCAGCATCAGCACTTGTATAATGGATAAAGATTTTAATGCCAGTCTTACTATTCTGAACCTTTAGGTTAATTATATTGCATGATTATGTATCTGATTTGGAACAATTAACTGATAAATCTGCTTTTGACTTTTTCAGCATTTTAGAATTATTTTTATAAGAAAATAGTTGTTGTAGCAAGACCGATTGGCAGTGCTATATATTGTAACTTTACCACTTTATTCACCAAAAGTAAATGAAAATTATGCCTATAGATCTGATATAGCAATGTTACTGATATTTATTCTATTTTATAAGATTTTTGTAATGTATCTTATTGTAACATTTCTGAGTACTCCTTTGGTATAAAAGGGATTGAAGAAAGAACTCTAGGGCAGAACCTGTCAATTCAACAACTCGACAATATTCAAATTTACTAAGAACTCATTATTTCTGAAGAGATTACCTGTTTCATCTATTTCACTTTCAACAAGGCCTTTGCTTTGAATCATTAAGAAATACATTTGAGAGACAAAATTTTTCCACTGATGTTTCAGAAATGCATTCATTTTCAAAATGAAGTAATTAAATCTGATCTCCATTGTACAATGGTTCAGGCTGGGGCCAGACAAAGTGGCCTGAACACTCAGTTATTAAACCTCTCCAAGTGAAACACTTAAAAACCAGAAAACCAAAAGAAAAGAAAAGACTGAGTAATCATTTTCAAATACAAAGCCAAGATGAAAAACCAACATTCAGTATCTTGCAGGGATTGGAAGCTTTGTGTGAATAAAAAAATTTAGGGCATGTTTAAAGGACTAAGAGAATACAAATTAAATCTTTTACCCACTAACATTTTCACAGTGTTTAAGAAGAGCCAGAGAGAACACAGAAATTCTGCATGATTAATTCCTTTTGGCATAAACTTTCATCATAAGGAGGGGTGGGGTTTTTTTAATACTTAGAAGCACATGGCACTGCTGCTTTGGTGGACCTACAATGCATTTGCTCAGCCTTTAATAAGGACGATTGGAAGAAAGTCATTTTCTGTGGCCTTATTGCCACCGTTGCCCTGTAACACTCCTTGTGCGACCAGAAGTAGATGTTATTTAGCCAGTAATAGACTAGAGTAAAATTGTAAATAAAACTAATGTTTTAAGCTGCCAAGCTTAAACAGAACCTCAATCCCTTGCTACATACAAGTAATATGGGTCATCCTCTCAAGAATGAAAAGATAATGCCTTCTACCCTTGCCAGCAATAAAACTGTGGTCTTCTATTCTTCATTCCTTCCACAAACAGGAATTGTTTCAGACTTTTTTAACGCAGAAGATGACAACAGCACATCTGATAATTGTTTTCTCGACCCCCAACAGCCATGTGGCAAAAGCTCTACAAAGATTCAAATGCCAATTAATTTAAAAAAAAAAAAAAAAAAAAAAAAAAAAAAAAAAAAAAAAAAAAAAAAAAAAAGAAGAAATTGCTTGAGTGACAGTATACTATAGTATCATATCTGTCGAATAATTAATCCTAAAAAGATCTTTCTTCACTTTTGTTCCCTCACATCTGTGATGTAAACAAGGAAATAATAAAATCAGTACTATAATTTTATTTCACTAAGTTGATTTTAGATTTTTCTTAAAGAGTGTTTTATATGCTCTTCTATATGTTTTGTGCATTCCATATTCAAAGTCTCTATAATTTGATTAGTAATAAAATACATAAAATGGAAGAGAAACCCTAGAAAAGTCACATGACATAACGAAGTATGTAAAGAACAAGTAGGTAGCTTATTTTTCCCAGAGACTGATATCCTACAATAGACACTTTCAGATTAATCATTAATTTCAGTGATTTCCCCACTGTTTCATTTGTAGTCTTAGAGAACAAAAAAGTGCTATTTCCAGTAACAAATATGACATAAGATCCAGAATTCAGCACAGAAACAACAGAAAACTAGATTACAAACCATTCAAAAATTGCATGTATAAGAAGGTATTACAATGAGAGACTGGGCATCCAACTCTCAATACCTAAATCTACGTAATACACAAGATACATAGTCCTATTGTACTGAAGAACAGGAGAAAATAGGAACTTCATGAGAACTGGGTAAAGATGCAAGTATTTCAGAAGATGCAGTATTTCAGAAAAAAACATTCAGAAATCAAGATTCAAAGCTAACTGTAGAGCAACACCCCTAAAAAAAAGAGCATATGGGAATGTCAGTACACTGACCTAAAATAATGGAAATTAATAAAAAAGCGAGAATACTTATGGACAGGCATCTCACAGGAATCTTTAGAATTCATTTTGTGAAAACACTAAACTTCTGAGCACACATGCACACACCTTCCACCAGCAGATTATTGAAAAACGTGCTTTGAATTTCTGAAGTTCATTTCTTCAGTAGTCCTCACGTTGCTTCACAGCTGAAAACAGAAAACGTCAAGAACTACAGCAAAGTGGGTGGTGAAGTTGTTATCCCTTTTCAAGTTGCAAGATGAGGGGAAAAAAATATAACCCTAAGTGAAGATTATGACCACATTACGTTTGTATGTAAAGGCCTCATTATTCACATGATGATGGACTCAGAAAATATCCTACAAGACAGACACTATTCCGGAGAATCACAAAATCCTGTAGGATTCAGGAAGCCTCTTTCTATTAATTTGTCTCTGCTTGACAACAAGGGCATACTAGTTTATCAAACAGTATGTTACAGGATAGCTGCCTTCATTGCAACATTGAACTCTACAAAAAGCTATTCTGAAACCATATGAAAATCTAAATTTATCTGCCTCTTTCCTTTCCATATTAACTTATGAAAGAAAGCTTCTGGCAGCTTGGCTCCTCAGCTAACTGTCCAAAAAGTAAATTTATTGCCCAGTTACACAATATTTATTATTCAATGTCTCATCTTTCCAAACTTAGTAATAGTTATGCTGCAGCATTAACAAGTAATACACGTCCAAAGCACTGTAATATAATTCCAGTGCAGCACCAATGTGGGGCTCATGCCCATATGGCATAATGAAAGTTCCTATGATAAGCACAACTTCATTGACTCACCCAAACCTTTCAAGCAGTTTTAAACCAATATCCTGTAAAATCCAATATTTCCACATCATTAGAAAAATAAGAATGTTTCTTTTTCCATTAGGACATAGCTCTTGCTTCTAACCTATATAGGTCAGACTAAAATAATGAAACATTATTCAAGGAAAAAGTTATTTTGAGTAGTTTATTTAAAGGTATCAGAAACTTCTAGTTTTTCTTTCTCATTCCCATCTCAGAAGCCTATATAGTTGATGCATAACACCAGAGTCCATTTTTATCACAGAAAAAGCATTAAAAATAGCAAAAATAAGACTTTTTCAAAGTGCTTTCAAATATTTACAGAAGTTGAGCAGATTTTTAAAGAAAACTGGTCTCAAAAGGCAATAGACTACTGACCAGAACATAAGAAAAACTGCCAAAAGCAAGACTTGTCACAAACTTTCTTTTCAATCTCTCCTTCTCTCTTACATGCCCCAACACTTAACCATAATGTACTAAGCTGATGGCATACACGTACTCCTTGGGGTTGTATTTTATGTTTTTATGACAATAATAAAACAAATCCCTACTAATTACAAACATAGAAAAGATGAATTAGAAGAGGCACTGCATTAGAATTAGATGTGATTTATGGTCGTCTCGTAAAACAGATAGAGGATGATCTGACGAAAATTTCATTTTCAAACTGCTTTATTTTCACAAGAATATCATGGAAAAGGTATAATGCAAAAATGATAGAGAATAAAATATTTTATATTAGAGAAAGAAAAAATCTGTAGAGATAAGGAAGACTACTCCATTCATCTGGGGCCTGTGCTACTCTAAAATAAACAACAGAGTTTAGCTATTGCGTCTTCTGACCTCACAAGTATAGAGTTTTATTTGATATCAAAGTGATAAAAACTGAGTTTACCAGAGATACTGGAAAACATTTCATGTGATAATGGCTCTGAGCATTTCAACAGTCTGTAAGCGTACTCAAATTAAGCTTCCCATTAGGGTTTCCATGCACAGAAAGCATTTCCTTGAAGGCTAAAACATAGCACTGTATCTGCTGGAAAATATCCAACAAGTATTCTAGGACTCAAAGATGAGAAATGACAACATTTAATCAGAGAAGGGAAGAAGCAGTATTCAAAACTCAGTATTCAGAGTCATCTACGACAACAGCTCAAGAATTAAAGCAAACAGTTCTTTGCACGAAGAGAAAAATAATTTCAAGACTTTAACTACAATCTGACTACGGATTTGCACTTTCCTCTGCAGAAGATATTTCATACAAGCAAGGAAACTTTTTGCACAACTCCTGGTCTGTTCTTATGGACTTAGCCAAAACATGTCCTCTAATACCATTACACGAGCAAATTCAACCACAACTCATCATAGTAGAAGTGTCATCTATTGTGCAGTTCTTCCTGTAGATCAGTTTGAGAAAACTTTCTTTAAGGTGTGTTAGGACGTGGCATCATTGATTTGGAACCAAAATAAAAACTGGAAGTGAAGCCAGAACTGGAAAGGAATTGTAATTTTCTAAGTTTGAATGATGTAAAATGACTAGGTATATAATATTTTTGTTCTTGAACATATTTAAACTAGACCTTTAAGGAATGTGTTAATAGTTGATAGATATATATTTAAACTAGACCTTTAAGGAATGTGTTAATAGTTGATAGATATATATTTAAACTAGACCTTTAAGGAATGTGTTAATAGTTGATAGATATATATTTAAACTAGACCTTTAAGGAATGTGTTAATAGTTGATAGATTCGGCAGGGTTTTTTTCTCTGTTTGTAAACTTAAAACGGCATTTTGTTACCCTTCCATTTCTACAAAGCAACCTATTAGAGTGCAGCAGTCAGCTACAAGAAATATTCAATACTACTTTTCTAGAAAACATATCAGTGTCATTTATTAAACAAAAAACCTGTGACAGTTTCCCAAGTACCTTGCTCTGACTAGCAACAGATTGGGTGTTTCATACTTCTGCTCAAGATGAACATTTTTAATGATGTCTCTTAAATGTTAATGTCCCAATACATATAATTTCCATAAATGAATAGATTTTCATTTATTTTGACTGTTGGGTTGGACTGAAGGTAGTATTGTTCCAAATTCTGCACAATCTGTACAGTGGCTGCAGACACAAAGACAGCGTGTTTGTAATGCTTATTTATATTGCACTTAGTGAATACTAGATGATACAGATAGCAGGTGAAATTGTGACATCTCTTGCTTGTGTACAAAACTACCTGTATGCTGACAATACATAGTTGTTTGGTTTGCAACCATTCTCTAAACATTCATTGAAATGCAAAAACTAATGCGAATGTTTCATGCTAATAAAGTATGTGACATGAATGTTGTTAAATAACTACTGAAAATTAGAATATATGTTTGCAAACAGGAATTGTATGTAACAAGTTATTCCTACCACTATAATACTGCCAGGTAAGCCTCTTTTCATTTGAGACAGCACTCTATCAACCTATGACAGTAACAAAGATTGAGTATTTACATTTTTGTTATTGCTAGTGGTTTCCTTCTCTCCTGCCTTCCTTGAAACCACCTCTTCTTATCTTGTTCCCTGTCCCTTATGTTTACTTGACTACATGAGACTGGATTATGGAAAGAACGGACAAAACAAAAGCTCAAAGTAGAGCCAGAAGCTGCCATGTGACCTTGATCTAACAGGAGTGAAGAGCTAAATTAATTTTGTACCTACCATTCAAAGCTTGGACAGGGGTCATACAAAACACACTACAGCGAATCTAAGTACAGTTGAGGTAAGTGGTAAACTGCTGCTGGTTGCTGGCTGTTCATTCCAAGAGAGAGAAGGCTGCAGAGATCTGGCAGGAAGAGCCAGAAAGCAAGCTGACTTGATTCAAAAGCCTTTGAAATTGCTACTACAAACTGATGGCAAGTTATTCCCAAAGGACAGGAGAAGCAGGATAGAAATTACACTTCTTCCAGAAGTGGTATGTAAGATGTTGCCTTACACATAGGTCTTTGTTTAGGATTCTCATTAAAAAAATAATCTTTGGTTTTCCTTGCCTCTTTCTTACACTTTTTCAGTGCACTTAAAAACAAAACAAAACAAAACAAAAACAACTTTCTTCTTTGGGCAAGCCATGTAGTATCTCCTTATAACTTTAATTCACTTTAAAAAAATATAGTCAGCTTTTTTTTTTTTTTTTTTAGCAATTCTCATAATATTGCCTTCATCTCCCTCTTGTCCCTTCTTCCCTACAATAAGGTCAACAGCAAACATGATTTTATATTGAACCACCTTCCTTCTTTACTCTCTCCCATTCAAAAAGTCCAGTATTTCTGAGGGTTTCTCTGAATAACAACTCAGCCATCTCTGCAGTTTTATCACATAGCTTTAGCTAAAAGAAATTCCTCATAAATTACCTACAGTTTGCTACCAGAAATGATCCCTATAATTCAGTGCATAAGAGACGTGCTTCATTAACTAAGAGATTATTTAATTAATCCCCAAGCATAGTTGATGTTAAAACTCTCTTACTTTCAGTCAGACTGATATTCTGCATAAATGGATATCTAAGAGGGAAACCATTCAAAAAACAACTTAAATTTCTTCAATTTCTGGTTTACTATCTTTTTTTTTTTTTTAACTCTGTGTTAAGATTCTTTTACTTTCCTTCCAGAGCAAACGCCAGCACAAATAATGCATATCTAATCTCACACTGAGTCTGTTACCCTGTAGAAAGAACACCTAGAAACACTCTCCTTACCCTTTCAACCTAACTCCACATATTCCCTTTGAAAAATTCTCCAGAGTTTTGAGTTACTACATAGCATGAATATCAGTTCAAGTTGTATATTAATATATCCAGAAAATATATATATCCTACACCTGAATGTCTTCAATATTCAGAAAAAATCATTTTCCATTAGAAGAAAATAAGCAAGGGGGCAAAAATATTAAAAATATGAATACCAGAATAAAATAACTTTGGAACCTGTAGCAATAACCATAAGTTCACTCTGAAATATTATCTAGTCTTCCATGTAAGACTAAAGTAAAGATTAATAGCCAGAATATTATCTTAGCAAGTCTCACATAAGACCATTGACTTCACTAGTCATGTGCACCAGAGCAAGAAAGAACACAGTCAGTCTCATTATAAATACATACTGTAACATGCCCTGGAGTAAAAAGTTATGCTGTGGGAATGCATTAAAAAATAATATACAACAAAAAAAAATCTCAAATATTAAATAAGCATTCAGTAGACTTTCAGTCTGAACACTTCTTTTCAGTTCTTTCTAGATGGCTTCTTTTTGGCTTTTTAGAAAGTCTGAACTGCAAGCAACTAAACATCACCCAGATATATACTCTATAACTGAAAACAGAAATAATTATAATTGAAAATGCTGCAGTGAAAGCACTAAAGTCTTATCTTAATTATTAACAACAGTAATTATAGCAAGCATTAACAGTAGGTCAAGAATTTGATATTTGTAATGAAGAAGCTACAGGTGAAAAGAGTTTCTGACTTATGGAAGTTTACTTTTCCTAGAAGGAAACTCAAATTTAAAATATATATATATATAATCTCAGATTTGAGAAAGTCTATACACACACATCAACACAAATAGCCAAGCTGACTTCCAAGAAGTCTTCACAAGGCAAGGATTTTATTAGGGAAATGTATCTGGAATTAAGGAAATGCTTTTAACACGATAACACAGGACATCAATGAAATAATTTTCTGTTTCTAAAGTAGAGGAAATCAGATTAAAGCTTGATTCAATGTGGGTGCAGGTGGGAGGAAGAACCACTGAGACTGGGAAACACTAGAATGAATTTATAGGCAATCGAAGTCTTCTGCAAGTCCATTTTTTTTTTCCGCTCGAAAAATATCTATATTGCAGGCAGCATTTATCAAATGGAAATCTTAAAGCAGTAAAATAACCAATTCAAAATAGGATATGTATAATCTTACCTGAATATTGCTGCTCTGACCCACTTGTCATAGTAAAACCAGATTATTTTCTACATTATTGGAACCCACCCCCTCATCTACTGCTCCAATCTACACAGTGCCATTTAATATCACATCTCATGCCTAATAAAAATTATCATTAAAATTCTAACTAATCCTGAGCTGAGTTCACCAAAGTTTAACACAGATTTCTTTCACAAAACCTGCCTGTAGGCCTGTTTAAGCATTTTTTTTTCTAACGATTTTAACAAATAATTTCAGTATCTATTTATAATTTTTGTATGAAAAGTACACATGCACAGCACCTTAATTTTCTAAATTGAAATTATATAGGGCAGACGTGGTGGAACTCACAACTTGCATCTCTGATTGCAGCATTCTGACAGTAATCACTGGGTTTTCACATGCAAATCAGGATTCCAACCTTACAAACCAGCTTTCCATAGGCATTAAGATCCACGTGGCTATGTTTGGGCACAGCTGTATGGACCACATGTAAACAGCATGACTGGAACTAAGACACAAAAAGAATCACCCACAATTTTTAAAATATATATGACTGTATCCAAACATTTCATATCTAGCCTATTTCTAACATCTTTGTTTCTGTTAACAAGGAGGAAAATAGAACTAGTGTTCACACATTATAGTATTTTGAGGGGTTTTATTTTGTCATTTCCCTCATTCTCTGTTCCGAAAAGATGTCCTAGCCCCGAACTGTTTTAACAGGAAGAGGAAAAATTACTCTACAATTTCATAGAAAAAGATATAAGGACAACCCTAGTGTGGACAATCCTGATACACGATGGAAATAAGGTATACATTTTAAACCAAGCTAAAACCACTGGATTTTTGTTTCAGTGAAAACTCCGAATTTCAGAAAGCATCCAACTTGAATATGTGTTTTAATACATTTACTTTGATGGGGGACACCTGTCCGTTTTCATAGAGAGTACACTTTGTTTACTCTGCAGGTGAAAAGAGTTGAAGTGGCAATTTAAATGTATGGCCAAATGCCAAACAAACCACCTGCTCCAATTTCAGGCTCAGGCCTGTCACCAGATTCTGACACCATCTTCAGCTCAGTCCAAGAATTTTCTGATAAAATAAGGTCAGATACATGCAATATTTACAAAAAGCTTATAGAGCACTCTGAGGCATTTTGGAACCAGAAGTACTTTGTGACAAGTTTATTTCAGTATCACCTTTTTGTAATTCCAAGTTCAACTGTACCACTTAAAGACTGTTTTTAAAGTCAGAATTTAAAGCAGCACAATCAGATTAGACACTTCCGAAGTTAATAGCAAGTGCAAAAATTGCAGGGTAATGCAGTTATCATTCCACACAGTTTTCAGCATATAGCAGAAGTTTACCATGTGTTATTTATATTCTACTTGATGTTCAGTGTATGAGAAAAACCAATACATGGCCACTACTTCTTGTACACTAAGGGAGAAAACAAGAGTCTCATCCATTTCAGTAACATCTATTGGTTTTCTTAATACATGCTCTAAATTATTTTCTCTTAGACATATGCTGACCTGTGAATACAAAGAGACACAAAGTAAAGAAATGGAATGTAATAAAAATAAAGTTTGAGTGTAAGAGACTTCAAGGTTGTTCTGATCTTTCATAACGTATATAGAAATAAACCCAAATAAACAAACAAAAACCCCCACACAAACAAAAACCCAACCAACCAACAACAAAAACACACAAACACACACACACACAAAACAAACCACAAAACTGCAAAAAGTAATTTATTAGTCTCAAGTAAGGCTTTCAAGTAGAAGTGGGAACGCCAAAGCACAAGTTAGATCACTGCCAGGTTAGCAACACTAAACCTGATTTGTTCCTCCTTTGCAAGCCAAAGCAACACTTGCAGCTCAAAGCGAACTAACTCAGGTATTGCTTGTTGTACTAGCTATGGAAAACCACAAACATTAGAGGTTTTTGTCTGGCCATTTTTTGTAGCTACAATTATCAACACATGGACAGATGTAGCAAGATAATTTGTGTATACTCACATCATTTGTAATTACAAGAACTGAAAAAAGTATCTGTCACAGTAGAAACACCATATACTGGCAAAGAGTAAAGATGATGGGGTGAGCTTAAGGATAGCTCCATAGTCATATAAATACTGCCGAAAAGAAAATATACTCCTGCAAATTTCCTGCACTTGGTGAAAACAATTCTAAGGTACCGCTTTTCAGTTAGATGCGTGGTATATGTTAATATACCTGAATGAAATTAAGATCTCAAGTACCAGAGGAAATTAAAATCTCAGTTACTAGAGGTGGCTTCTGAATTCTGTGTTCACGGAGTTAAATTTAGCCACACTGTTGCTATAACAAAATTTCACTTCCATACACTTTCAAATAACTTATCAGTGGTATTGTTTCACAACACTTTACCCACTCACCCCTTTCAGCACACCAGTGAATATTTCTGTAGGCAAGATAGCTCACATCCAGGCCACCACTGAGCCTTTTGACTGAAGTCAGAAGCAGAAATCTGGGTCACCACATAGAAAAGATGATAAGCAAAACTTAAAGCAAAGTGCAGCATTGGACAGAGGAGATAAACACAATAAAGGAACTCTCAGTGTCTTCAATCAATAGTTACTATAAAATTACTACTGTACAAATCACACCACAGGATTATAATAAAGAGAGTATTTAATTAAAAGTTCTGAACAGATTTACACTTCCTAAAAATGTTCATTCATTTCCTTTCATGAAACTGAATTTCTATTTCCCTTTCAAAACACGCACATAGAGCGATTTAAAACTTCATACGATGTTTTACAGTTAAATTAGTTCTTCAGTACTACCATGGCAGGTGCTTAGAAAAACTTATATAAACAATGGCTACAATAAAGAGCCCCACCAATACCTTTCACTAGCACTCTTCACTTGGCCACATACAATCCAGCTTAGCAACATAGCCTCTGAATAAACAATTAAAAAATAATAAAAAAAAAATCAATCCAGTGCTTATTTTACTTATTTGATCTTTAAAAGTCACCCAAAAATATATTAAAAAGGAAGTTTAGAATGCCAAGGAAGTTTGGCATACAAAAGTAACAGAACAAAACCAAGGTGTCAGCAATTAACTTGGATTTCAAAAATACTTTTCAGGAAACTCCAGGCGTCAAAAGGATTATCTATGCTTGCAGCAATAATTATCAATACAAGACAGTAAACAAGTGGGAACGAAAGGCTGATTCCCACAGCAGGAGGAGGCCTCTACAAATGGAATCACGCAAACGTCTGTGCCGGCATCAGTGATGTTTAGTGCTTTCATAAACAGACTGAAAAGATGAATACTGAGGTGCCAGGCTTCTCTAGTACATTACAGGAAAAAAAGGTAGGAATCAATCACGAAGCAATGCAGGTTACTGAGTGACCAATAAAATGACAGATAAAAGAAAATTCAGTGTAGACAAAAAGACAGAGGTACACATGAGGGAAAAAAGAAATCTTAATCTGTCAGCAACGGTTGAGAAAAGTAAAGTAGAAGTTAAGAACCTTCAGGAAAGGAACACAACAACACAGCACTCATTTTGCTATTATATAAATCCATGGTCTGTCCACATCAATTCTGTGTGTCACCTTGGTACCCCATCTCAAAAAAGGATACAGCAGAACTGAAAACGATTTAGAGAAGGGAAACTTAAGATGAACAAAGGTAAAAGAACAAATTGTGTGCAAAAAATCTCTGTGTACAGCAAAGACACTTTAGTCTCTTTCCAGAGGGACATAGCTCAGGGGAGAAATAATAAACGGCTATAAAAAAGTTGTCTTCAAGGTCAAGGTGATAAAAATTGATTCTTCACTGTCTTCCAAAATGAGGAGCAGAAGGCATCAGCTGAAACTAACAGCAAACAGCTTCAAAACCAGATGAGGTGACTCATCACTCAACAAATAGTTGTGCTGTGAACTTCCTTGCTAATGGATGTTCAGAAAGGTAAAGGTTATATCCAGTTTAAGGGAGAAGAAGCACATTTGAGTACGAGAAGGTTGTTAAAGATTAATAGATACATGGAAACTACATCCAGTTCTGAAGCACCTGATCCAAAAAAATGGCTGGAAAGGATTAAGATTACATTAAGATGTAACACAGATACTTCAGCCATTTTCTTACCGCTGTCACTGTGAAAAGAATAAGGGACTAAATGGACCTACAGATTGACTTGCTACAGTCATCCTGATGCCACAGTGGCTATAAAACTATAGTATAACAATAAATGTATAACATCCTTTTGTACAATTAAAGGAAATGTAACAAAAATTGCTACATTTAATGTGGAACACAATGGTACCTTGCACAGCTTGATAAAGTCTAGCTGTGAAACTATTTTGAAATATTACATCTTTGCCACGTATTTAAGACTTTTATATTACTCTATTACTCCACAGCCATTCTAAACATAGAATTCACCTAAAATTATTTTGTCATGAAAGCTGATGCATTTAGGAAAACACTACAGATTTGCTTCTAATTTTCGTAAGCAATATCTGGCCATCTCTCATCACACTTCTGGTTTGGTTTTTTTTTTTTTTTTNGTACACAATAGTTGGCCTACTCTCAACATACTTCTGATTTTGTTTTTTTTTTTTTTTTGGTGCAGTTTATTTCAGTTCTCTGCACAATAAGAGCAGATTCTATCAGCTATTATCAGACATTGTTCTTTTCTCTGTAATCAAATGTATAGTCTTCACCCAGATCTTACAGATTATCCAGATAGGAAGCTACAGTTAGATGATGGGGTGATGAGGTGGACAGGGAGGTGCAACACAAAATAACATTTTCAGTGAATTTTCCATGACCACTTCTTCTCCTGTTCTGACTTCCGTTCTCATTTTTACAGCAAAAACAGATGGCCTTTTAAAAGTACTGATAAAGCCAAAAAGTGATTTTTCACAGCAACAAGGCAAAATAGATGGAACATATAAAAACTCAGAAAAGCTTTTTTTTTTTTTTTTTCCTTTTCCTTTTCTTTTATGAAGTACCATATATGTTTTGGGTGAAGGAATGAAGGAACACAGAAAAATGTTTCCCCAAAACTCATGTCTTCTTGCACAAGATACTAAAATGCAAAGGATCATATTCTAATTTTAATAACTAGAAGACTGCATTCTGAAAAATATTCTACAGAAGATGAAGCAACATTTTAATGACTTTTTCTCACTTTTTGTTGCTATTTTCTTTACTTAACACCACCAAGCATATGAGAGCTTGAAACATCACTTTTTAGCCACGAAAACACACCTTAAAGCAGCTGGTAAATGAGCTTACTGCAGAATTGTAGGAGACTGCTAGAAATAATCATGTCAGCAAAGCTACCTCAGAGCTAGACAAACACAGCCAATATTTTTATTGCAAAGATTACAATAGAGAACATTTTCTTTGCATTACACATTAGGTCCTATAGCAGTGAAAGAACAGAGCTACATGCACCTCTTTTTTATTATTATGTTTTTTATTTTAAGCCAACTACGCCTTAGGCAGTCACATGCCTATGGAGCTGAAGAGGAGGGTAGCCTGCAGGCTGATGACTGGATTCAGACATCATCTCAAGGTCTGTGAAAAGCACAAATGGACATCCGTAGTTTGGAGCAGTCCTGCTCAGGAAAGGACAAGAACTGGCACCGCATGTGGTGCTAAAATGCTGCTGGCTTGCTTGCTCCCTGGTTACGCGCTGCTCCCTGCGCCAGCCCCACATTAGTATACACGTACACACTCAACGTAGGAACAACTGAGCTCTCCATGAAATTATCTTCACAGTGTAAATGCTCCAAATAGTTACACAACACATGTGAAGAAATGTTTTATTCAGATAGGTAGGCTGAGCAACTGAATGTGCTTCACACGTAAATTTTAATTATCTTCTCTCAGTAGAAAAAAATGGAAAGACATAATACTGCTTTTAAGAAACCAGCTACCAGGTGATCATTAAAGGTTGAAGCACTCACTAGCTGTACTTCTTGTGGTGATTACTGGAATTCTTGAGTGCAAACCCTTTCTGCAGCAGACTTATTGATCTTTTTAACCTGAAATCATGTGACAGTGGTCAGGATTTTTTCTCCTATAGGTCCCCTTTCCTGGTTGGGTTCTTAATTTTTCATTTATTCATTTATTTTTATTTTATGGAATAATGCCAACATCATAATCCAATTTGGGAAAAACAAAACAAAACAGTTAGTAATAGAGTATATAAAATATTTCATATTGCTTTCTATGTAGTCACATTTCACCTATGAAAAATTCTAAGACACTGAAAAATATACAGCATGGTGGCTGTCAGGTTACTCCTCATGTTAAAGTGGAACTGGCTCTCTACATAAATACTCCCACAACAGTAACTTGCAACAAGTGGGAAAATCCAGACAAAGCTTTTAACTGATCCCTCAAAGACATTTAATCTGTGTACCTCAGAGAAATTAATGACCTGTTTTTTGTAAACTGGAAATTTTAAATTTGGATAATGCTGCATTTGCCTATGGATTTTTTGTTACAATTATGCTACTTAAGAATGTGTTCTAATAGCATTTATCTTCCTGAGGCATCTGAGTTTTTTATAAATAGCCTATATAACATTATTACAAATGATACTACATATTTCTGAATAAAAAAAATATCAGTACCGCATCTCAGAATATCTTATTATAACATTATTGCAAACTATTGAAAAAGTCAAAGTATAACATCTCAAAGAAATGTTGTATTTAATTTAGTCCCCATTAGAGGAAGTTTCTGGAGATAAGTTTTTCAATGTCGAAACTACAAACCACTAACTGGACAGGTAAAAGTGTTTTGATCCACCAGCTGTTACAAACATCAGTTGACAAAACTGAAGAAACAAACTCCAGAAAACCCTTTTTCTTCGAAGTTCCGGGAATTTGGTGTGGTTGTTTTATCAGCCAGAGTAACAGAGACAACTACAATATCCTGAATGGTTATAAAATATGTAGAATTGCACCAGGCCTATAAAACAGGAATGACACAGATAGCATGGCAGACTGAGATACAAAATGATGTTGTCAGAACCAGCTACTGAAACTGGTGCAACCAAAATGATAAAGGCAAAACAAAACAAAAAAGCAAATAAAACCAAGAAAATATTAGCTTATTAAAAATAATTTTTAAAAAAACACAACACACAAAAAAACCCAAACAAGCTAACTTTTCTTTTTTTTCTCCTTTTAATTGCATGTCATTGTGGCTATTTTTGACCAGAGTAAAGATGCTGATATACTGAAATAAGTCTGAGAGCTACCACATGGCCAGACTACTACAGCACATCATCTATAAATCTGAGGGAGCTTAAAAAGATAAGTTTCAGGGAAAATCCTATTCATGTCTTCCAGCTACATAATGGGAGGATACAAGCCTGACTCTTCTCTGAGATGCAGAGTGACAGGATAAAAGATGATGAACACAACTTGGAACATGGAAGATTCCAGTTAGATGTAAGGTAATTTTGTTCCCCTTGAGGATGCTGGCACACTGGAACAGGCTGCCCAGAGGGGCTGTGGAGTCTTCATTTCTCGAGATGTTCAGCACTCAGCTAGACACATCCCTTACAAACCTTAAGTTTAAAAAAACAAACAAAGCAAAATGGAAACACCTAGAAAACTGTAACATATTCTCAAAAATTGACATGCTTAACCTCCAGCATCTTAGCTAATGATCATTAGTAAACAACACAGTGTATTTGCTATTTAATTCCAGTGTATGGTCACACATAAAGTTCCAGCCATTCAGATACAACGTGTCAGAAAGCAGGGCACTGCTGTCAGTAAACACAGAGATATGTCAATAGCACAGAGTAGGTTACTAGTTACATTAGACAAGTGGTGACTGATTAACACAACTAGTCAATAAATCAAAACGGCATGAATGGCTCTTTCTCACTACACTTTCCTAGGAAATGACTGTCAGCTTTTGCAAAGGGACAGCTAACAGAGATCAAAAGTTTCTTTCTGCTATTCAGAAAAGGAGACATGATGAATGAATCAATTCCAAAGTCTCTGGACCCATCACATGAACTGTGCTGATGACACCCTTTGGCCAGACTCAAGCTCCTTTTCCCATCCAGTTAGTTTGTTATGTCTCAGCACTAGAATAATGCAAATCTAATCTGGAGAGCCAATAAGGCACAGTCCCACACCTGTCCTTGGCTCTACTAAATCATGCATTGTGTGTACTGGAGTGAATACTGTCTGTTGGAATGCATAAGAATCCAGCATCAAAACCCTCTCTCGTGCAGAAACCTCATTCATATGGATCAGCAGTTTCTGTATACATCAGTGATTTCAACAGGATTTCTTAGAAATAAGGCAACAAAATAATTCTCACAACCAGGAGGAAGAATTCCATTCACACAATAATGAAACAGCAGAGAATGTAGTTATGCTGGCTTGTGTTGAAGCAAGAATACTGCATTACAATGAACTTTCAGCATTAAGTTCAATAAAGTACAAACTCAGATCTTCATTGTATTAACTCATCAATACCTTTTGCCTTAAAATACGGAGGAAAAAAAAAGAAAATGTATTTTTTAAAAAAACAAGTAAGTAACTTCCATGTGCATTTTCATAAATATTCATATTACTTTAAATATTTTGTCAAAGAAAATCAAACCACTCATTTGAATAATTTGAATACTGGTTCACATACGTCTATAACTTTCAAAAGAATAATGCCTAGTAGTATGGAAAAAACATGCTAGCAGTGATCTAGAACAAAGTTCTCTCTCGGTATCTTCCCCAAATATCAGCATTAAAGTCCTTTA